>JACBWW010000034.1:4655009-4724823 GCA_020086605.1 Lanius collurio | reverse complement strand
TCTGGGTCACTCACTGATTGTTTGCTTCCAGGCCTGATTTGCATAAGAGGCCTGGAAAAGTTGCAGAGACTGGGAATTAGCACAAATTGACATTGGCTGCTAATTGACTCAGGCAAAAACTAAAGATGCACTGACCTGTTCAAATCAGACTTGAATTCAGGCCTCTGGATTCCTGCATCATCCAGCACTGAAGAATTAAATGTTGGCACAGTTCATCAGCTGCTGGGCCCTGGGATAAAAATAAACAGGCAGGAACAGGATCATGTTTTAGCATAATCAGCTGAAACTGAAAAGGCTGGGAAGGAAGCCTTCCTCCTATGGAAAATGCTTTCCTTTCGGGTGTTTCAGGTACTGCCATAGCCAACGGCATGGCAATTGAGCTCACCAAAAATGAGGGGCAAACCAAATCTTTCCCCAAAACCTTTTACTGCTCTAGACCCAAATACATTTTTAAAGGTTGCAAAATACTCATTGTTCCCTCTTTGTATGCAGGTATGTTCCATCAAGAGCAAGGAACACAATTTATTTCAGTGACTGGATCAAATGTGCAGGATGCAGACACAGTGATTGACAGCTGTAGGAGTTACCTACTGCCTCAGCCCTATGCAGTGCCTCTCTCTTCTGCTATCCAACTAAAAAGCTTCTTCTAATAGCTTTCCATCAAATAATTTTGAGAAGAAATGATATGTTAGGAAGTCCTCTCTGCTTTTAGAAGTCTGTATTACTAAAGAAAGTGGTATTCACCCACAGGGATTCACATAATCTCATGTTATACCTGTATGACCCTTTAAAGCAAAAATTACACTTAGGCCCAAGTGGGTTTAGTTTAATTTAAAAGTTTTCTTGGACTTTTGTGGATTTCTTCAGTTTTACATTTGCAAGATGCTCTCAGGCCAGATGATATTTTCATGTGCTTGGGTTTCCTTTTGGCCATTTAACTTGGCTCACACAGGCCTTGTGTAGCTCTAGTTTGTCCATCATTTTAACACACTTAGTCACACCCTAAACCAGCATCTCAAGTAGAGATCCTGACACAGCTGCACTTGGCTGGTTTTGACTCGTTTCTTCCATGCTAAAAGAAGGTATAATCCTCTCTGATGCAGTGACATTAAACTGCTTTCGCTGTGTTTTTTCAATTAATTGTAAAGTTAATAAGAAAAAGGTGAGTTTCAGGGCAAAATAATAAAGAGTGAAGGAAACTGGACACTGATTCTAACACTGAATTTAATTTATGGAGGTGCTGACCTGTGACACCTTTTTAAAGACTACATAATCTTTAAAAAGTATGCTTCCCAGAGAAACTTGAGGAGATACTAGTAGTTCATATAATAGCTTTCCCTCAAAATTATATTAGTGAGAGGTGTCAGCAAAGTCTTCAGAGGCAATCTGAGTCAGTTTATCTTCTTTTAGGTGAAAAAGAGCACTTGTACATGTGCACGTTTACATTCCTATTCTCTTGCTTAAAATGTCACTCCTGATCTTCAGACATTTTCTACATGACTCCTTACATCACCAGTGTGCTTGAAAACTGTGTCTGTCTATAAGGGTTTCATAAACAGCTAAAATCAGTGCTATGAGATAAGGAGCTACACAACCTATCAATTTTTAACATATATAGTAATTTGAATCGCAGGGAAGCACTTGCTCAGGAAACAAATAGAAAATTATGGAACCAAATCACATAAATGTCTTTTCACTTATTAACTGTGCCTTCACAAGCTCCTCCTGGCCTCTACTCTGTTTGGTGCTTGGCATTTGGAAAAATGCTGCAGGTCAGGGCTGATTTGACATTACCAGGGGCTGATACTCTTTCAAAAAATCCCCCATGAATACCATATTGCCAGATGTTTCTTCAGCCTGCTTTTTCTTTCACAAATAAACTCCGAAAGCAGCACAGTGCACACGAGAGGAGAAGGCAGTGATGTCCATTTCCTCTTCTGCCTTTGTCTCCTGTTTTGAAGTTAGTATTTGACCTTTGTTGGGAGTTGATGCCCTTTCCATAGGCAATTGCTACATGGAGGATTTTGGGTTTGTAGCTGCCACAGTCTTCCTTTCAGAAGTACTTACAAAAGGTGCCTCTTGGTACAACATGCAGTTGTTTCTTGCTTTTCTATGCAGTGTTCACTCTAAGAATCAAGTCTGGATCTGGCACATTTTAGGATTTATACTTTCCAAGGTTACTTGGAGGTTCCACAACAGTGCAGCCAAGTCAGACGCATCATTTAAGAGTTGAAAAATATGCAGGATATCTTGGAGCAAAGTTGGAGCAACAGTAGCTACACAAAATGTAAAGGAATGCTGCTATCCTAGAGTAATACAACTAGGGCTATCTGAAATCTTTCTATGACCATGTTGGGGTGAAATCTGATGGCAAGCAGGTATTTTATAGCCACATATTAATTTTCTTGGGCATTATGAGTGATTAAATTAAATCCTTAAAATGAGCAGCTCTTTTATGTGCACTTAGATTTTCCAGATGTTTGATACAGTCAAGATTTTCCTGTTCATTTGCATGTACTTGTTTCCTTTGTTGTTATTTTTAGAAAATTCTTTAAAACATTATTATTATAACATCTGACTAAGATTTGAAAGTATTTTTTATCTTGGTCTCATAGCATTTTCCCGTTATCTTTCTTAATCCTTATTTCTATTATTTATAGTTTTGGAAGAGACCAGGATTTTATTTAAATTGATTAAGCAAGTAGGAATTTTGTCCTAGGTTTTGTCCCCACTCATATGAGGGAGTCAGCAACATCCGTGATACTTATCTGTCATATTTAGCAGTATGAGTTTACAAAAATTACATCCATGCTAAAAATAAAAACTGTGCCTCAACATAAATGATACTACTTCAAATGGGGATATTTTCCAAGGCCCCTCCTCCTTGACAGAACCAATGCTGTGCATTCAGCACATGGCCATTCCCTGCTGAGTTTGTCCCTCAGTGATCCTGGCAAGAAATGTGCACTTGGGGGTTCTGACCCTCTGCTGGAATTTCACTTCCAAAAAATATTTTAAACTAAACTTCCAACCCATGCCTATGATCTAATGGAATCAGTTACCCTGCATCCCTTTCCTCTGTGAAAGGTTTGTTAGGAAAACGTTACTTTAGCTCCCAGAAGGAATACACAGGGCTATAGGATTGATGCTTTCCACGAATGTGTGGGCTGCAGCCTGCTGTGTATGGAACTGCATCCTTGACTAAGCAAATGTCCTAAAGCTGGCACAGATCTTGAGAAAAGATCATGAAAGTACTTCAGGATCTATCTGGGATGAGAGATGGCATATTATGTTTGTGTTAGTACATAAAAATAATATTTCAGAGGAAGAAAATTAAATAAAATCATAGAAAGTGCATGCCAAAGGTCTGCTTGAAACAACACTCCAACTTCGTACATTAAGAATTGTCAAAAATGGCAGCATTAAAATAAAAACCAATTGGCTCCTTTTCAGGTTCCATGCCTTTTGGATTTCCTTAAAAATTCAATCTTTACAGTTTCTGAATAATGCAACCATTGTAATTCAAGGACGCTCCCCTGCTGCTTTTGATTAATTTAACAACGCAGAAGAAGTCTGCTGTAGCTCTTCTGGTAATATAAATCCCTGTTACAAAGGATTCTGTTGTCTCCACCTCTCTAATAAACTATAGTGTCAGGGGTTCAGAGCAAAATGGATGGCAATACAGCTTAAACAATTAATCTCTGCTTAAGTGTCTGAATTAATATCAGGGTCTTTTCCCCTTCAACCAATTTATAACTCTATTCTTACCTTCCTATAAAAGTAACAGATCCAGTGATATTTTAATTTTCGTGCAATCACACATTTAACACTTTAAAAATTAATATCTTGAAAAGAAAGTACCTATAGCCAGGTATCTTAAAAAATCCCTGTAAAATAACTGTGCCTATCTGCCCAACTTTAAAAAACCTGTTGTGAGTCTCATGACAAATGCAGGCTCCTTACAGTACCAGCTACCAGAATCTGGTTCTTACTTGAGTTTCAGCTTTCATCAAAATTCAAATCCATTTCTGGATATCCTGGATTGCAAAGTGATCCCACCCCCAAGGGGGAAAACACCTCAAGTAATCCCAAATTTTTTAATGTTTTAATCTTTTTTCATGTGGTGCTAGAGAAACTGGTATTTGCTGGTTGGAGGGCTAATGGAATAAACTTGGCAGGCCCACAGTCTGAGAACAAAATGCCCTGTGAGGATACTTGAATACCTGTTACAGTTTCTATGGACAGAAATTGAGTAGTACAACAAAGCTGCTTTAAAAAAAACAGCGGCTTTCAGAGGTTACAGAGATTGTCACAGCAAATTATGGCACGTAGATATTTTCCCAAATCCTAAGAGCACGTGAATTCTCCAGCATTCAAGCAGTCTGACTCCTTTTGGGACACGTGGAGCACCTCAATAAAAATTGCTGTTAGCTTACTTATACAATTACATACTCCTGAACTGTTTTCATTCCACATAAATATTAAAAACTCGTTTGTTTAAACTAATTTAAAACTATTAAATAGAAGGAAATCAAACAATTTTCAAGCTGTTTCTTACAGATTTCTGGTAAACTTGCTGCTCGTTTGACATGTTGCATGTGTCATTTCAACAATGCCCCTATGTGTGAGTGTATATACAGATGCTTTAGGCTAACATTAAACAATGTTCTATAGCTAGGACTGTTTTTGTAGTCCAAATAAAGTAGGTAGTGTTTTTATAACTATCAATTCTTGGGTTATGGAGAATGTCTTCAAATAGAAATAGAAAGAGGTTTATCTTTACAAACAGGTCTCATTCCCTTAAAAGGAAGTTGTTTCTTTTTTCTTCTGCTTCTTTGGAGAACTGACTACAAACTGGGAATGGTTATGGTATGACTCATTTGGGAAGAATAGCTACAGTGTAAAAAGTTCAGAAGGGATTTTAATAAAATCAAACCAAATTATCTTCTGTTTTGGGCATGACAAGGATAGTTTTAAAGAGCAAAATACTAAGTTTTTCAGAATGCTCCAAGTCAACCTAATGCTGTAGTGTTTTGAAGGGAAGGGGGAAAAGGTCAGGAAACACTAAAACATTTTCCCCTAGTTTCAGTTCAATAGATAAAATAGAAATCCCCTTTCTTAAGGAAATTTTAATTTACTTCATTCTGGTCTGGCCTAGCCTGACATTGAGCTCCTGCATGCACCAGGGCAGATCACTGACTGCCAGAGCCAGACACTGAGCTTGGGAATGCTGCCTTATTGACCTGTGGGACTTTTGATAATGGGACTTTACTACTGCAGCCCACGTACTTCAGCTACTGGGAAATTCCCCCAAACCCCGACACTGTCAGTCAAACTGTTAAAGATAATAAAATTATTTCAATAAAACAACATTAATACTGTGCACAGTAAAGACTACCAATGCTACAAGTAAATATTATTGTATTGCTCCCTGCATTGCTTTCTCTGCAATGCCACAAAGGATACAATAGTGAAGTCAGGACAGAAAAACTTCTGTTACTGTTTATGATAACCTTTATGCTTTCCTCACAGCCCTTGTCTTAGTTTTTACAGTTTTATAAATGAAATTGTGTCTTCAACATGCCACTTAGAGCTCTGCTTCTCTTTGTGCTGCAGCACTCAAGTATCCTGTCCTTCAGGGCGGAAAAACTGGGGTTATGTCTCATAAAGCAAAGTTTTAACAGGGTTTGTGATTTGTTCATCTTAGGAATATGCATTGAAAAAGTGCAGGCTAGCTGATGCAGTAGCTAGATGAGGGATGCTGACTGTTTAGCAAGTGTTCCATGCAAATCATGGAAAAATGCAATTTTTTTTTCAAGTTCAGCACTAGCTATTTGCATATTTCTAATCTATCAAGAGAATTTTATAAGATTTTTATTTTCTTTCTCCTTAGTGTACATATACTGTAAAGGAATTTGCTGCATTTGTGTCTTGTAGTCGAGGCACATTCCCTTAAATTTCAGACTATTACATAGTTTTGGGTTTGCAAGTTCATGTCCAATGTTGGCCATTTATATAAAGTTTCCCAAAGTGCTTGTAGCATTTTTTTTTTATTATTTCTCATGCTTTAAGCACTACGAAACTTTTCCCTGAGTGTTTCTCCTAAGATTGCACCGAGGCTGAAGTTAATAGAAAGTAACCAAGTGATTTCAATGGGAGTTTCACATTTGGAAAGCAAAAATACAACTGTATTTTGGCAGACTGTTGATGTATCTGAACTCCTATTTCTAGGGATTTTACAGGAAAATGCTGAACATTTTTAATTTCCATGAGGCTAACTGCATTTGAATCTTCTGAATATATCTAGAATGTCCTGTAGTCTTCAAAGCTAAGTTTTAAAAGAAAAATGCTTCCAAGACCTGCCCATCCCACTTCCAATTTGCTCATGTTCGACCATTTGGGAATGTCCTGGCCAAACAAGATTCATGGATGTGTCACAAGCACTCAGTTTTCTGCATGGAATGATGGCTCTATGCTTTACAGTCTAGCCCAGGCTTTACAGTAGAGCTCAGACATGCAATGCTGATGCTTTATGAGGTACCTTTGATGATGAGAGATCTACAGGCACGGCCATCATTTACCACTGCAGTAGGCTGTGGATAGGCAAAATACAGATCTTGGATATTTTAATGGATTTAAAAAACCCCACATTTTGTAGATCTCACATTAAAAAAAAAAAAAAGTGTGGGTGAAACTGTTGTTGCTGCTGCTGCTGTCCCAACATGCTGTTCATTGCGGGGATCCACCAGGTTGTTGTTTGGGAGGGGTGATCAAGGGTCCTGCTGCTGGGAATAAGAGGCCAGCTAGGATAGGAGGCTCCTCCTTGACAATAGTCTGGACAGTGCTCTGCCTGATAATGAGGGCAGTGACATTTCAACAGACTGCAAAAGAAAGTCTTTTAAAGGCCTGCCCTGGACCTGGTTGCCAGGAGGCTGCAGGAGGGAGAAGGCTGGCAGCAGACAGGGAAATAATTCAGCTGAATTCAATTAGAGTGCATCAGTAGAACTAAGTGAACTATTAAAATAAACAGTTTCCCTAAATCAGAAAGGGTTATGACCACAGAAATTGGAGCCTTTACAGATTTCTTTATACCATATTGAGCTATTAGTGCTTTCTAACCTGAGCCACTGCATTGCACAGTTGCAAATGTGCTGAGGACATGATTGTGTTTAGGATTGCACACGTGGCAAGGACCCATGTCGGCCCCTCTGACATTGGTCATTTTTCAGGATCCACAGCAGGGAGAGATGCAGCAAGGCTCCTTTCCCCACAGAGACTGAGCAGCTGCTGCCTTGGTTTGTGGATCAAAGGGAACCAGAAGTAACGGCATGAGAGAACAGGACTGTGAGCAAACCCTTCCCTTCTCCCTCTGCTGAAGACTTCTGCTGAACACCTGCAGAGAGGGCAATGGTTCCTCTGGTAGAATGACTCCAGATTTTTCAAATATCCTGATCAAACCACTGGCCAGGATATGACCCTAATCAAGTAGAAATAACCCAACACTTTACTAATGTTTTTGGATATCCTGGATCAATTTTCCTTTAAGCACTACCTAATTCATTTAATGAGAGAGATTTTCCTGATTTAGAAGGAAGCATCATGAGTATTTCCTGGACTGTAGATTTAATTTGTTCAGCACTGGTGAAAGTATTCATCAGCAAGCAAACACCTACTTTTAATTTATAACAGCCATTACACTTTATACTAAAGCCAGAGATTTAGGAAGAAACTGGGTATGAGAAAATACTGCTTGCAACTGAGACAAGTGGGTCCTTTGAGCAATACAGGAGTGCATTTCCCTACTGCTTAGACTTCCTTGATAGAAGCTTTTGCAGATAGTTGTGTCTAAATGAAAAATCACATTGAAAAAAACATAGTAATACATGGCAATAGCTATGAGAAGAGCACATACTGCAAGAGATTGCTAGGTCATATATTCAGGGGAATAATACAGTGTCCAGCAAAGAAAACAGAAATACTTACTAGTGTTGAATGAAGAAATACCTTAGCTTTTAGGTGGTATTCTGGAATTATGATTTCCTCCCTAAAAGAGGAAAAGAATAATGAAGATAAACACAAGTTAACAACCAGAAATAAGGGAAACAAGCTTATCAAAAATAATAGAGCAGGAAGCAGCAGACATTTTGTATTTGAAAAAAGAACCCCAAAGAAAATGTAGTGATAGTCCATAAAACTGTTACCTCAAACTGCTCTGGAATTTGCAGTTGAACTCCCATTTCCTTCAAAGGTTCAAAATGACAAGTTTCTGCAAAGCAGGGTTCTCAAAGCTTGTGAGAGGCCAGTGGTTTAGTTTATATTTTTCCTACTGCAAAGCAAATGACTGACAGAGGTCAAGCATACAATTTGAAAGTTAAGTCCTTTCCCTGAGTCCCTTTCCTGCCTCCCCTCAGTGCTCTGCTCTCTTGGTTTCTGAATTCTCCTATGCATTAGTTGGCAGCCTCAGCTCGTGCCACCACAAATTTACACACAGCACCACCAGAACTCCAACTTGGTGTATTTTGAAAGCCTAAATTTAAACCAACCCCTATGGGAGAAAACAGATACTTTTGCTGGAGGAAAATCTCCACACTCACAATATAAAATATCTTTTGCCTGCTTTTTTGCACTCAGAAGCAGAAACCTAAATTGTTTGAAAGATTTTTTTTTTCTCCAAGTAATACCTTTTTTGGTTACGGACCAGTGGTGCTGACAAATATCCAACCCTTGCCAGGAGCTAAACTGCTAAATGTCAATCTAGTCCATTTTTGACAGTACACATGCAAGATATGGCCACAGCTGTAAAACAATATTTTTAGCATGCTCCTTAGATATCCTTAGGATATCTAAAATCAAAACTGCGAGAGAAAGCACAGCGAGTTTCAAAGCCTGTTGTACAACTGCCATAATTACTTCTGAAAGAAAATAGCCTGATGCACAGAACAAGAGCGACAACAGGTTCTATTAACCAAGGTGTACTCTCAAAGAGCTAAAGATGGAGTACAAACCAAAATTCAGAAATATTATTTAAACTTCCTAGTTTGACCCATTTTAAACTCCTGCAATGTGTGTAAGAAGTCTGTAGTATTTTGTGCTTATATATTTTAAGGCATTTGGATGCCAGGACCACATTTTTAGCTTGGGCCCAAAACTGCCCCAGCAAACTCATTTTAGAAATGTGTTTAGTTTTCACACTGATGTGATCAGAGCTGATTAATGGCAATGCAATGATGCTGAATGGCTCCACTGGAAGAGCTGGTTCCAGTAATTACAAAGTTACAAAGAACTGATGAGGGGCTGGGACGAGTTATGAATCCACACAGAACAGCCCCACTTCACAGGCCAGAGCCTAAACTTATAAGTCAGGTACAGTTTTTTCTGGAAACAGTTACGACTTGGGTTTCCAACTACTGCTCTTATCTGCAAACCTGCCTTTCATCACATCTGAGTTGTTAAGTGGAGCGGTTCTGAACACATTTTGCAGTCAGAGCCTCAACTAATGTCTTGCTGTCCTTCATCCCTCCTCTGATTTCCTTTTGCACAGAGACACGAGGACACAATTTCCACCCTTGACTTATCCACTTCTAAATTACCTATGTTTAAAATGGTGTCTTCAAACACCTTGCATTGCTTAGTCTACCCTAACTCCTAAACTATTTTCTTCTACTCTCCTCTTGGTTTTCTGGTCCTTTTCCTCTATATCCTTCCACATAGATCAACTACATCAACTCTAACATCAGCTGGGGTGGTAAGGTCATCTTTTTGGTCATTTCTACCAGGGGAAACAGCTCCTCTGTGCTTCCCCCCGTTTAATGGCATTTACACATCTTTCCTGACATTTCCCATTCCTTCTTCTCAGGTGTTTTAAGGAAAGGAACTCAACAGGCATATTTGAAAGAAACCAGGTGAAGGTACTGGGAAGCCCTGGTACATGATGAATACAACAGTTCAGTCTGGGATTGTGAGGGCTACAAAACAGGGAAGAACAGTAACTTAAATGTATTAACTGCTTCACTGCAAATACTGTGTGCACAAGAAGATATAAATGATGATGACAGTAGATTAAACTTGGTTCACAAGCCTTCAAACATACTCAGTATGACATTCTTTTTCATTTATGCAGCTGAGCAAATTTACTTCAGCCAGCGGGTGGGGGGTCTAAGAAAACTGTTTGGACTGTAGAGCAAGAACACATCTGCACAGCTGAGAGAGCTTTGAAGATATGCCAAATTTATTTGGGGTTTTTTGTCATTCAATAAGGTTAAGGCTCTTCTAGAAAAATCCAAAGATTACTTCTGCTCCTCACACCAAAAATAAACCCCAAATGAAAACAGCAGCAGGGACAGTCATGTAAGAACTTTTATGGCCCAAAAGATAAAGTGTCACAAAACAGAACAGCGTACAAATGAAAAATTGAATAGTTTACATATTACGCATTCACCAGCCATCAGCCAAACACATCTTTGAAAGGGTTGACATGAAATACAGAAGTTGCCAATTCCCAGCAAAAATCACCTATAGATACTTGCAAATAGCAACATCCAATTACAGTATGCTTCAGTATTTAACTAAGCTTGGCAGGCAGAAGGAAATACAAAAATATACCCACGTTCTGACAATCTGCTGCATGCTGTATTTTAGAGCGTTAGGCCACGTAACCATCTATGTCCTATTTAGGAAATTTTTTTGTCTAGATTTCTTTGTTTGGGTTCTATAATGTAACTGCAAGCTCATCCAAAATGGCAATAAGCTTCCTTCCAAGTGCAGTAGAAGAACATAGACAGAGGTGCTGCTTCACTGCTTGTCCATAAGGAGGATTGCAAAGGATCTGTGAGGCTCCTAAAGGAAGAAGTCTGTTGCTAGCAACTTTCAGGTAGAATTAACTACTACTGATGATTTGCTATATTTGTACACAAAATAGTAAGGTACATTATTTCAAAATAGCGTATCAAACTCTTATACAACATAAATGTTCTAAGCATGAAGCTTGGAAAGACTTAATTGTATTCAGTGTTCTGGGGGAGAAAAAATAACAGTTCCTCCTGCACAGCTAAATCCAGAAGGCAAAAGATTCCAGGTGTGCTCTGTAGTGTTTTATGGGCTTGTAGCAAGAACATGATGCTACTCACTACAAGTCAGGCCCACACTGTCCCATTCCTCAACAGTGGGCATGATAGCTCCCTTACTTAAGTGGAAAGCAGTAAGTGGAAACACTGGGAAGGTGTTTGCTATTTTCCTTCTTTTTTTCCTGTGCCTTACATTACATACATCTAAAGTTTCAACTTAAGATTACTAGAGATTCAGATTCAAATGAGCCTAAATGTGCAATTATCTTTTGGCCACATCTGCATAATTGTTTTGCCTCCTCCTTTTTCTGATAGTCCTTCATCACTAAATCTTTTGTGTGGAGAGAGGTACCTGGAAACTTCAGGCTTCCAGTTCTCTGTTCAAACTTGCTTTTGAATGTCTGAAGGATGCAAGGGGTAAAGCACATTGGAATTTCTTTATGAAGCCCTACTAGTAGCTGTGGTGTTAGATCTCCCGTGGCCACTGTGGGGGAGATGGCTCCAGTCCCGTAGAGCCATCTGACAATCCTCTTTCCTAAGTAATTGGGCACAGTAGGCATCGGTGCAACATCACACAGAGGGGCTGTCATATGTTATTGCAGTCTTGTCTTTGAGCTTTTTCTCCTTGGATGAGTTCATTTTTTCAATCCTAACATGAATTTGATACGATTTTTGGCTAAAAAACAAGGCTAGTTCTGTGCCAGCAAAGCCCAGGATAAATGTCTCAGAACCTATTTTCATCTGCTTATTTAAGTCTTCCAGAACAACATTTAAGTCCTTCTCCCCATCCAGAACTATGCCTACCTTGGATGGTTTGTTTATTTGTACTCAGGATAGCTAGGCAACAAGGGAACAAGTACCCATGACCTGGTGAAACTGCATTGTATTAAGATGTTCCAACTCTTTTTAGTGTCGAGATTAAATCAAATGCAAAATCTAGACCAAAGCCATGGAGCTGTGGGTTTCTATGTTATCTTCATCTCCTTTTTCAAAAAATTAATACTGCTACCACCCAGCATCATTGACAGAAACAACTGTAGCTTTAACTTCTGCTCCAAATCCTGCAGACTCTTGGCACACTGAACTCCCATAGGCTTTTTTTTACCATCAGCTGAAGATGCAGCTTTGATTCATCTGTACCTACTTCCCATTTGAGTGCATAGAGAGCAATGCATCGTGACCTCTGAGACACCTAAAATGAGCTCTTGCCAGAGGAAGTGTGTGGTACCTGATGAGCTGTGGCTCTGCAAAGGGGCTCTGGCATTTTACAGAGCCAGGCACAGTGGGAATTCTGTCAGGCTGAGTGTAAGGTAGGTTCATGGGCCCCTATATCCCAGTCTGGGAACTGGGAGTACTGGGGAGCACCAGGGAGGGGCGCAGGAGCCACTTAGATGTGTTCATTCCGGTGGAACCAGATTTATGAGCCCAAGCTCAGGGCTGTGGCTGCAGCCAGCAGAGGCAGGGAGGATGCTGCAGCCAGTTGTGGGAGCAAGGTGAAATGGATATAATAGAGAACAAATCTGGCCAATTTTTTCAAGCATGGCTTGGCCTCAGAACTGCTTGGAATCATTACTGTATCATATATTAGATGTGCTTGAACAAGTTAAATTTCTCATTTTCTTGGACAATGAAACAATATCACTTCTTTTCTGTACTATAAATTACTGTAAAACACAAATTGAGATATCCTGTTGATATGTGGGTTTTCTTTCTGGTTTTGTTTGGTTTGGTTGTTATGCCTGGTTTCTAACAAAGCATAACTTTCAGTCCACATTCATGTCAGCAATGGCCTTATTTGAAACAGCACTTCTTGTCAAGGTGCCTCGCAGGGTGATGACCCTTAATTCCAGGCATCCCAGCTTTGATTAAAACCACATGAAACAAGTTCATCTTTGTAACCCTGCACTAGTGGATCGCCTGCTTTCCTCAAACACACAAAAAGCCTGTATTAAGACTACCCTAACTCATCTTTATGTTGGTCACATTTTCTTAAACCTTGTCTGTCTCTCACAGTTCAAGCTCCAAACAATTATTACCATCACAAGGCATTCTCCCTGAACGAGGAGCAGAGTAATTTTCATTTTAAATCCATGAACAAAACCATATTTTTCTCCAAGACAAGATTTCCTGTTCTTTCCTTCTACAGAAGTAAACTGTCTATTATCTTCCCTAAGGTTATAAAAAGATGAAATCATGTACTTCAAGTCAGTGGCTACTCCTGTCCCTCTCAAAAGTAGCTGGCTAGAATGGAGAGGAGAAGGAAAAGAAAGGAACATAGAAGGCAAGAGCAAAACCATGAAGCTCTTCAGGGAATTGAAAATTTCAAAAAAGGGGAAAATAAAGGAAGGAACACACAACCGCCACCACCAGTAACTGCAAAATTCTTAAAGAGGAACTGTGAAGAACTACTGTGGTTTTATGACCCATTTTAAGACAAGATCAACAAATATCATAAAGCTTTTCAACATAAGCCAAACTACGGCCATATTCACATTATCACAGTGACACAGGGCACCTAAACCCAACAAAGACCACCCTTTCTGAATTCTCTTTCCCTGTGAGCAATCACTACCTTCCCTACTGCTGTTTTCTTTTTGCTTAGAGGTCCAAAGAAATCCTGTTGGTTTGGCCCCTGTCTTTCTCTCTCAGGGCTCTCACGGAGTGTTTATGAAAAGCTGGTAAGAACTTTAATGATCATAGTTTTGTGATTCCCATTTAAATACCCACACCTTTTTCTTTCTTCTTTGATCATACAGGCCTGGCTCTGATCATACAGGCCTTATGTCAAATAAAGTTTTTGAAATTGCACTGGAGATGCCTCAGTCCAATCAGACCCTTTTGGAAATGGATTAATAATGACAACCTTGCTGCTCATATCCACATAAACATCTTTTTATCCATCTTTCCTCTTCTTGGGGAAAAAAAATGGTGCCATTTAGTGCTTTAACAGATAAATAAATCAAGCATTCCTAAAGTGTCAGCAGATCCCCCAACTCCATCATCACTGTTCAATACGTTCAAGAATAATACAGAATGAGTATAAAAGATATGAAATATTGTGTAAGTGATCCTCCAATATGATAATACCTAATTTCTAAAATTTAGTTGCTGTTTCTGGCTTCTGGTTAGCAAACTAATGCTGATTGCCTTTTTTTTTTTTTTTGAGAGCACCATATAGTGTAATGTGCTTTCCTGACTTTCACAAAGTATCCATTGCAATAACAAGCCATTTCTAAATCAGTGTAGACTAATCACAGTACACAGAGTAAAATCTTGTGCTCTGAATATATTAAGCATGGACACAGAAATATCTTAAGCACCTCCTTGCAAAAGTTGTAAAACTTTTCTTTAAAGAAGGAAATGCAGACAGAAGATTCAATTGATAAAATGCCAGCCAAACCAGACTTTCTGATTTGCCTTCTGTCCATAGATATGTGTCACTGTTTCCTCAAGGTTGTGAAGTACTAATTATCCCCAAGGCTAAAGGCAAATTCCTCATATAATTAATTCTAAGCATAAAGCAGCCACTACAGTTACAATACTTTGTGTAAAATCAGTTGATCCTCTAATAGTTCAAATTCTGTCTGCAGAAATACTTCTGTTCATTGAATTATGGGACAGGAACCCTTATGAGCCCCAGAAAGCAATTCAGTCTTACTAATTTTCCATCAGAGCTTCTAATCTTGCTTAAACATTAAATTCCAGATTAAAAAAAAAAAATTAAAATCACTTGAAAAACAGAATAGTAATTTAATACTGTTTTTTAAATTGCGGTTTCACTTTCTGTAGGAAGCAAATGTTCCTGTGGGGATCACCTGAAGGAATGCCAAATATCCATAATAGACTTCAGTACTGCATTTCATAGAGTAGTGCAAACCTCTTCACAAATAAGCAAGCTCAGAGGAGCTTAGCTCAGTTTCAAATAAGCATGAAATTGCCTTGTTGTTTCTTCAGTTTTCATGAGGAACCAAGTGAAACAGAGCAATTTTAATAGAATTTTGCAAGGAGAGTTGTATTAGTTCATTTAAATTCAATTACCAAGCGTTTAGGCTGTTTACATGGACACACCCAGCGAATACAAAATTTAAGTTTTCACAGCCATGCATGTGACTATGAAATGTGAAGTTATAAAAACCACATCCCTAAGAGTTTATAATTAAATGAAGGACAAGTGTCATCTCTGCCTCCCTCTTTTCAACATCTGTAAAAAATCAAACTAATTTATCACAAGATTTGATTTCTTAAACGTGAGGGTCAGTTATGCTTACAGAAAAAGCACCTTTGCACAAGCTGTTATAAAATGTACAGACAGCAATATTTGCACTTGTAATCTGGAGACATAAATACACAACTAACAAAACATGGAGCGTTATGCTGTGCTAATGTAGTGAGGAACAAGGTTTCTCAAATAATCCTGGAAGATGTGTTTTCCAGAACTTTTGGGGCTGAATCTATAGCTCATAAACACTGATCCTATCTACTCTCTCAGCCAGAAGTGGCACATGACATGCACTAACAATAGTCATAACCCAGCAGAGTGCTCAAGCACATAATTTGTATAAATATACAAGCATTAATTTACACAAGAGCTATCTGCTTAGGCTCAGATTAATGCTGATACAGCTGGCTGAACCACAGCACACAGAACTGTCACACAGTCACAATCCCGCAACGAAACAGAAAATAGAGCCAGCAGAAGTCAAAATTTCTTTATAAGGTTTCTATCACCACACAACTGGAGGTTTTTGTATGCCCATATGAGACTCCACAATTAATGCTGGTGCTGTTTGCTGTGCTGGTCCAAAGAGAAAATCCTCTCAGCATCTAAAACACGCAGATCTTTTTTTTTTTTATTTTGCAAGAGAATCATAACTTGAGTTCTATCTTTAATCTGCCAAAGCAATCNCACTGGCAAAAGGCTCTGGATTTACAGCTCTGCAAAAATAACACTCTTTCTTCCCCCCCATCCCTGACACAACTGCCAGCTTTTCCCAGACAGCCTGACGGGGCAAGATATCCCAAGTTAAGCCTGACACTTGCACTGAGGACAACAGGACAGATGAAAACAAACAAACAGAAATCTCACACATCAGGGCAGCAGTTTTTCCAGTTCTCAGGCAGACATTCCTCTAGGGAATACACAGAAAGGGAAGGGCAGCAGGAACACAAATCCTCTCCATCCAGCTTTTGAAGATGTTGACAACTTGCTCTTAATAAAGTCAGGAACAGAACAAGCCAAGTCTGCCAGCATGTCTGAATTTGAGACTGTAAGAATAGGAGGTGTAATTCCTGGGGAGCACTAAGTCCAGGAGCATTAAACAGAGCTCAGCATCTCTGTGTCAGACTGGCCTCAGACACAAATGTGGAAGGGCAACAGCCACAACTGGACTATTGACGTCTGAAGTCAGAAGTCTGGCTCAGCTTCCACAGTTACCGTCAGAATAAAACAGCATTTCCTCAGTGTTCTGACTGCTACTATCCATTTGCCATGCCAAAATAGTTCTTCTTGTAGCGCTGTAATATTCCCCTGGCAGCATATTTAACATGAATTTGAAAGTGCTGGTATTTCCAAATAATGAAATATAAGTAAATACTGATCTTAAAATCTGAATGAGGAGATGGTAGAATGATGATTCTAGCCTACCTTGGGAGAGATTAATTCTTCATTCAGCCTTCAGTTCCAGGGCAGGTCTCATGCTGTACTCATAAACACTTGGTTTTCAGTCTGATTGGTCCCACACTGGAATTCTGATACATGGCTTATGCAGGATTTTATTTAAGAGCTGAAAGGCAGACTGTGATTACTAATGTCTATGTCAATTTTATGAAACCTGCACAAATTGTTACATGTGTTAAAAGAAAGGATTAAGGGGGTGACAAAGTGATCTTTTCAGTAGAGATACTTATTCCTATTTATAGTTCTCTTTGGTTAAAGCCACTTCACATTAAGTCACTGAAAAAGAAGGATGAATTCTTGTGACTTGTTTGCATCAATGCATCTATGACCAGTTTAGAGCTTGATAAAATTGATAAAATTAAAATTAGACACTTTCTAGATATATTCTTTAAAGACTGAGACTCAGATAAGGAAATCTTCATCGCAGATTATGGGCTTTAATTTTTTGGTTAAAAGCACAAGTTAAAGAACTTGTCCATTGCTGTTGCCCAGGTGGGTGAGAAAGCTCAGAGAGTAAATACTTTTGTCTCCTAATTCCCTGGAGGTTTTGGAAATATCTCTCAGGAGTCTCCAGCCACCATTTTCCCTGTCATGAGGGCTTCCAGCACAAGCACAGAAACCTCGTCTCCTCTTCTGGGAGGAGAAGTAGATCACTGACCTCCCTTGGCAGGCTTGGATATCCTTGGTGTACCCACCCTCTGAGCCATCATTGCTCCTTTCCTGGCCAGCTTTATTTGAGCCACCAGGGAGAGGTGAGACTGATGAACATCCAAATTTCCTGATGAGTCACAAAACAGGAGCTGTCCAGGACAGCAGCCAGACAACACTGGAAGGCCTTTCCATGAACCTACGTGTTGGCGCTCACAAAACATCCACCCTCTTTGGCAGAGCTTTTCCTCCTAAACATCAAGGTGGGTTGGCCTGAGACTGCCTCAGTTCCGAAAGGTTGTTTCAAAACACATTTCAACTACACCCTAAGCAAAAGGGATGCTAAGGAAATTAAAAGACTGGTAATTGATTCTGCATGCTTTCTTTGACTGTTTGTTTAAATTGGGAGACTTGTCTGAGACACTACTTCATGGCTAAAGCTACTAGTCAAAATAAATTTATCCACTACCTGTCTAAGACATGAAAAATCAAGCAATTAAAGAAATGTCAAGGAAGAGCAAAATTTAAGTGGAACAGGCAGTTTTGAAACTTTCCAGTAAGAACTTTCCTGGGAAGTAGGGAAGCTTGAATCTAGCTGACTTACTTTGAGAAGTGAAAGGAATAAATACAGTTCAAGAGAGAGCAAGCAACATGGTAGAGATTTCATGTGAAACCCTGGTAAACAAAACTAGAAGCTTTCAAAGAGGAAATTTACTTTAGACTAATCCTAAATTTTATTTAGTTGAGCAGCCCAGCTAAAGATGACTACAAGCTATGGGAGCTGGAACGTAGCCCCTCTATAGAGCTCTCAGCTGACTTTGTACCACTGTTTGACTCATGCTTCTCCAATCACTTGGAACAGCGTGCTTTCTTGTGAAGATTATTTGGCATTAAGTACTTTGCTTGTGCATAAAACAATAACTGTTTAATGTGTATTATCTAGATGCTGCCTTTACCAGATGCTCATGTCATTTTGTTTCTTTGAACAATCTCTCTCATTTGTGCTAATACAGCCACCATAGCCCCCCTATCCCATAATCTGAGATCTGGCCCACATGTGCTGAGCTTTGTACACACAGAAAGCTCCCTCAGTAAACACAGTGCCACCGCTTTCTCCACTGGGAGTGAGGCAAAGCTTCCAGTTACCTCTGCATGATCCTGCTGGTGTTGACTGAATTGCTGCCTCAGCAGTGAGGCAAGTAGCAAGAAATACATCACTGGGCACACATTTCAGGATAACCTTGACATCACTGACAGTGATAGCTACAGCCCTCGCTGAAACAGAAACCTGTAAGACGGCATTTGTTCCTTCTTGCTGTCTTTGCTATTCCTTTCGGGAGGATGATCATATGCCACGCTCATGTATTTGCAAGCTCATGACATAATGTTAAGGGATTGTAATAAACAATACCATTTCGGGGAATGGACTGGGGAGACTGAACATTTTAACTGTCACTGGAGTAGTTTTGCTTTAAGGATTAAATGTGTTGTCTCAAATCCAGATTTGTAATGAGAACCCTCCTGTCTTTCCTTCTCTGCCTGTTCCCTGTCCCCTCTGCATCAAAAGAATTTGGGCAGGTGACCAATGGAGTGAAAATGAGACAGGGGAGCCACACAGAACATAGTAATTGATATAGGATACGAAGTTAGGAATGAGTGGATTTGACAAAGTGCACACTAGTAAACTGAGTGGCTCACTTGCCTGCCAGTAGGATGGATTTATAGCCTGTGTGTCACCAAGAAGCCAGTCATCCCCCCTACTCCTACCACCCCAAAAAACCCTCATGCTCCTTGTGTCACCCCCAAATGTTGCTTAATCTGAAAGGCTGGTCACAAGTCAAAGCATCAAATTACACAAACATGCTTTGGACTAAAGTGGGGAAAGTACAAAGACCTCCAGCAAACTAATTCCTTTTTTTTTCTTTTCTTTTCTTAAGAAACTGAAGGGTTTAGTTACCTCTCACATAGCTTTGCTGTTTTCCCCCAGCAGCAACAAGTTTAGGCTAGAAATGTTCTCTTTGTAACAGTGTGCATATATTATATACCATCATTCTCTTAGCACCCCCAGCAGGTAGGTGCTTTCAGGTGGCAAGTTTTGCTTTTTACCTTTCATTTACCTTGCTTTGACTGCAATTTTGGTATAAGAAATGTGACCCTTTTTCTACTGTAAACACCCAGGGCATGGTCTTGGGACCATAAAAACAGTGCAAGCATATTGCTGTTCCTCTACTCTATCAGTGACAAGAGTTCAGGCCCAGATTAGGCAGCGGATATACTTACCAGAAGAACTGTCTATTGTAGCACTTCACATGTTGCCTCCAACTGTTAAGCAGCAGGTAATAGACATTTTAAATCTCTGTTTATTCTCCCTTTACCTTATCATTACAGAAATTCTAATCTCCACCACATAAGGTATACTGCAGTTAAAGACTTTTGATTCTATCTTTATACTAAAGCACTCAGTAAAGGTGCACTATTTTCTCAATCCCAAAGAAGCATTGACAATTCAGTTATCTCTAGGCATGGGGAGCAGTGAGAAGGAAGAAATGAAAATGTAGCTACAGCATCCATGGAGAGATCAAAGTTGGTTAGGAATTAAAAGCAAGGCAGGAAGCACCCAGCCTGTCATTGGTCAAGCAAGGCAAGAAGAAAAGGGGAATGGAAATAGAGCAGACAATGCACATCTACCCTACTGAAAAGCAATGGCATCATTCCTCTCCCTGTCACATGTTCCCCAATGGCAAAAATTCACTGTAAAAAAGTAAATCAGCGCCATATTTTAGTTTTGACACATCATCTACAAGTATGCAATAGTACACCCCAAGAAAGGCTATGCACTGGATATGTTGTACAAAATGAATAGCAGACTTTAAGCACTGTGCACCCAAGCTCACTGTTGGGAAATCTGCTGTGTCGCCAGCATACCAGATCAATATTTCAGAGATCATTACCTCATCCCTTCTTCAGCTGCTAACTTTGGATTTCTGCCAGAAAAAGGCAACCACCAGTAAGATGATACACCAGTACATTAGGGAAGGCTTCTAGAAATTTGAGCAGGCTTTTCTTTTCACTGAGATCAGTCTGCTCTGTGGGTCCAAATGGCACAAATGCTCTGTCAATATATAAATGGCCAAACAGGTTCTGTAACCCTCCCATGACAGATTGTGCAAGAAGTTGTACCTAACTGCATTTGTCAAACAGACACTGAAGAGAACTGAACTTTTATGTAAGGACTTCTGATGTTGTGGGGAGGAGGAAACAACAGTCACCGAACTGATCCAGAATCAAGAAATGTGATTTCACATGTACAGTGCAGCAGAAGAACTGCAGATAGAGTTAATCAAAAAGTAGACTAATAACTATCTGGTACCATCTCCCCTCTGCAAGGATGTCCCATGAACTTTTACATGAGCAAACCACGATTAAAATTGTGCTTTAGCTGTGAGTTGCTAAGTAAAGCCAGAACCTTTACAATGGGATCAATGGATTTTAAAGTTAAAAAGTACCTTTGTTTTGTGTGGCTTGGCATCCTAGATCTCCTATTTGCCATAAGCTACTATAATCTTAACACCAGTGTTCAATTTTTCCAGTGATGAACTTAGTGATAATCAGTGGCAGCACCCCCATGCATTCAAAGAGTGATATCCAACCTCCCCTTCTGGAAAGACTTTTTGAACATTTAGTAACAAAACTATGTGTGGACACATTAACTATTTTCTCCTTTGATGTCTCTAATGTTATTTTGTCTCATAACCCATTCTGAAATACAACTACCATTACAGACAGACATAACAGTGGATGTCTCTAGGAGCTTTCCCTTAAGGCCAGAAGGAGAAGAATACTGAACTGCCCAATCCCCAATATCATTATCCTGGTATGCGGAAGAATTTGCTGAGAGGAAATATTCTGTGCTTACCTTACAAGCCAAAGATACTTCATTATTCAAAGCTTCCTCTCAGGAAAACCATGTGGGAGATAACTTAAAAGCATCTTTGTTTATCAATTAGTGCCATTAATTAACAGGCATTTTGCATTGTCTCACTAGTCTTACTGTGTAAATCCTAAACACAATCCCCAAAGGAGTGGACACAGAGACTTCAAGGTAAAATATAGAAAACTACTTTATATTCATACAATCTCTATTCATATTATCTATATTTATAGCAGCTAAAGTCACAGCACTTGAGCTTTAGCTCTGGGGCAGGGCTCCTCATTGCATTCCCATACATTCAGAGGAGCTGGGGAGGGGTTTGATCTCACAATCCCAGTGAATTTGCCCTGTCTGAAATTTTACATTGCGGTTTTACTCTGACTGATTCTGAAAGGAAGTAACTTATCTGGTAGAGAAATTCAGTCCAGAGAGGATGAGAACTGGAATCATCCTGACACAAAGTCACCTCCAGGCAGCACAGATGCAAATAGCTCGAGCCACATTATGCAGCAGACTCATGCTCAAGTATAGGCATGGCTAATGAAAGCAGACTAAAATTTGGTATGCTGGCTCTGAAGAGGCCCTCTGTAAGAGTAAAATGCATGCAGCCATGGTGGATTCTTTAAACAGAATACATACACCCAAGTAGGTCATCCCTCTCTGACTCCAGTCAATGACACTCCTACCTCAATAACATTTCACCCATTTGCTCAAAACTCAGTCCTTAAGTTTGATCCCTGTCCTGCCAAAAATGCCTTCAGCTTAGACCAGAACCTGGTATTTGCAATGAATTTATGTGGATGCAAAGCCCAGAGAGGAGTTTTAGGCAAGAATATTTCCTAATTATATGGCTTTTAAAACCTCTCAAGGACTTCCTGAACTATGCTACCATTACTCAGTTAAATCTACAAGAGGCTCAAATTCCCTTCCTGACGATGTGATGACTGTTTCCTGCCTGCTCATTGCTATCTGCCCACTGACAACTACTTTCTCATTACATACATATTAAAAGAGAAAATAAAGAACACAAAGATTTTCCAGTTTTCCTCATGTGTGGGCACATTTTTCCTTAAAACTTATTATGTATACAGCCCACACTATAACTTGTGATGGCAATGCTTGGGGATGGGGAAGAAAGTGTTAAAGTAGAAATACATTTGGATGTTCTCATTGTAAACCTGACTTAAAGCCTACCCAGAAACCATGGAGAAAAGAAGGGGATGGGAGCTTGTCCCTTCATCACCTCCTCTGATTTAGCAATAGCAGTGTTTACTAGCCTGGAGTCCCTGAGCTATTTAAAGGATCTACAGAGATCCCTAAAAAAGCCCGAGCACATTAGGAGGTAGGCTTAGCTCACTGTACAGTCCTTCCTACCTAAACCCCAAAAAGCTCACCAACTGAAGGCTGCTCTTCTGTCTGAAGGAATCCTGCATGCATAACCATTGCAAAACAAGGCCCTAGAGCCTTATTTATAAACTGTGGCTGAATTAATGTGATTTGTAGCTTCATTTTTAATTCCCTAACTTCATACAAGTCAAACTAATAATACACTAACCATCGTCCCTTAGTGCTTCTACTTCCTGCTCATAGCAAAGCACTGTAAATTATTCATTTTGTTAGAGTGACAGATAACTTTTGAATATATTTAAATACATATACCAGCCCCTGAATTTGCTGTAGGGTTTAAAATAGAAGAGATGAAGTACTTTTTTTGGTGGATTTGGGTTTTTTTTTTTAAATACTGTCTACAGGAAACACTGATCTTTGATCCCTGATCCTGAACTTCATGACTAACACTTACCTAATCAATTAATAAGAAAAAATAACTTCTGGAAAGTATGAGCTAATGTCTGATAAAATTCAACTAATTAGTGAATACATTAATTTATTTATGCTGGCCTCAAACATATTTGAGAAAAATATGCTAGCCAGATAAATTTATTGCAGCAATCAACAGACAGGCCTTTAATTGTAGTAATACTGATTTGTACTTAGTTAAGTGGCAAAGCTGAGTTCCACTACACTTTGTGTGCTTTCACATGTAGTACTATATGTCACTTTGTCAGCAAGCAGAATACAACTTTCTTTAATTACATAGATTTTGGATCACTTCATCACATCTCCTGTCTTTTCAAGTTGAATTGCCACCTCTTTCATGGCCAGGACTAGGTCATATTGAAGTCAGTTGACTTCATTTTTATTTCTAACACATAACCCATTCAACTTGTATTTTTAACATAATTACACTTTCTGTCAAAATTAAGGTAAGTGACCATATTAAGGAAAAATAATTTAGAAACATCAGAACAGTATTCAGGGTGCCAAATGTTAGAAGCGTAAGTTGTTTCTTTTAGAGAAAAAAATTACTTATGAAAGCAGTGTATCAAACACTTGCTGCTTTAATATTAGTATGAACATCAAAAGAAGAAGCAGTGTCTCCCCACTCCCACTTTCCTGCATAGTGACACCTCTTTTCTCTGCTTCTTTACCATTTCATATCTCTGGAAATACAACAGAACAACTAAAAAAACCTCAACACAAGGCACATTTAAACAAAGTCACTCTATTAGTTAATAGAGTTCTATAGAGCAAGGGTACTAATCCCAATATTTAGGTTAATGATTATTTTTTAAAAGCTATTTAATAGAAATTTTTTAAACACATTTCTGCAGTAGTGATAATAAAAAGACATCAAAGGGCACAGTTTGCTACTGTAGTAAAAATTACTGCTTTAAAATCTGGCTAGTTGTTGGGTCTGAGAAGGTAACATTAATCTGGGGAATCATTATTCAAAGTAGTCAAAGGACATGTTCTTGTCAAGCACCCTTCACCCTTCGCTACTGATGTTTAACCACCATTTTAAAAGAAAACACAAAGTCACTGCTGGTAAAGTTTGTAGCTGACATAACTAAAGTAGTAAACAATGAGGATGGACAACCGACCTGCAGGAGTCCCTTGCCCAATAAGCCTTGCTATTCTGGGCAACATATTCCATCACAGCAAAACACGAGGCCAGCCACCAAAGACCCAGACCTAACACTGAGGACACACATGTAAATAAGGTTCACAGGAACCAGCTTCGAGTCTTAAGGGCCAACAAGAGCTCAGATGAGGCTTCGGGGGTCAGACAGGATATTCAACTGAATAGGCTCTTCCAGAGGTGACTCCTCAATGAAAGAAACTACTCTGTCTGTATGAGCAAGGCAACTGAAATGGCAGGGAAGAATATTTCCACTACATCCAGTGGCAATATTTCCTGTTCTGCAGTTTAAAAGCTGCTGGCAAACTGAAAAAAGGATGAGTAAATAGTTCTGAAAATAACTCATGGAATTCAAAAGCTTGCTTTAAATTCAGAATTTTACTGCACAAATTATGTGTATTTCAAAGCTACGTAAGTCTTGTTTTATTACATAAAATTTTAGGCTAAATGGACTGTGCTTATGCTCTTACTGCTCATTTTCTGAGATTATTTGCTCAGTCAGGCTATACCTGATGTGCAGCACTTAGACACACATCCCAGATAAAGTTGTATACTCCTGGCTGCAGAATAAACCAAACTCCAGGATGAGATTAAGATACACATCATCCTTCCCAAAAATCACTGGTAAAACCAAGATGATGAAACATCCTAATAATTCTTTGTTGCAATTAAAGAACCTGGACTGCAGAGTGTCCTCAAGTCCATTTGCCTCACTTTAAACTACAACTCATTGACCTTGTTGCCAGGTTCAACATACCTCAACTCTGATCTGCTTATTATAGGGCTCAGACATGCACCCAAAATCATCAGCTGGTCAGCTGAGCCCCAGTTGTTGTCTGTGCATCCACTTGCAGCCACAACAAGTAACAGGTGCATCTACTCCAGCTTTTAAACTTTATCAGGATAACATTTTTTGAAGCAAATGTCTCTGTTATTCCTGATTTACCATACGTTGCTTCATAGCATGGAACAGTTTTGGGTTGTCCAAACTGGAGTGCTTTCAGATTAAATCAAAGGAGATCTAGTTACTTGGGAAGGAGTCTCCAGCTGGCAGAAGGAGACTTGATCTAGTTTAAATTAAAAGCACTACCCCATACACAGAATGAGGGCTGGGCACTCCCATTCACTTTTTCTAAAAAATACCCCTTTTGCCCACACTAATATGAGCACAGCCACTGTGTCTCCATCCATTTATTCCTTTTTTACTGGTTAAGAAACTGACTGGAACTGTCAAGTGCTGTGGGCATCCATGGCTACTCCAGCCCCAGCAGCATCCCACAGGCACCACAAAAGTTCCTATCCCACACTTTACCCACATACCTGTGTCTTTAGGAAGTGATCTCTCACAAGGCCAGTGCAACACCCAGACCTTGCTCACTCACAGTTTCCACCTGAAGTGTTCACAGACCCTGCTGAACAGCCTGTGGACATCCCCCAGACCCTGCTGCCTGTGAACTGGTGCCAGGGGTTCCTGGATTTTCTGTGGTGCTCAGATAAAAAACAACAAACATCCGGGCTAAGTCCTTCACATAGCAAGTTTCTCCTAAGTTTAATATTTCTTTGGATATAAGGAATTGTTCAGGACTTAACATTTTAATAAGCAAAGGGCACTCCTGATAGTGGGAAATTCTGGCTACAGGAGAAATTTGGGAATAAAAAGAAATTACTTCAGGTACATTGAATAATAAAGAGTCCTGACTGAGGGGGAGCAGGAAAGCAATAGAGGCAGCACCTGCTGAAAATGGGGTGGAGCTCTTCGAGGTGCCCAACAGAAGTTTGGTATCTTGACAGGTTCAGCACTAACAGCACCAGCTCAGTTTTCCTATGTTATACTGGTATTGCAGGCATTAAAAAACAAAGAAAATCTTTACAAACATATTATTCTTGTAATGAGATCCTACTCAAAAATTTTATGGGAAAACCCACTTCTTCTTCTTCTTAAGGAAAACTTCAAGTGCATAGGAGAAACAAGTACCTGAGAAAGCCAGGGCTGCAGCTGGCAAGAGCAATCACTGGTTTTGTAAGAATCCCTCCTGCTTTACAACGAAATATGCTTTGCTTTAAGTTCCCAAGAACTGGATAAAAGTTTCTTACTGTCCCCTGTGTGACTGCTGCATTTCTGCTAACAAAGGCAGCTTTTGTTTCCCAGCAGGCTCCTCAGTGGCTTACTGCCAAAACTTCCTTTGAGAGAAAACTGTCCACTGAACACATATTTTATCAGGAAGATCTTTCTTTCCACAAATCTTCTTGGAAATTTGTTGTTGTTGTTTTTTCTGGGTGGGTCTTTTTATTCATTATTTATTTATTATTTTTCCCAGAAATCTGAAAAGTTTCAGTTTACATGAGTAAATTATTTATTCTTTTTTGTGGGTTTCCAGCGAAAACAAATAAACAAAGCCAGAAACAATTACAGCTTGCCTGGCAAAGCAGTCTACATATTGTTGAGTAAGCTGCTCTTATGCTGAGGCTGAAATAACACAAATGATAATGGGATATTCTACCCTAGCAGCAACCTGCCATAATTTATCCCAAAATCTGCCTTGCCCATTTTCTTCTCATGGGTGCTCTGTCTTCCTTTTTTTTACCCCAGTAGAAACACACACACACACACACACACACACACACACACACACACACAAAAATACTGAGGTGATTTTATACAGACATTGTTCAAATTTGGAAGGCTGAGTTTTGTATGAAGTTCCAAATATCAGAATTGCGATCTCTCAACAATTCACAAGGTAGAAAAATTGACTGAAATTATCTTTTAAGAATTTTGAAAGGAAAATCAATCCCCTTGTCTGTTTTTTTTCTTTTTAATGCTTCCAAGGAGTCTCTCAAACACTAAATAAAGAAAGAGAAACAAGTGTTCTTCTCACAATCTAGGTATCACATCATGCTATTTCAGAGTTCACAGGTTTATATAATGCAAGTTTATAGATTTTCTGAAGAAGGGTCACTCAAAACTCTTCATGGCATCTACATTAAATGTTCAAGTTCAGGCCTAGGATGTCTTGTAAAATTTTAATAGCATACCCTCCTACTTAAAAAAAGACAGTAACTAAACCTCTACCCAAATCCTATCTCATTTATGAGGCAAAACCTCTAAACACTGTCTAAAGTGTCATTTCTTCCCAAGGCACAAGGATGTTTATGCTCTTGTCTAAAGGGAGATAAACAGAGCAGCATACCACTCCATATTTGTAAATGTTAACTCTGCAAGGTAGAAACTGGCTTCTGTATGCACCAGGCTGCTGTTCCTTCACTGCTCCAAGAGCCATAATATGACATTTGGGAATGTGTAAATTGAAACAGCAGAGAGAGATATGGTGGCCCTGCCACAGAAAAATGTGCAGTCTTATTCTTTGTGCCCCCCATCATCCTGACTCCACGGAACTCCCTTTCAGAAATACATCTTGGGTACCAGCCCAGTGGCTTAACAGAAAATCTGGGACAGTTCCATGAGTCTGCGGGGCAGTTCTACCCTCAAATCTGGAGTACATCAGAAGTAGCTTCCCTATAGTTGGTAGGGACTGACACTGCCACTGTTAGTGTGGTAGAACTATGCTACTTCCTTAAAAATTTTCAAGAAAACACTATGAGAATTAACAAGGATAACACATTGAATCAACAACTGGATATGGTATAAGGCCAAAGGACTCACACCAAGAGGTAGAAGACTGAGATCAAAGAACCCAAGGCCAGCCCTTTTATGTGTATGTGTGATTCTAAAAAAGACTCCTGCAAGAATCCTGGTTAATATAACACACTCTGCCAAATATGTACTTTAAAAATAGCAGTCAACTGTACGGCATACCTTGAGTGGTGTTAGAGCTGTCTAGGTTTTGTTATACAAAGACTGTGATAAGTTATAACACACTGACAGTGGAAAAAGGAGAGAAACAGCAAAAACTGAGCTGCAGAGAAATCTTGAATGAGAATTAAACAGGGAAGGTTAGACCATAACAGGCATGCCTTAACTTTAATAAATCAGCGCCCTTATTCACATGACTAAACACGGATTTAGGATCTCCGTGGATGCAGCTGTTTATAGTTTGGGGACTAAAGCTTCAGGTGGGCATCTAAGGAAAAAGTGACAAGAGAGGCCTGAATTTACCCACTCTTCTTTTACAATCTCAGTGCAGATTTCAGCTTTTAGTATTCTTCATTTTCAGAGAAACTAATGAGGGTTTTTTTTCATTTCTGCTCAACTGTGATCAATTGATTGTTGTCTGTCCTAAACTTCTGCGTCTCCCAGTTTTAAAAGAATTAATCCAGCCTGTTTGACATCTAGCTCACAAGTTCATTAAAGCAGAAGGTTTTGTATTTATTACTGGCCAGAACAATATTAACCTCAACTGAAACAGGTTATTCATTTGTGTTACCACCAATTTGTTTATGATCAATATTACTGATCCTTTTGTACAGACAAAATCATGTTGAGGACATGGTTACTGCTATTCTCAGATGAACATTAATTGTGTAATTTGGAATTTGTTTTTGACTCATTGTAGGTTCGTGGCAAAAGCAAAGCAGCCAAGGCTGGACTGTGTGAGGGGGATGAGGTGGTGTCTATCAATGGCAAGCCTTGTGGAGACCTAACCTATGCTGAAGTCATCATTCTCATGGAAAGCCTGACTGACGTCCTGCAGATGCTTGTCAAGAGGTACAGGAATGCTCAGGATGCTTTGGTGCAATTCAGTGAATCACCAGGAAAATGCTGGCTTTGAACACACTCGTTTTGCAGACTTATACTGAGAGGTTCTGATAGTCCTGTTGTTGGTGTCTGTAACCCTGCTTGGATGGAAAAGGGAGGGAAGACAGAGAATTTGAGCTGAAGGAAATAATGTATATAATTTGAACAGCAGCAGTGAGGCACAGAATTAATAGTACAGTCTCCAAATGTAAGTATTAATACTTGCAAGGTGTCCACTACCATATATGTATACTGCAGAGCCTTGAGTTCAGTTATTCTCCCCACCCCTTTGAAGCAGTGAAGTGCTGTTATTCCCCATAGATAGGGAAGTGAGGCTTACAAAAAACAAAGGCTTTATACATGGAGAAACTGTTACACAGATATGCCTTCATGATGACATGGCAAATGGTCTTCTTGGGTGGCAAAATATGCTAGTAGTCAGGAGGAGGAGAGGGTCAGGAAGTCATGAATTCTATTTCTGTAGCTGTTATCACCTCACTAGATGAGGTGGGGGAAGTCACAGCTCTCTGGGTTTCCGTTTCTGTCTTTGTAAAATAGTGAAAGGCAATTTCAGTTTTCTTTGAAAATGATTCGAGTTTCTTCGAGGCAGAGGAGCTTCATGCAAACTTGCAAGCAGGCCAGCTCACTGAACATCAGTCTATTCCAATTCCTGCTCCGAAATTGCCATCAGTGTAATAAATGCAGCCTGAGTTCAGAGCCACCTACAGTAAAGCACATTCTCCCCAGACAGTGAATTCAGACAGGATGAACTCTGAATTGGCTTCAGTGCGGGTAAGAGGAGGAAGAAAAGTCTTGAAACTCCCACACTCCTTGTAAGGACTTAAGGCTCCCCCCAGAGCTACTGCAGCTCCCTCTCACAGGCAGGACCAGGAAAGGATCAGGATTTATCAGCACAGCTAACAGAGCAGTGTCCCCAAAAAGGATGAAAACAGGCACTTGCCTCTGGTCCCCAGGGATGTCTCTACACAGCATGTGAAATTCCTCACGTTTCCTGCAAACTGCACAAAGGAGCTTTCCTCAAGTGCCTAGCAGTTCAAAGCAACAATCTGCCTTCAAAACAAGATGCTCTCAAGGAGTGCTTATTTCAACAGACATTTCACATGGCCTGTCTGTTCATGTTGTTTGGGGATGAGTAATGGATTAGTGTGACAGGATCAGGGGGACATTGGTAACTGAGGATTAGACAGAGCTTCCCTCCCCCAGAGTGCACAGCTCTTGCTCCTGGTTCAACATGGGACTGGCTGAGTGTTCCTCATGTGATAGCTGCATTCTTCTGTTTTTAATTCATAATGTAACTATTGGAACTGCGCTTGTAAGAATGATATTTGTGGCTGACCAGCTGTCTTCTCTTCAGCCATAGAAATAGCTCCACATACTTTGACTCCTGCCTGTTGCTGTTCCATAACTGATATTTCAGTTGTCTGAAGGCCACAGGAAGCTGCAGCTGAAAGGGACTCTCCATTGCCCCTGCCTGAATATATGGGGAACATTCAAGGCATATCCTGATAATCAGAACCAAAACAGTGTTTAGACCACATAATTCAATGTTTCATGGAATGAAAGCATGTCAGAAATTTAAAGAAAATTGCAGTTGCTCAGCACTCTGAAAGTGACTAAAATTTTTTAAAGAAACTCACTGTAAGAATCTTTAAATTTCTTCTCAGCAGGTCATCTCTCCCAAATCCCAGACCTTGCTGTCAGTATCTTCCCAGGTATGGGAGAATAGACTGAAACACTTCTCTTGCTCTCCCATCCCATTTGTGGGTACCATCCCTCTCAGCACTACCCTCAGAAGGATTTTTCAGGAAGTGTCTTAGCATTCTTTGAGAGCAATGAGAAGCAAATCCTTCCTCTCCTGAGTAGCCACTTGTTAAGAGACACCTCAAGAAAATGCTGGAAATCATGAGGAAAGAATAATTAAATTGGTATTACACTGGTGATCTTGACACCTAAGTATCTTTTGTTAGCAGGAAGAATATTTTCCACTGGGAAGCTCCTGGCTGCTCCTGCACTTTTTGCATGGATTACATGATTTTCACAGGCATTAATTGTTGACCTAAGTCTGCTCTTACAAATCTTACTGTGAGGAAAATTGGGCTTTTAAAGTAGTTTTAAAAATGCTACTTGGTCTTTGATGTCTACCAAAGTTTTCCCAAAGCCCTGTAAGCCACAGCTAGTTATTGACCAGCAGCAGTGCCCAGAAAATGCTCAGTTTACAGGATGAGAGGAAAGCGACACCCTGCAGGGCGGGCACTCCCAGATGCCGTGTGGGGGAGCATCTCCCTGACCTTCCCGGCAAATGCTGAGCAGATGGATCCGGGAAACATGGGGAGAGGGGACAGACACTGAAACGGCAGCCTGCCCTTCTCACATCAGTGTTAGCAGCTCCTGGGCTACTGCTGAATCTGGAGAGAACACTTCTAGGGGGAAGAAGGGAGAGCTCAGTGCATGCCGACATGAAATGCACCATGTAGGGAGTAAAACATGAGCCTGTGACAAACCCTGCCACGCTGACTCCGTGAGTTCTGCTTCCTTCCTGGAATTACACCAGGGCTGTTGTTCCTGCAGGGAGCTGGAAAGGCCTGAAACAAAAACAATAATGTGACCTAAAACAGAATCTGAAATGACAAAAAAGAAATCGTACCCAGTATTCTGCCTTTTGACAGAGGATACACATTTATGCCTATATAGAGTAGAAGTATATCCATACGTAGCAAGGGCCTTTTAAGGTGGAAACCTTTCTCTCCCACACATACACACAATCACTCAGCTACCAATAAAGGCTAACATTTAGCTGGCCCAGCCCCTAGTCCATATCTTACAAGGAAATGTTTACAGATTTCTGTAATTTATCTGTGCTTGAAAGCAGTACAATTGATCATCCAAATAGCATCATACGATGGGATCCAGCAGCACTCACAAGGAGCTCCCTAAATTAAAATCTGTCCGACCTTCACGAAGCCCCATATGTGGTGAAATGGATGTCAGACATTTCGTGCTATTTGAGGCAGACCCAGACTGCCACAAGCAGTAAGCTGCATGTCTAAAAAGCAAGTGATATTGAAGTTTCTTCAGCGCACTGACAGATTTATTCCTTCTGCTGCTTCTTCCAACCTTTATTTCTAGGGGGTTCCAAAGTTTTAGAATAGCCAGGGCTGCTGTTGATTCCAAAAATCTCCACAGTATTTGATATTAATACTTTACTGGGGACACCTACCACTTCCCTCTTTTGAAAAAGTGCTTCACTACCTTCTCGCAAATAGAAACTCTTAATAACATGCTGCAGCCTTGCTGTACAGACAAGGTTTCTCCTCAAATTAATAGCAGGCACTATGGTCCAGAGTACTGAAAGAGGGAGCTAAAGAGTGTACCAGGTGTCCTTAACACCAGTAAGTCAGCCTAAATGAGCCAGAAGAATGTTTAGAAAAATGAGCTACACTCAAATACAGTGTAGGTTTCACAAGTAAAAATAGCATTTTCCAGTTAGAAATAATATATTTTCAAATAAGTAGGAAATATTGTATAGGTTCACTACCCTTTTATGCTGGATCACTGGAATAGGCCCAGAATATTTTAATTAATCCGTGATAAATAGGGATGATGATCCTCACAGGAATTCTCTGAATGTGTATTTCAAGTATTCATTTCCCTCCCTCTGATCCTTCTCCAGTACTTCTCTCTTCCTTAGAGAGTGAATGATTTGAGACAGGAACCACATGTAAGGATGGTGCCTAAAACAGTTGTGGGTACAGAGCCAAAAATTAACCACTCCTCTGGTGTCATGCAAAGTTAATTTTCTCACGGACATGTGAAATATGAAGAAGCATTGTCTCAAAAGTCTCAGCAGCATTTCTCTGGAAACCCTATGACAGAAATGCGTTTGTGAAAGCATACTGATGTTAAGAATGATACAATTCCATATTTTATGTTAGTAGTGGGGTCATAGTTCTACCAGTGTTGTATAATTTCCCTCTAACTGAACTGCTAAGTTGAAGAATTTTGGAAGGTACAAAGATGCTTCTATTTAAGACCTCATCATTGTGGGAAAATTCTTCTACTTAAATGGATCTGCTAGAAGGTACCACAATTAATTAGGGTGTGGAAATGCTGCGCAGAAATTGCCTTTGTAACTCTCTACTTACAATGGCTGTGCTTACAGCAGCTTAATTTCTTGAATTGTTTATGTATGTGCAGATCCTCCACTGGAATAAATGAAACCTTGAGTGCTGAAAGAGAAAATGGGAAGCACGAGAACATAAAAAATGAGGACTATAGAGAGAACACCACACTGCAAATGAGCACAGCGCAAGAGATACCCCATGGAGATTTATGCATCACGGAGATTTACAGTGGGACTGAGCAAGGAGCAGCAGAAAGCAACACACACTTTTCTGAAACAAAACAAGAGACCACACAAAGCCACAGAATTCCTCCTAAAGTGATAGGAACCCCCAAGGTGCTTGTGACAGATGAAGCTGCTTTCAGAAGGATGGCAGAAGAAAGGCCAGGTGCTATGGTTGAGCTGCAGTTGTCCCTCTCAAATGACACGCACAAGGCCACCAATGCTCCTGCTGTGACTCTGTTGGGGGCAGAAAAGTGCCCCCCTTCAGGCAGAGGACCCAGTGCACCACAGGATGGGAGCAGCCCCCTCATTGCAGTTCCCCTGGGTGTGAAGGAGGGCAACGTCCAGTGGTCAAAAAAAGTAGTCCAGTTTTCTAGCAGCAAAGAGGTCAAGAGGATCCAAGGTGCAGTTCCATGTATCCCCAGGGTGGAGGTGATCCTAGACTGCTCAGACAGGGAGAAGGAAGCATCCAGGTCTCAGTCTGAAAGGGGGTGTGTTGATTCTCAAGTAGAAGGAGGGCAGTCAGAAGCACCTCCTTCCCTCCTCTCCTTTGCAATCTCACCAGAAGCCCCAGAGCAGGGAGAAGACAGCAAGCACTCGGAAAAGGATCACAGACCTCTCAAGCACAGGGCAAGGCACGCAAGTGAGTATATCCCATCTAATCATTTGCACTGCCTGAGGGCATCTTTTGTAGCTGTAGATATAATTTCAGGATTTAGAATGCAGCAGAAAAAATGTTTAGAGATTTTTTCTGCAATTTCCTAATTTTCCCTCTCTCTTTTTCTTTTAAATGATGTTTCTGTTCTTGCTTTATATATTTTTTCAGGGTAATACAATGCTCCTGATTATGAGCCAAGAGTGTACCCATGCCTTAACTGTGCTGAATAACTTTGCTCAGTAGACTAACACTTTGAAATTAACTCATGACTTGGTCCAACTAAAAATACTTACATCTCCAGAAAGGGCTGAACTCTGCTGGTCTGCTAATGCATATACAGTGGCAATCTGTAAAATATTAACAAAAAGAGCAAGTTGCTTGCATATGTCCAAGTGAATCCTGTGGATTTCTCCTTTTATAGCAAAAGCTTTGCGTTGTCATTTGCATCATCTAAAACCAAAGCTATGCCACTGCTTTGAAAAGTTAATAAAAAAGTCTAGCAGCAAAGCTTGATGTTGCCTGTAGAAGAGATTTTGACAGACACCAGCATGTGTATAACTGTTACATGATCCTTTTGGTTTTGTCAGCCTTCTCTAGACTGTAAAGTGAACATGTTATTTCTCCTGACTCCCAGACCCAGAGGTCAGCTTCAAAATGTGTCCAAGTTTACATGGAAGCAAACTTGCCACTGGAGCCCATATTGATTAACTGGGTGTAGATATGCATTTTTAGTTAATTAATCTCTTTATTTCTTTGTTATTTTATTCATCTGGGACCTTTCTATTGGCTGCTTGCTCCTTCCCAACAATGTGAAGAATCTTGTCTGGGGATTTAGCAGCAGTATGCCAAAGGTGCTTGAATGTGTGCAGTGAGATACTGTAGCAACAAACTATTTCATATGCAGCGTTGGAACTCCTCTGCTAACCCACTGCTAATTCCTCTGGAAGCGTATTTTTAGTATGATAACCATTTGTGTCTCATTGGCAAGTGGATTAGGCAGTTATTATGCCTAAGTGTCTGTATGCAACCCACATATTTTGGGCATCTTAAATGAAGTATGAAAGAAAAGTGCACATGCTTCACATTTTGGCTACGAAGTCAGAACCATCTGTGGGACTGTGCCTGCATTTCCTAGAGAATTACTTGCAGTGCCTGTCTTAAAAGGCAAAAGTACAAAGAATGAACCAGTTTTCACACGTTAAACTCTTCTTTCTACTAGAATACAGGTTCTGTCCTTTTCCCACTATGTCAACTATGACAATCTCAGTGTCTTCTAAACTGGTGGCAGGCCATTATCCTTAGGAAGCACTGATTTACTACGTAAATTTATTTGCATTATTATTATTATTTAATATTATTATAAAATCCTATCCACGCATTAGAACAAATGAATTGCCAAGCATAGGGAATGCTCTGTGTGCACCAAATACTATGCATGCTTTCTGCAAAAACAGAAGTTATAATGCAGCATTTATGTCTGAACTAGAGAAGAACTTTTATTATAGGTGCTTAACCTCTTGAGCAGACATTTTTTCTGTAAATAATACTCAGATTATATTTACATGAACAGGTAGCACTCTAAAGCCCACAGTTTTGGAAAATACCTTCAGTGAATGTTGTAAAGAATTGGAACAGGACAGAGCCAAGGATTTTGTGATTTGGCTCTCCAACAATATTACAAATTCGTGGTTTGGGTGCCACACTCTTTTCTGTTTTATAGATTCTTCTGAGAACCATTGGTCCAGTTGTGCTGTCATCTGGCATAATGGCAAAACTCCAATTGTCTTTAATAGGAGAAGTATCAGACTCCATCTACTGACATGGCTAAAAGGATCATGACTAGAAAACACATGGCATGGCTTTCTTTAATAAGTTTTTTATTTATGTCAGAAAAAGATACTAAATAATTTACTGTTCTATTTTCTTTTACCAGAGGCATGCTTTTTCCTTGTGACTATTGATTTAGTCAGGAATAGCTTTAAATTCCAGGTTTTTTGAAGGAAGGAGCTATTGAGGCTGTCATTCATGATATTCAGTGGCAGAGTATGAGGAAGGGAAAGCAGCAGGGACAGCACCTGACTAGTGTTGCCCCATGAGGGACATGCTCCATGTCCCATTACAAGGAAGCAGTCACACTGTCCAGCACATACATCAGCTTTGCAGCTGCATCTGTTCCTCTTCCACATGACCTGATGAAAACCAGTAGTTTATGGTTTCAGAAATATTGCCATTGATAATCTAGAGAGAAGTTAGTTGAGGCTCCTTGATTCTGTTCTTAAATGTGTATTCACTCTTGCCACAATTCCAAAATATATATCCTGTATATGCTGTATCTTATAAAACTTTAGATTTCAGGCAAGTAATGCTTGCTAAAAGTCTGAAACCTGCTTTCATTGAGTACATTCATGGACAAACTCCCACATCTTCCAAGAGGCTGAAAGCTAATGCTAGTATTTTCTGTGTACGCCTTTCTGCATGTATACTTGCTTTTATATAGCTAATACATAGTAGCATACTGACTTTTAGCAAGTTTGCAAATTATAAGAGTAAAAGAAACACCTAAATGTCAGAGAGAGTATGTTCAGTTTCAGTCTCAGATATTAAGCAGTCATGGGCCTGGCTGGCTGGGAATGGCTGCTGTAAGCCTAGGAACTGTGGTCAAATACTTAAAAAATACCAGATCAGAAACTGGATAAATAAGAAAGTATCACCTGCCTATTGGGAATGCTGGGAATAAAAATTAAGAATGCTGGAAATAAAGACACACGTAATGTTCTTGTTGAACTAAGAGAGTCCTAAAGAAAGTGATGCAGCCTTTGAACTTGCATGGGTGTGTCTCTAAGGAATGCTGGGTATGGAATTTATAGCACAGCTGATACTGTGAGGAAAAACTGGAGTACAGTGAAATTTCCATAGAAAAGCAAAGAAATGCTTTAATATGGGAAAAGGAGGGAGTGGATAAATTTCAGTACAGAAAAATTCATTTGTTAGTCTCCTTGTAATTTTGTGGGCTGCATGAATTTAATGTGCAATTTGATTCTTTCCACAGGGCTCCGACGAAGCGAGAGCCTGTCGGAGAAGCAGGTCAAAGAAGCCAAATCTAAATGTAAAAGTATTGCACTGCTGCTGACAGCAGCTCCCAACCCCAATTCCAAGGGGGTGTTGATGTTCAAGAAGCGCCGCCAAAGGGCGAGGAAATACACTTTAGTCAGCTACGGGACTGGGGAGTTAGAACGTTACGAGGACGAGGGGGAAGAGGGTGAAGGTGAAGAGGGGGACAAGGAAAATACTTTCGAGGTGAGTTTGCTTGCAACGAGTGAGTCGGAAATAGATGAAGATTTTTTCTCTGACATTGACAAGGACGGGAAGATTGTGACATTTGACTGGGACAGTGGTCTGCTCGAGGTGGAAAAGAAGACAAAAAGTGGAGAGGAGATGCAGACACTTGCAGACAGCACGGGGAAAGGGGCCCTCATGTTTGCCAAGAGGCGGCAGAGGATGGATCAGATTACAGCAGAGCAAGAGGAGATGAAGGCAAACACTGTGCAGACAGAGGAGCACAGGGAAACCACCATGACAGAGAACTTCCAGAAAGTGAGCTCTTCAGTCTATCAATCAAAAGAGGAGGAAATATCAAGACAGCAGACCTGTGTAAGCAAAAGCTACACAGATGTGAGCCAGAATCACAAAGTGGTACAACAAAATGGCTTTGGCTTAGCACCTGGCACAAACCTCTCTTTTCAGTCCTCTGGAGCTCAAAAAGCAGCATCTTTGAATAAAACAGCAAAGCCCTTCCCTTCCGGGGTTCAAAACCGAGCAGCTGCACCATTTTCACCGGTAAGAAATGTCACCAGTCCCCTTTCAGATGCAGCACCACCTCCTTACTGCTCTGTCAGCCCACCAGCTGAGGCTTTCTACAGACCTGTCTCAGCTCCTGTGGCCAGCAAGGCCGCCCCGGCTGCGTGGGCAGCCACTGAGCCCACAGAACACATCGCATCCAGGGATGAAAGGATTGCCGTGCCAGCCAAAAGAACCGGGATACTGCAAGAGGCAAAGAGAAGAAGCACTTCCAAACCTATGTTCAATTTCAAAGATGCACCCAAAGTAAGTCCTAATCCTGCCCTGTTGTCCCTTGTACACAATGCAGAGGGCAAAAAAGGTACCGGAGCTGGTTTTGAGTCAGGACCTGAAGAAGACTACCTCAGTTTGGGAGCAGAAGCTTGCAATTTCATGCAGACTCAAGCATCTAAACAAAAGGCCCCTCCTCCTGTTGCTCCAAAGCCTTCACTCAAGGTGTCTCCTTCTGCTGGTGCTCCAGTTTCACCAGTCTGGTCACCTTCAGCTGCAGCTGCCAACAAGCCTCCTTCTTTCCCAGCACCAGCCTCGCCTCAGGCAGCGTATCCTGCACCACCCAAATCTCCACAGTATCCTCATTCTCCTATCCATCCCCCAAGCACTCTTAACCTTGCTGGTCCTTTCAAGGGGCCTCAGGCCAGCCTGGCGAGTCCAAACCTTGCCCCCAAGTCACCAGTCACCCCAAGTGCTGGAGAAACAAAGCCTCCCTTCGAGATGCCACCAGCTATGAGTGGGAAAGGAGCACAGCTGTTTGCCAGGAGGCATTCCCGAATGGAGAAATATGTGGTAGATTCAGAGACTGTGCAGGCAAACATGGCACGAGCCTCATCTCCAACTCCATCTTTACCAGCTTCTTGGAAATACTCATCTAATATCCGAGCACCTCCACCCGTTGCTTATAATCCCATCCACTGCCCGTCTTACCCTTCTGCTGCTACCAAGCCTTCCTCTAAGGCTGCTGCTGCTACCAAAAACACAAAAAGAAAACCTAAGAAAGGTCTCAATGCTTTGGATATTATGAAACATCAACCTTATCAACTCGATCCATCTTTATTTACTTTCCAACCACCTAAGGAAAGCCTTGCCATGAAGCAGACATCGAAGCTGTCCACTTCAAAGCAAACCCTGCCTTTACCTACCTACCTTCCACCAGGTGCTGGATCTCCTACAAGGGCCCGGCCTTCTTCGGTGTACTCCGTGCCAGCCTACGGTTCCCAACCTTCCTTCCCATCAAATGCCTCTCTCCCAGGAAATGAATCGTATTCACCCACAGGCTACTCTGCGTTTTCTAAGCCAGAAACCACCACATCCTCTTTGTTTACTGCTCCGAGGCCAAAATTTTCAGCCAAGAAAGCTGGCGTCACTGCACAGGTGTGGAAGCCATCAGTTATTCAAGAGTAAACCTGGTAGCTGAAACTTAGTGTCCATTTTGCTTGCAGTCACAGGTTTGCAGTGGTCACCAGGCACACAGACTGTGCCAGCGCTATTCCTTAGCTTACTTAAGAATGTCAGATGTATCACCTCAAATCTGGGTCCAAAATATTTGAACTTTTTAAAGGAAACAAAATAGATAAAATTCTAGCACATTTATGCATTTTATCAGGTGCTTTATAGACAGGACATCCTGAAATGGAGAGGTACCATTGCATGAAGTGAGCAGGACACTAGGTTTTTGCTTTAGGACTACAATAACAGAAAGAATAAGCAATATTCCTGGTATGTCAAATTAATAGAGAACAGCTTTCTTCCTGTCCCTTTCCCCAGCTGTGTTCTAATTACCTAGGGATTTGAGGACTTTGGTGGTTGTTTTTTTTAAAGAAGTGCCTTATTAACTCATAGTAATATGTATTATTAACATAGCAAAAAAATAGACACAGTGTTTGACTCTGACTGATCACCAGCAGAACACAACTGGATAGACCTTTGGCTTGCACAGAGCCCCATTGAATTCACTCAGAATCTGTCCTGGCTCAAAGGTCCTTCCACAGGAATCTGTTTGATCAGCCAGGGGCTTAGCTTGTAAGCTATGTGGATCAGCTGTGATCCAAAATCATGAATCGCCTCTGTGATTTCACAGAGAACATGCTATAAGAGATGCTGGAGTGTTATGAAGTCTAAAAAGAGGTGGAAAGACAACTGGACAAATTTTTTAAAATTTCCCATTTTGGGGAAATTTCACATCCCACGTGCAGACATAGTTTTAGCAAGAGTTTCCTTGAACCCAGCAAGTATGAGTGCAGCCTGTAAATGAAAATTATTGAGCAGTCAGAGAGGTGAGCTGGGTTTTGCAGCTGCAATGTAATGCACCAGTTTATTGTGGAGGGCTACCTATAGTGTAGAGTGCTGATTCTCGTACGCAGAGTGCTCTGTGCCACAGAAATTACCACTAAATCATGATTATGACCATGTCTTCCTACTGGTCTCATGTACACATTTTATTATTTTCACTTGGGCCTCTACAAAGCTTCTTCCCACTTTAAATCTTTTTACTCTGGTCTTATACTTTTATCTTTTACTTGTTGTGTTGGGGACTAAGGATTGAAATACTGCTACTGTGGAAAATTCTTCAGAGCCTGTGGTCTTGAAATGTACTGTATAATCCTGCAGTGAATACAGAGCTTTGCTGAAATCAAGGGGCTATATTTGAGTAGTTTAGCATGTCTTTCATCAGCATCAGTGGTGCTAGGGCTGAAACAAGGTGCTGTTTCTCACAACTAAGGGAATCAAAATCCATCCCAGGTGTGAAGCTAAAGATTAAAGTACAACTCTGCGAATAAAGATGGCAGAATCTGTTGATATATTTGTTTAAACGATCATTCAGCTAGTTGCAGACCACATTATGGACCTTGCACATCATAGCACGGTTTGTAGAACTCAATGAAGCCGCTCAATCTATCTCAATGAAGAAAACATTCCTGAGTATAAACAAAATCTCCATAGTTTGGTCCCATGATGGTAACTCAAACTGCAGTCAAAGGTGAGAAGGATGCATTTGGTTGCACATGCAGAAAGCAGGCTGAGCTCAAACTCTAATCAAGCCAATAAAAAACACTCCTCTGAATTTCAGACCTCCAAAATTCTACTCTCTCCTTTAAATTTTGGATTGGGATACTGACTGCTTTAGAAGAAAATGACCAAGGGATCCATCTCCCCCTTAAAATTCAGAAAAATGATAGGAAATTCAGGGAAAAAAAAACCTGGAAAACTCAAGAAATATTTATACTGCATTTACCTGGAAATAGAAAGTAGCAATATTTTAGTCCTTTGGAGATCTCCCTTCTACCTTTTTTCCACTGTTAATAGCTGTACTTTTCTTCTATCATTAAACTTGTCCCTTTCCTCTCTGCCTGTTTGTGGCTTTTTTCTTTGGTTTGGCTGCTATTATTTTGTTTCACTTCCACATACAGACTGCCAGCATGTTTTTGGGGGAAGTCTATTCCCTATGCTAGCCTGTTAATATGAAATCTCCTCCCTCCTTTCCCCTTTCCTTTCCTCCCTCCTTTCTCCCCCTCTTTCCGAGTTCAATCTGGAGTTGCACACACGATTTTAGGTAGACTTTAAGACACCAGTATGTACTTGGAATAAAAATACCCACCAAAGGTAAGTAGTGCTGTGAGAGACACAGAAATCCAATCAGCCTCATATTGCCACGTTTTTGCTTAGTCTCCTTCTGTAAAGCAAATCTGTAAATTATAATCACACTTGTGTACTTGTTCACCCCAGCACCAAAAGAATATTTCCTCAATGAGATTTATAGCAGCTTTGTCTTTCCACCACGAGTGTTGATATTGATGCCTGTGGCTACAAGGCACAGGAACTTAGAAAGTGCATCTATGATGAAAATTGGAATTTTGACCACATTTGAATTCAAATACAGTATTTCATATGGCCTAGAACAATGACAGAAGGATTTTTAAAGCACCAGTGAGAGTTAAAAACAAAAGTCTCAATGACATTAGTGTTCTTCACTCAGTTTGGATCTTTTGAAAATCCCATTCAAAGCCCCACTCTGAATTCTGTCTTATACCCACATCATTCTACACGCATGGAACTTGGATCCAGCTCAGCTTCAAGGCTCTTTTTACTGATCAGGTAAGTCTTTAATTCTAATTGTTATCTCAGGAGACTGGTCTACCTAGAGTAACAAGTTTATCCAAGATGTAATCTCTCGTGAAGCAGGTGTTTAGAGGAAAGCTGAGCTGTTCACTGTCATGGGTCCAGACAAAAAGCTAAAGATAATGTCAAAGGTAGCTGAAATGTCAGGGAAATGAATGGTTTGTGTAGAGGAGTCATCTGAAATTTCACTTTGAAAGGGCAGTGAGCTTTCCTAATGGTTTTCTGAAAAAGCTATTAGAATTATTTTATATATTATGTCAAGGCTGCCAAGATGCAATTGTCATGTTTACTATGGAAGAATATTTAACAGTGAATTTTAAGCCATCACTTGTAACAATACTTCCAGTATGTTCACATTAAAAGGGGAATTTAAGTGTTTTATGATGATTTTAACACCTTTAATTACAGCACATACTGGAAGTATTATATTGCATCAGTTTTGATCTCACATTCTATACAGCCATTTCATAAAAACAGCTACCTCAATCAAGGGTTTATATACCTTCACTTTATGATTCAGTTATAAACATCTTGGCATAAAACTGAACAGTTTTGATTTGGAGATGAGTGGCTTTCAGCCAAAAATTTAAAATTTTTGCTGCCAAAATCAAAGAAAAAAATTTAGTCCTTCAACAAAGAACTGTTTAACTTCTCCCCCCTGCTCTAGGGAACCATTCTTACCATGTTCCTGCTCACCAAAAAATAATACATTATGAAACAACCAGAAAGAGATTTCAATGACTTTTTCCTGTAGGAACATTTACAGAGTAAACATTACCATCTCTTACAAGTAAGCCTCATTTTTTTTTGGTTTCTGCTCTCTTAAGGAAGAAACAAAAAAATAAGAGGTTGAGGTATCAGCAGGCTCAAAAAAAATAGGAAGTGTGGAGCTTGTGTGTGGTTCAAACAGAAAAACTAGTGCCAAGTGGCAGAGCAGCAATTTTGAGAGAAAATACTGGGATTAAAGGGAGGCAAGCTGGGGGGAGAAAACTCCACAAAAACCCCAGTGACTACACAGGATAAAATACCTGTCAGAGGATTTTAAAGTACTGAAGGTAAAAGAACAATCAGCAAGGGGGTCTCACCTATTCTGCAAATAGAGACTTCTGACTATTTCCAGACTTTTGTTGAATGTTTTTTTTTCTGAACTCTGATAAAAGATCATAAGCAGTTATAAAGACAACTTCACACCACATAATGTGACCTGGGAGGAGCATTGCTTATCAAGTATCCAGGATGAGACCTCAACAAAGGACCAGCCTGACCCTCACATGCTGCTGCTTCAGCCATTCTGGAGCAGGGAATGCTCTGTGCACTGTGAGGCAGGGGAATTCCAGGCAAATGACAACAACTAATACTATGCAAAATCTTTCTCCTCTCTTTTTTCCAGGATCCTTTTCCAGATTTGCTAGCTTTAAAATTCCAAACCCTTTGGTTCTAAAAAGATTCCCTCTTCCAGTCTTGCCTTTTTACATGATGCAACTTTCTTTACCTGAAGCCAAACACCCAGGATGCCACTGATTGCTTTAGCAGTTTGGCATGGCAAGTGCAAGTCTTAATTACACAGCTTGACAAAATGGTATTTTATAATGACTCTGCTCAGCTTGGAATGGAAACACTGCACGAAGAAGAACTTGACAAGATCTTCAAAAATCTGTGGATTCAGAAGTTCTGAATGAACTCACTGCTGGTAGATCTCTTGGGAAAATATGTGAGCCTGGTCATTTCATGGTACTCTTGGTGCTACCATTACAGCTTCCCAGCACCCATGACAACAACTGGCCTTATTTTACAGTGGATGTTACTTTTGCATGCCATTACAAAAAGGAGGAGTTGGAATCACCCAAGAGTTATGTTTGACAAGTGGTTTTCAGGCTGGTTGCTTGCTCAAGGAAGCACTTCAGGCTCTTTATCAAATGATTTAAAAAGTAGGAAAACTCCTGAAGCTCTCTGTTGAAAGGATCTCTATAGATGCAGACTTGAACTCTTCCTTTACAAGCTAAGACAAACCATATGACAGTAATCCCATGAGTTTAATATTTGCTTCCTTAATAAGGCTGGCAAAGACTTTTTCTTTATGTCCTAATCAAGTCTCCAGTTATCCTCAACAGAATTTAAAGGAAAAATCTATTCCTGAGTGTAATGATCCTGACAAACTTTTTAATTGGAGTGCACATGAAACCTGCACAAACATCTGTGGTAGTATTATAATAACTGCACACTCCCTTAGGCTGAGAAAACACAGCTAGGAGAGAAATAACTTACTGAATTTACAGACTCACTATCTGGATGAAGGCTTCCTGTGTGGGGAATTAATGTAAAAACAGCATTTTCAAACAAGAATCCTGATTATTTTGTATGTTTTTAAGACAGAAATCTTCAACCAGGGATTCCTCTCACAATTCCAGGCAATTAAAAGATAAGATGCTATGAGAATAACCAGGTCATTTCTAAATAGGTGTCAAGACTGAACTGTTGAACAGATAGAGTGTTTCTCTTGATATTTCCTTTTTGATCTGAAACAGCAGATTGCAATGGTTGTAAGAAACATACAACAAACAGAAGAAAAGGAGAAGCATTACAGAAGTAAAATACATTTCCAATCATGGGAGCACGTTGGATTACAAAGGGTGACAAGGAGCACAACATCCAGTTTCAGTGTGAGCTTTAACTGATCGAGAAACAAAGAATTCAGCACATTTCTATTAGAAAAAAAAAGTTTGCATACACTAAAAGCCTATGGACAAATATTTTCAGGTTTTAAAAGAAAGATTTTTTCCTTTCCTCCAAAACCCATAAATAACTGCTAGTGATTTTTGTCTTTGATTTGTGAGATTTGTATTTTTCAGAGCCTCACTGTGCAGTTTGTTGCTGGTACATGGCTCTATACTGCAAACAAAAGCAAAATATCTGGCAGCTGGGTACATTTTTCTTCCTAGAGTACTGAAGTAGTACTGAAGCAAGCATCTGACACTGTGTATATAGAATTATGAGGAAAACAATATTAAACACTGCTGTTTGGATTGCAAAGCGAGGCACTTGGAATTCTTATTGCCTGTGTCACCTTAATCCAACCTCCGTGGGTGTTTGTGTGGCCAGAACATCTGCAATCATGTCATATCTGCTATTTTTGCTGTAGGACTCCAATCAGGGATGCCCATCTGACAAAAAGCTCTTTCCTGCTTTGTTTTGACATCAACCCGTGCTCAGCACCATTCCTTACTCAATGCACACTCTTCAAAAAGTGCCCTTCATACAGAATTATTTTCTTACAGATTTTTGCTGGCAGCACCCAAATCATTCAGAAGACAGGGTTCATCTTTACACTGTGGCATTCTACAAATTAGTAAATAATGCACAAATTGAGCAGCCCTGACACCAGGGCACTCAGTAGCCGTGGGTGTCCAGTTCAAGGCCCCTCAAAGCATCTGCCAAGTCCAGCAGCACATGCACCAGTTACTCTGTCAAAGAACGTGATCCTCAGCATCCCTCTGTGAGTGTTAACAGGTGGCAGCCTCCAGGTGGAATTCCAGAAAGGGACTCCTCAGTGACCAGCTAAGAATCCCAACCTGCAAAAGCACCTTTTTTCACAATATACTCCCATGTTAAAGAATCCTAATATTTCCTAAATGAAGCCCTGAACTGGCACCAGATGTCACAGAAATCCTAAAATTTAAGCAAAATGCATCAGCACTGGACAGTGGTGCTTGCATTTCAGAGCTTTGGAATAGCTGACCTTCCAACTTCACTAGCATTGCTTCAAGACAGCTTTTTAAGACCCAGACTAAACCCTGGAAAACTATCATGGAGGACACTGAAACAGCAGGGCTTGAACCACCAGATACTTGTAGGAATGAATAAAACCCTCCTGACTGATATGGATATGGGGCTGGAACAGGCTATAAAATCTTGGTGCTCCTATTGAGCCTGCAGAAGGCTCTCCCACTGACTGTTCACATGTAGGGACATTTGCACTGAAATATGGGACACTTCAGACACCAAGATTTGTGTCAAACCAGTTCTAAAGCAGGCAGTGGTACCACTTCTCAAGGTAGAAATGTCAGAAAATAGGGCCAACTTTGCACTCATAGCTGTGCAATACAAAATCCAGAAGATGGCAGCAAATATTCTTCCTTACAAGAAATGAACAGTTTATTCCAAGTAAATCTAAGATTTCTATGGCCAAAAGTTTCAGCCATTTGTTTTCTATAGGTATAAATGTACTGTGTTTTAAGAGATGCATATGGATAAAGATTAAATGATAATGAAAAGCTGATTTTCTTTCATTTACAATGGTGCAAAGTGAGCTAACTAAATAATTTGTGACAAGTTAGCAACAGTCTTACATTTTTTAACCACACAGGCATTTTGCAGTAGTGATAGCTGAACTGGCCTTTTCTATAAAAAGCAACTTCATTTTCAAAAGCAAAATTTGTCACAAAATTTATGTGAGATGAATGACAGTAACTGTTTCATTATTTTGTATACAAATTATGAAAACAAGATTGTTCTCACCTGAAATAATACCACATTTAGAAACAATCTGAATTTAGAATAAATCAGATTCCAGTCCTAAAATTCCCTATAAATTTTCATAATCAATCCCTGACAAGACAGCTTTGAGGAAGTCAGGATCAGGCCTGAACTATGTTATTCTAATCTATTCCTGGTCTCAGTACAGCCACTGACAAGGTTTTAGTTGTCATACAGTTGAGATACCTCCCTCCCCAGCCATTAGCCAAATTTCTTCATTCCCATTTTATTCAACTGTAAAATATTTCAAGAGTCTCAAATAAATATGATTTTCCCATTTTATTTCAAAACTTTTGGTACCTGTATTGTAAAATAGCTGTAGCATTTACTGCAGATCTGGCAGCATTTCAGAGACAAATTACTTTTTTATTACATAAAGTTTAAATAGTAAATAGTTTGGGACAAAAAAAAAGCTGTAATAATATTAACAGTACTTCTCCCTTCCATATTCATCTCAGTTAAAAAAGCTGAAGTGCTTCTTCCCTGTTTAGAAAAAAAAAATGGAAAGAAGGAAAGACTTGAAAGGCATAAAAATTCAGTATCATTTCTTTCATCCTACCATTTTCTTGGTGGTTTGGTCTCTAACTCTAGTGGCCATTACAAGCCCCTAGAAATCCAAGGGAGACATGCATCACTCTGGGCTTTTTATAAAGACACAGTCACTTTTTGAGATAAAACAATTGTTTTATCTGCTTCCTCCTCCTTTGTCCCCTTTCTGTGTAAACAGCATCCAGGCATTATTGTTAACTCAGATTTTAGCATGCTTTGATATGGGATTAAGGACCAGGACCATAATGAAAAGATAAAAATAAAACTGCTTTAATGACTTAGACAGTTTTTTCAAGTGACTTCATTAGGGCAGAGTTTATGTTGAGAGAGTCTATTCAGAGTCCAACTCACTTTTGTCTCCTTGACTGGTAAAAAAGCAGTTGTGGCATGTAAACACACACACACACAGAGTTTTCTCTTACTAAGGAATTGTGCCACTTGAGACAGGAAAACAGCTGCTGGGAAACCATTCTGCATTCACATTTGGTCTGAAAAAGGCAAAATAACTTTCTGACTCCTGCCTTTAAAAGCACTATTTAAAAACCTAAGTATTGTACTTTTTGTTCTTTCAGCTTTTTATAATTAACAAGAAAATTGAGATAACTCTAAGTTTCAAATAACCCATTTTTCCTGACTAAGAAAAGTATAGAATCAAAGATAGACAGTCACACTCATCCATCTTACATCAACCAGATCTATATATGCATGCACCTTTTATAAGTACTGCTTTTGCATTCACTTAAATATGGAAATAGTTACTTTTGGAAGTAATATTGTATAAATTTTAGTTTATATTAACACACATAAATATCAAAGATTCTAACAGTGCAATAAATGCTTGCTTCAGTGAGCAGTTTATAACCAGTTTGCATTTTAAAAATCAATGTTAACCTAAACAGTTTAATCTGCTTGCACAGACACCCAAGGCAGTCAGCAGCTCTCAGGATTCTGTGATTGCAATGGACAGCTCTGAACAGCCTTTCCTCTTCTTCACAACTAGGAATCACTTTCCCTTCAATAACTACTGTAGAAAAGGCCTTTCCCTCTGAAAACATGCAGGCAATGGAAAAGAACAAATTATTCAGTGTAGAGGGTTCTACTTCGTCTTGCTGCATAATACTTCAGTATTCTCTTAAATGTTTTACCACAATAGTACAGGAACACAAAATGTGATAAAATAATAATTCTGGTTGCATTTCACTTTTCTCTCCCTTCTCCCTTGGTTTCTGAGGTGAAGAATGGAAAATCTCTACCCTTCTTTATATTATTTTCTTGTAGCTTAAGGGAGACAGAGGGGACAGTAACTATTCTCTACTTGCACTTCATATTTTCCACTGTGTCACTTATGATCTGGGGCTTGCACATTCTTTTTAGTACAAGCTACTCAAAAGATGCATCACCAAGATTTAAATATGAAGGGGAAATATTACAAAGTGTCAGCATGTCTGGCTGCTGCTGTCCAGCAAATGAATGATGAATTCTAGTGACTGGTAGATGCCTTAATTCCTAAGTCTGTGTTTGTGAGCTTGTAGGGGCTGAGTACCAAAGCAGTGTGCTAGTTAGTAAGTGGGAATCTCAGATTTTTCCTCAAATTCCTTCAGACCCTTATGGAATGGACAAGGTTCTTCCCATATACTTCAGCTTTCTTCTAGGTAAATCATCTGGAATGCTATTTGCCCTCACACATTTCATCCTCTTACAACCCAAGAACACAAACACATTGTTCAGTCCTTACTTCACAGAAGCAGAGACTGTCCTTACTTTACCAAAGCTAGAGGAAACAGATATGCAATTCACATTCTGGAAGTTGAAAGTTAAAACCCAAATCGTTTCCAGAACTTTTTCTAAAGACAAGTTATCAAGTGGGAAAGAAAAGCCCAGACAGGGACTTCTACCTAAATAATACAGTAGAATGAATCATTTTGATAAAACATAGTGAAATACACTCAATAACTCATCACTCTCTGATTAAACTCTGTCAAAGAAAATTAGTTCCTGCTTTATCACTAACAGTTACACCAAAAAGATACTTCTATAACTTGATGAACTCCGGAGTTTTTCTCTGAACAGGACAGACTAAACAGCATCTTCATCTGACTCTTGAAAAGCCAGATATTTTATCCAACCCTTGTTTCAACAGTATCATTTCCCTCTGCATCTCTGAAATCCTACAAAGTATTCACAGGGCTTTGAATTGGAATTCTCATTAAAAAAGGGGAACTTATCTATCTACTCATCGTGGACAGTGCTCTAGAACCCTCCTGAGAGGAGCTAACACAGGCAGACTAACGAGGTGGACCTGCTTCCTTAACTTTTTCATCCCTCTCTACAACCTTATCTTCTCAATTGCTTTATTTTCTTAATTACCACCTAATTTCTTGTGGTTTGAGTTATCTGATTAATTTCTAACATAGGCATGTGTGTGGGTAGGATTAATAATGTTGGGGAGTTTCCTCTCTGAAAATGCAGACTGGAAATAGCTTATCACAGCTAAGTGGTTAAAGGATAGTCCTGTCATAAAGCATCAATTGTGAAACTTGTCAAAACTCTCATGACATAATCTCTGTGTGTCACTACACTTTTTAAAAGTGATTCAGACTAAGCACCACCAAACTGACGGAAAATGATGAAATCTGATGTCTCTTGAGCTTCCTCCTCTCACACAAAAGGCTGCTATTAGAACATGACTTAAAAGCCTGTGTGAAGCAGTGGTCTGTCAAGTTTCTCAAATGCCGCAAGATCCTGTGGCAGAAAAACTTAAAATGTGACAATTCTATGGAATCTTTGCTAGATCAGCTATACCTTGAATGACCCCACACCTGTTGGCTGCTCTCTAGTTCATGCTCACAATGTTTTAAGTTTGGGAAGCTCACAAGGAAAACTAACACAGACCAATGCTGTTCGGATGAAATTTTAGCAAAGCCCGTGGCAAAACAATCCAGGAATTTCTCACAGCATATTTCAGAATTAGAGGCATTTAAGCCTGAGGACATGAATCAATGAGTGTAAATCAGTGAGTTAAGGAACCAGGTTTACAGAGACTCTAAGAAAAAGTAATTTGTGTAACACAGAGAGCAGGTCTGGCTTGGGGACAGGCTGTACCTGCTCTGTGCGCTGCCAAATGACTGCTGCAGCAGAACCTTCTCACGAACACAGTTTCTGTTTCAAAGTGCTGCATTACTAAGAAGATTAGGATTTGTCAAAAATGAATGGATTGCTCCTATAAGTGGGTCGGAATGTACTGAAATTCCGAGGGCATTGCCTTTTAAAGAAGCCAAAAGTAGCGTCATGTAAGGGTATTAACGGAATGATTGCATTAACGCCTTTAATTGCTTGTGTTCATTTTTGTGCCCCAAAAAATGAAATCTACGATAAGTCTAATAATTTTTGAGTAAGAAAAGCCTTTCTTAAAAGGAGATTGCCAAAAGGAGATGCTCTTGGACAGATGTCCTAGACAGAGCCTGTTATCAAATGAATTAGGCGGTGCCTAATGTTAGAAAGAATCTTGTAAACACACACAGAACTGTCACAACATGACTCCCTTTTGCATTAAGAATGGTCTTTTCAGAGCAAGGCACACCAGCTAAGTAGTGGGAAAGCTGCACAGTTACTAATGCCGTTGTACTTTTTCAGTAAAAGCCTGTCTTTGGTCTGCTTACTTTCCTCAAAAATTCAATTTGCTGTGTCTTTGTTCCTGTTTCTTTCTCTGCCTCCTGCCTTTCCATTTAATTAAAGTTCTAAAAGATACCCGTAAACATAAAAAGGGTCTGCCAGGATGTCACGTGCTTTCAGGGTATTTTGTTCCAGTTTGGAAGTGAAGAGAAGGGGCTTCCTTTCTTGTTGTTTAATAACTGTAACCATATTTGGTATTTTGTCTTCCTAGGGAAGAAGCAGTGGCCGCTCATTATCGCTTCCTGGGAGACCTTCTTCATTCATTCCTCGAGCCATGTCTCCTACTTCTCCTCTTGTATTTCAGCCTGCCCCTGATTACTTCAGCCAGCCAGACGCAGCAGCTGACAAGCCTGGCAAGAGACTGACTCCCTGGGAAGCAGCAGCCAGATCTCCCCTTGGCCTAGTGGATGAAGCTTTTGGCCCCCAAAGCATGCAGGAATCCATTGCTGCTAATGTGGTATCGGCTGCTCGCAGGAAAACGCTTCCTGAGCCACCAGATGAATGGAAACTTAAGGTTTCTTATGAGCCTCCAGCCCCGAGTGGTAGTGTAGCCTTACTAGGAGGGAAACAATCAGGGGTTCTATCACCCCAAAAAAGCTCCCTGTCTGCCCCAAATGTCCCTGCCCAGGCTGGCCCTAAGCTGCAGTATCCCTACTGCACTCAGCGCTCCAGAACGGATCCTGATATAATGTCCACGGATTCCAGGTCTGACTATTGCTTGTCAGCAGCTGATTCAAACTACAATCCACAGCCAAGGGGATGGAGGCGTCCAACATGAGCAGCTGAAGGGCCTGGTGCATTTTCCCTTCCTCCAGCTTAACAAGCCCTAAGATTTGAGTTGGAGAAGGAAAGCTTCTTGCTAGCCTGGCAATCTCTGAAGTAAAAAAATGAGGAGACTAAATTGAATGGAGCACAGTTTTCACATGACTGAAATGCTAGCAGCCTCTAGAATAGACTCAGTTTTACACCTAAGATTGTTCTGTTTGTCAAAAGGCAAAAATACGCATTTCTTGGGGTGAGGGGGGAGATGAAAGTGGGGCAATCCATGCACTCGATGCAAAAATGTAGCAAGGATGTAGAAGGTGACAGCAAAAATGCTTGCGGTTAAGCTAATGTGAAAAAAAAGAGTAAAATAAGGGCATTTAAAACCCAAGAAGTAATTTACAGGATCTTGTAGGTTTTCTGACATGGGTACCAAACTACTAAATATAGTCAGAATTGCAAAAGTTCTAATGGAAGTGGAAGACTTTGAAGCTCTGACTTATTTACCATGTTTTTTTTACTACATTTCTATAATGAGCTAAGAAGGTAAATCAGTGAATATCTTTACTGTGGCAACAGTTAAAATACATCTGGGGCAATGGTAGCTGAATCACCACAGCATGTAGATACAGGCAATCATACACAGTCACTCATTTCAGGTGGATTTCAAGATAGTTTCAATGAAGTTTTACATCTTGTAATTTATCTGAAACCACCAGGAAGAAAGGCATTGTTAACAGAGATCAATACCATGACACTTGGACAACAAAAGAGATGAGGTGTGTATTTAAACTGGACTGCAAGTAATTTTTGTAATAAACTATCAAACATGTCAGAGGCTGAACAGCCTTTATTTCTCTGTGAAATGAATTCTTTGCTGAGCATTTACTGCTCCAATGCCTGATAATCTAATTGTGGCTGGGCAGTTATTTGTGTTTCTAAGGTAGCTCAATGTTTAGAAAGCTTTTGAGTTGTATCCTCAGTTAGGAAGACATAGATAAGTTGTCTGTCAAGGACAGTTCCTGCTCTATGTAGAAATTTGTATGTGACAGAGGGTTTCTGACATGTGGCACACAGTGCGAGTCTAGGAGCAAATATTTGGGTGGTTGGCTATACCTAAGTGATGTTGATGGATCTGAAGGGGGGTGGATAATTTTTGCTGATGAGACATTCCTTGCTTTTACAGCTCATTTAAACAACAGAATTATGTGGCTAACAGTGTATGTACTCCAAGCTTCCTGGGTAGTTCAGATGTTGCTAAAGCATTAAATGAACACCCCGAGTTTTCCCAAGTGCTGTCAATCCTCCTTATTTTGTGGGGAATTCTTGAAGGATCTGTCAGGCGCAGTCAACTGAAATTACTGCAGAAGCACTTTTAACTATCCCAAGTTTCAGTAAGGTTATCACTAGGACTGAAGGGATTAGATTAGAAAGAACTAAAACATATATGCAGCAAGAAAAAATACATTACAAAATATTCCCATCAACAAACAATTTTCACTTATAGCAATTATAAAATATAATTGGCACAAAGGAAAAAGGAAAATTAAATCCAAGTTCAGTTGAGCTGGAACTTCCCCTAAAAGCAAATAATTACATGAAAAATATAGCTTTAATGAGCTTAAGTTGGCAGAAATTCTGTAGCCAAACAGAGGTCTCCCTGAAATTCAACTGATCCTTCTGACCAGTTGGGAAATGAAAATATGAGTGGGATAAACCCTTAGAATAGGATCATAATGCTACAGCACTTTACAGATTTATTTCACAATATGGATTTGCAAGAAAAAGGTGATTTAGAAAAATTACATGAACAATGCTGCCATATTATGCCTGAAAACGAGCTTTGCACCTCAGAGTTATACATGCACATAATCAGAATAAATTTTCCAGCCACATAGGCAAAAATAGATGTTTCTCTGCAGAGTCCCTTAATGTCCCCTTTTATCACAATTGGGAATATTCCACCAATGGGACTGTGGAAGTTCCCTTAGCCTTGAGGGCTTATCCTCAGATCTAACACTATTGCCTTGGAAGTACATGCCAAATCTGCACTTAATTTCAGTTAAATTATAAATAAAATTGAAATTCAGTGGAATTTATCATTCAAGGTCATCAAGGCCTTAACCATTCAATAAATACCACTGCATATGCATTTCATAGAAGACCTACATTCTGAAAAGTGCATACCTCTTACCTATTTTGCTGACTTCTGGTCCATATTACCATAACAAAACAAGTCTCTGTTTTCAGATCAAGTTCAGGTTTCTGTTTTTAACTGTTTCCTTTACATCATTAAACAGAAAACCAGATTAATGAGTTTGCAGTAAGGCGTGTTACTACCCAACACTGTTATTTTATTTCTAAGAATTGGACACCTAACTTTTACATTCCCATTGAAACCAGTGCTGTGAATTCTGAGATCATGCAACTACCAGAAGCAAACATGTGCTTAATTTTAAGAAACATGCAATTAAAAATCACCAAAAGTGGTTTTAAATTTTGATATTGCAAAAAAAAATCATGATACAAAGTGATCTTGAAAGGCTTTAATGCTGTGATCACATAGCATTATGAGAAAACTTTCTATAGGATGAAGTCCTAATTCCCCACCTCAAGCATGCAACAAACATGGAAGAGTTTCAGACAGAATAACTGACTTTCTGTCAACCTCCCTAGAACAAAAAAAGTGCAGCCTTATAATTTCATCCTATTCACAAGTAGGAATTAATCACTGAGTACTTCCAGGAACATGAGAATTCCTGATGCTGAGTTTCCTGTGGCTTTGTATCTCACCATAGATTAATTTTGGTGTTTCCATGACCTACTCCAGATTTTTGTTTTTCCTCCTGCTGAGAATTTCCTAGCTCTCTTTCCCATGTGGATGCTGCCATATCTAATATGGAATGAGTTCCCACTGCAGCATTTCCCTCAATAGCAACAATGGTAAGTGGATGTGCCCCCTCCGACGCCATCTATTTTCACAAAGTCTGCAGGCAATGGATGGTCTCTGAGATCCGTTCCTCTAGAGAAATGGAACTAATAAACATTTTTGAAGTTATTAATGGGAAGACTGACATGAGGGCAGGCATGCAGACAGATCACACAGCCTTGTTTAGAAGGAAATCAGGCTAAATCCAGATTGAGATCATGTAGTGATTTCAAAGAAAGCAGCAGGCCCGGACGAGTAAACGAAATATTAATGTATCAGAGCTTTAGAAGGACCCCACAGCATGTTCCACTTTTTGCTCTTCACCCCATTCCTCCACTAGCAAAGCATCTTTCTATCAAATAGTTGTGACTGTTGTGTGAGAGTTCTGACTATATTAATGCAAGTATTTCTCACATTTTCTTTTGCACAGATATGCTCAGTAAATGTGAGGAAAAACTTCTTGTGATATTTTAAATCTTTGGCTTTGTGCTCACCCTCAGAGGTGTCTCTGTTAACATACAGAGCATGTGAATACACAATATAACTGAAAACTTAGTTTCTTTAGTTGTGTTAGATGACGATGTTCACAACTCTTGTTCATAGTTTGTTTTCATTTTGGTTTCCTTTAACACAACCAAATATCTATTCACACTGCATTTCTGCCTAGTAGCAAGAGACTGTGTTATCTTCATAAAAGACTTTTCACTTCTAAAGACTTCTGCTCACTGCAAAGGACACTTTATTTGACAGTGCATGCCAGCGATGTAAATTGTATCACATAATAAAGTGATTTGACCAATCAGATGAGAAACACAATTTTGTTTTCCCTAAATTCTTGTCTGTTTGTTTAAATAATCTGAAACCAAGTAAAGCCTAATCTCTTTTTTTCTGCACCATTTTTAGACTCACTGACTTTGCCTGTCAGTGACCTCGTGCTGGTATGAGCTTCTAGAAGCTTAAATCAGCATCAGGTCAAAAGGCAACTTATCAAATTTAGTGGAATTTCATTTCCACACTGACTAAGCAGAGGAAGGAAACACAGTGAAGCACAATCTAGCCAGGTTAAATAATATAATCGGAACTATTTTTATTGTTTGAACATTTTCATCCCAACCATAAAAATCTGCAACTAAAATCTACTTACTGTAGTCACTTGCCTACTTTACTTGCACCTAACCCTCTGTTTAGTTCCTTGTTCATTGCTGTATTCTCTTGTTGTTTATTCTCAATTGAAACATACTGTTCAAACATGAAATAAACATTGTGAATAAACTGTGAACCCAGTCTTTACACTACGCAGGCCACTTGGATGAACAGCTCTTAAGGAAATAAGGATGGCATAAACAATATATCTGTGGAAAGCCAGATCAGATTTTCACTTTTGACACGAAATGAATCCCAAAGCAGTTTTTGCATTTGTAAAGCAAGCAGGATTTTGTCCCCAGTACAAGAAAAGTGATTGATGCATGTAAAACTTGGGGAACTGAAAAAGCTCCACAACAGCATTTTAAGAGCATTGCTTTACAAAGGATTTACAAGGTTATAAGACACTCACTACCATTCTTTTCCATAGCTACATTTTCATTCTTCTTTGCTAAGTCCTTAAGTACATTGTAAAGAAAGCTATCATAAGCCAGATTCACAGTTTAACATAAATTCCCTTGGCTTCAGTAATTCACAACAGAATAAAAATCTCTCTGTCAGGCAAAGTTTCACACTCCAGAGAATGTACTCTGAGTTTCATGGAATGCCCTTGATTTTCTGGTGCATTCATCAATGCTTAGGAGCATTTAAAAGGACTCCAGTGGGGCAGACTGCTCCCTTACCGAATGTGAGGCTGGTGGAATAAAGAATTTTAAGTCCAGAAAGGTGGATTTTTCCAGGCCAGCGTCTGGTTTTCCTCAAACTGAAAATCTGTGCTTTGAAATTGTTCCCTGGATATATTATTGGACCTTAAAAAGAAGCCTTGTATTGCTGCTGAGTCAGAAACAGCACTCAAGAAGCTGGAAAATATTTGGTGCTTGTTCACACATTTTCAGTCCTAAAAAACGACTCAAGTATTTCACACTCAAAACAAAATGACCTTGGGAGTGTTTGTGTGCACGCACACAAATTTGTGGGTTTTTTTTTTTTTGTGGAGAAAGAAAGGTAATGGTTAATTAACAGATGTTAATGGAGAACTAGAAGAAAATACTGTGCTGTACACTACAGTTCAAACAGCTGGAAGGTTGCAATATACTGGCACACATATAGAAAAGGTGTGGATAAACCTCTAGATCCAATTTTATGTTTAAAGTAAATCAAAACCCAAGGGTAATTTTGACAAAATACTGCAGAGGCTCATGACTACTTTTTTTCCCTATAAATAAGGAAACCAAAGGAAGGAGATGCTAATTGCTGGACAAACATTGTTGCATGTTGTAAATATTTTAAACCAGGCTGTAGACAAGCAGAATTTGCCCAAGGCAAAAATGGAAAATAAGAAGCTTTACAGAATTCTAAATCAGAACAACAGATGTATTGGTATTATTTTCCCAGCATGACCAACCTCACTGAACTGTGGCAGCCACTGAACAACTGCCACACTTCAATATTATTAACAATTTGCTAAGCCATCTTAGTTTGAATCAGCCACTTCCTACTAGCAGTGAATGCACTTGAGTTTAGTCGCAGAAAGTGAGTACTTCTTGAAAAACAAGAATTAACATAAACTCAGCATATTCTTAGCTCTGTGTTATTTCTGATGTTTGTTTCTGGTGTTTGTTTTCTGATTTTTTTTCCTAACAGAAAAGCTTATAATCATAAACACAACAGTTTTGATCAGGTGTTCATCAGCTACTCTGATTTTTAGGTATGTTCAAGAGAGTTTATATTTAAATGCAAATATTTTGCCTATAAAATAGTTTGTAGACAAACACAGGACTTATACTGAAGCTCCCTAGTGAATTACTTGTATGCAAAAAAGAATCGTTTAAAGAAGATGAGCAATACTGGTAACTTTTATAGTTTCCAAGTAATTTCCCACCACAAATCCACATAACTACATGGGTTTTGTGAAGGTTCAAGATTATTTTCTCCACTATGTCTGTGGAGTTCACCCTTCTTTACTTTCCCTGGCAGTTTAAAACCCCAAGAGATTTTCCATGTGGCAATAAAATAAAAAGCTTAGTGTAGAAATTAATAAATCTTCCTACTGAATCAGTATGCCCTGAGAAAACCTGCATTTTAGAGAAACACCAAGAACAAACCAAGGCAACAAAGTCCTTTGACCACGTGGAGCAAAATCCTCATCCCAGCTAAATCAACGGGAGCTTGACTAATTTACCACTTATGCCAGCAGGGCAAGGACTTCACCTCACACAGAAATGTGCAGCACCACAAAACACAACAAATTTACAAGCACTGAACTAGTGTCATCAGTTTTGTAGATTTTTGTAACCTGTAGAATTTAAAAATGTGATTGACAAAACAATAAGGAATTAATCCGATTTTGTAATGGTATTTTCCATCAGGAACTTCCTCATTTTGATGTGCACAAGTATGGAGAGTTATCTCAGCTGGGACTCTGCTGAGGCTCAAGTTGCTTTCTTGGCCTCCTGTATATGCAATGTGGAAGGGCAGTCTTAAAAAGAAATTAACTCCATCCCCGAGTAAATGCCTAAAATAGGTGGACTGGATCCCAGGACCCCAGGCAAGGACTTACACCACTCCAAACTCACCTAAGATTGCAGAGGTCTATTTGGATAATTCTGTACTTGAGAAATGGATCATCAACAGACCAGGTAATACACCCAAGGACAGTGAAGAGATGATTGTTGTTATTTTGGGAAGCATAAAGTTCTGGAAGTTTAGGCAGATGGTTTTTAAAATCAGCTTGGAGGTTTCTCAAAGGAACAGATCTCCACTCATCTCTTCCTACATTTTAATAAGCTGCAGTTTACCCTGCAGAATTAGATACAGATCACTGTGGTTTGGATGTTTATTAATGCAGTTAGATGTGACTCCTCTGCATGCAACCTCAAATGAACAGCAGTATGAATACAGGTTTGGAGAGCAGCAATCCAAACAAATAGCATTCAGACAGTAGAACAGTAGCTTTATTTTTCCTTGTGACCTTTATAATAATTTCTACTCCTCTGACTGTTCTGCCATACACTGTGTACTGGAGGGCAGAGAACACAAAAGTGCTTAGGACTAAGTTCACAACTACAATGAGGATTATGGGCACTTCCAAGGCACATTGTAATCCTTTTCCCCCTCAGATTGTGTGTGCCTTTCAGATTTATTACTTTCTCGTTTTAAATTCTTGCCATTATTCACAATCTCCCTTTCAGATATTACAGTGTGTATGAAATGCATTATACTTTTTGACGAAGCATATAAACCTCCTGAAAAAGCATAGTTAAACTCAAGAACAGGCAGTACATTATACTGAACACTCACCTACATATACACAGAATGCTCACAGGCCACAGAAAATGTGAGGTAGGCAGAGAGCAAGAGAGAAAAAACAAAATCATGTTTTACCAGTAAAGCAGAAAGATTTTACTATATCAGACTGTAGGACACGGTAGGTTTCCAAACTTCTATTTCCCTCTGCATTTTAGGGACTGGTGCAACCTCTGGAACAAGGACAGTCAGTTTGTCACTAAACTCTCCAAGCTCACTTATCCAATATTATCACATTTATTGCTCTAAAGTTTTGAAAGCCCAAAACAAGACAAGCACTTTGACTAAGCCTAGTGCTGTCCAACAGAGGGCAATGGTACACAATCCATATAATCCATACTCTTTGCTCTCCCTGACAAAGCCTCTGTTTCAACAGAGAAGCTGTGGCACAGTTAGAGATCTATTGGGACACCAGACACCAAACAGTGTCATTATCAGCATGTCCATTGGAACTCAAATGCCATAAAACTTTACAGGTTGAGCTAAATCAGATGGCACAAGAGGCCTTCATACAGCACTATTTAATGAGTCCCACATAGAGACTAGTTAATTATTCCTGACCTCAGCAGCACGGGGTGGACAGATGTCATTATCTCATCTTAAAAAAGGAAGAGAACATGGCAATGGAAAGAACACGTGCACTGCCCAAGGCTGTTGGGACAAGGGCAATGCTGCACTTGGATGTGCACATTCCTGGCTCTTACCTATAATCCACTGGCTATTTTTAGCAGTCATGCATACTTCACAACCAGCACAATTACATTCTTACAGCTCAGAAAAGGAATAGGAAGGAAGCTCCAGGCCCTTTGAAGAAAGAATCTACTAATTCAAGAGACAGATCAACTTATGGCCCAGTCTGGCAGAAAAAATTCACCAAATCCCATGACAGAGAATGTAAGGCTTTGGAGCTGTTTACTCATAGTAACCACAGCTGAGTGAACAGAGATTAACCTCCAAGGGCAGTAGAAGGATTAGTTTAAAATACCAGAATTAAAGGGGAGTCCAAATTTGCTTACTATAATGGAAGCCTCTGTTTTCTCCCATGTCACCATGCTAGTCTCACCTAAATTCTGTAATAAAGCAAGCAAAAACTGTCCAAATGAACCAAATCTTAAGCTCCTGTTAAATCATGAGCCTTTCCATGAGCCATTGCCAAATCACCACCGGCAATGTCTTCAGTCTGATGTCTGTTACTAAGGAGCACAGGTTGTTTCTCTGTCTGGGCAGTAATGTAAAACATACACTCAGCTGCCACCAAGGGGATCAACCTGCCACTAAAGGGAAAAAAATGGCACAGACATGCTCAAATTCACCAGACCAAGGCATGTTTATATCAGGAGTCACTTCCATTAATCTGGGGGAAAAGGTGACATACATGAAAAAAATATGAAAGATGGTGCAAGAGTTTCTCTCGTGCCTCCTTGAAAACTGCCTTAATAAGAAACTGTGATTAATTTAAGAACGAGTGAGCAAAACTGGACTGATTTGCCACCTCTTTCTCAACAAAGTAGAGTTAACAATTAACCTCTCCTTCTTAGCAGGTGGCATTACAATAAATGTAGATAAATGAAGTCAGTTTGCTGATAAAGTATCTTTATGAACAAAAAGCTTAAAGAAAAAAATCTGTGCTAATGGATTAGCAATACTAATTCCTGGGAAAATAAATCTCCTGGAAAAGAGAGACAGTAAGTACTTGAATGGAAAACAGCACAACTACTGCTAAAGAATCTTCCTTGAAAGCACAGCAGCAAGGAACAGCCTTCAGAAAATGAACAAATGTACAGGCAGTTCATGTGATTACTTGTCCACCAACTCCAGCCATTTCCATGCAAGATACTGAGGCACAGTCCCTGAGGCAAAGAGAAGGAAGTTGGCATAATTAAAATGCATTATGTGCACAGTCAAAAGTCACGCAGACTTTGGTGTTTCCGGCTTCCTTTCCAGGCAGGCCCAAGTTATCATCCACTTGAATGACAGTACTAAACAGCTGTTTAAGTTCTAACAGTAAATACAATTCATAGGGAAAAGCAAAAATATTGGATCTGTCCTCCCTAATCACCCATCCGTGTCTCTTCTTTCCTGTTGCTACAGACCATGGCTATTTGTTCTAAATCAAATGCCACAGCATAAAGATAAATATTTCCCTAGGAAAAAACCTTCAGCCTTTGTGTTCAAGTGTGTACATAATATATTATATATATCTTTTTTTTTTTTTTCCTAGTGCAATAACATTGAAGAATAACTTCTGTCAGAGTCTGGATGAAAGGGAGTCCACAATTCTGGGAAGTTTTACTCTTCAAAAAGCCCTAAGTCCTGCACCAATGACTTTTACTTTTTCAGGGTGATGGAACTATAAAGACAACGCCAGACCTTTGCCAACAATAGTTTCTTGGTTCTTTTAGTTTCGTTCACTATTCTAAGCAAAAGAGGAATTTGGAAAAGCAATTAAGCTGCAAATGCTGGCAGCTTCTGTTTGATTTGACAGATAAGCTTTATCTGAATTAAGGTGTATAAAAGTGTTGGTACAGCAAGTGTTACTCCACTGGGCACAATGCCACATTCAGGGCAGCTCAAGTAATGGAGAAACTACTCAGGAGAGTAAAATACACATGTACAGTCCTGCAATGCATCCCCATATAGTGCAAGGAGTTTCAATTCCACATCTGTAGAATATCAAGACTAAGATCAGAAAATATCTTTAGCATGGCTGGACTCTTGTAAAGTGGAAAATATGAGATGGTAGAAGTTTTGTTTTCTGCTAATCATCTATCAAGCCCATTAGTCATGGAATGCCACTAAACTCAGTGAATCTGAGAAGAAAGAAATAGGAACAACACTAAGAGAAAATATAGCACATTTCAGGAGTGAAATATTCCTTCTTCCATTTTAAAATAATTCTTCTTGCAAAGATGGAAGTATGGATGAAAATTTGCTCTTTGATTCCTCATACCTAAGAGTTAGGTATTTGAGCTCACAATTATTTGGATGCAGCAAATTACTTTTTATTAAAAAAACAAAATAAATTAAAAGGACAGACTGATGATGGTGTATTACTTCCAACAACATTGCTCACATTCAGTAAAGAAAAGTATCCAACCTATTGTGCATATTCCAAATATCCTGTCAAATACATCCTTACTGTGGCAACCTGCTCACTGGGGGATCTTTTCTTCATGACTCCAATAACAGCTAAAGGAAAAAAAAAGGGAAAAAATGCCAAGAATGATTCACACACTCAGATACAAGCCCCAAAATAAGTGCACAGTAGTATAGTATAGTATACAAGCTCTACACAATGAAAACTGCTGCAATATTTTGCACTTCAGAGGGGTCAAATTCATTGGTACTTTTGGGGGTATTATACAGTTGTGATGTGGCAGTTTTAAAATTTATATTAAGTTAATGATTCTGTATTCAGTTTCACTGACTAGCAGAGCCTTTTAAAAGGGTTTGGAAACAATGTCCATATTTCTGAAAGGTAAGGTCATGCCACCTCTTGATGACACAGCAACAAAGAAATGGTAACTCTAATTCACTACTTTTATGCTAACTTAGGAAAAGAGCATCTGCTCAACTACAGGCCTTCTATATTTCAGCCATGAAGTATTCCAATTAACTTCAAAATTAATGGGATCACCAGGAAATTCCCATCTCACTGGAAATGCCACAAAGGAGAACAGCAACATCATCAGTACCATTTAGGGAAAATTCACTAAAAATTTCACTAAACTGCTAACAATTTGCCCTGGTGAGTGCAAAAATTAGTTTCCTACATATGATACAGGGAAAAAAATGCCCCAAAATTATAGGGTTTTGTTGGTTTTTGGTGTTTTTTCTTTTTTTAATGGTTGCAATGGTGTTGATTTTTTTACAGGTCAGACTTTAGTTTCTGAAAGAATAATCTCCATTTCCACATGGAGACCACATGGTGGTGGGCAAAGACCTACTTTCTTCCTCAGCAAAATTAACAGTGACAAGACAGAAAGTCTGAACCTTCTTTGATAATGAAAACACCAAACAGAAAACAAGTTCAGCCAGACAATAACTTCAGAAGTGAGGTCTACATCTCATTTCTTTTTATTGGGGAAAAAAACCCAACAGCAATACGCCCTACATCTTCTCTCCTAATACTGAGTATGCCTATGAAAAACACCTCAAGAAGAACCTTCACAAATGCCAGTGGCAGACTTAGATCTTTAGAACTGTCCCCTTAATAAATAATCATTCTGCTACTTCATTAAACAAATAATGTCTGAAAGCTTCTAAAACACATCCAAGTGTCCCTGCTTCACAAACCTGGTTGTTAACTGACTCCCAATGCCTACAAGGTCAGCAAATATTGCACGGTTGCAAGGGGAACATCCCTTACTTTGGTCACAGGATTGTCAGCTGAAGATGACCAGAGTTTATTTGGATGACTTCTTTATTTCAAGTATGTCAAACTACTAAATCCTACTACTAAACTACAAATCCTCACTATGTAAGGATTTAATTTCTCAGCCAAAAATTGAAGAGTTCGGCAGAAAAGCTTGATCCTTAAGTACTCAATTGTCTAAATGAAACAGATCCATTTTGCACTAAAATTTCTGTCTTTCTTGTATTGTATATTCATTTTCCAAAATATGGCATATGCTCTTCCAATGACCAATATAAATTTATTTATCTTTGGAGGCCAAATAAGGAACTAATTTTCCTTGTACAACTAATACAGAATTAACAACTTGCATAATATACTTTAAAAGAAAACTCAGCCTGTCCTAAGGGTGAATTTTCCTTAGAATTCTTCACTGGAGAGAACTGATCTCCCAATAGAGGATCTGTTCCCTGAGAATCATCTACAACCAGCTTTTAACTTGCTCTAAGTCTTCACATTTCCTGAATAAACAGAAACAGACAGTTACTGAAAAATGTTGGTCCAAGCTTGTGGTTGGACCAATCTCTGCTTCAAAAGTCCTTTTGCCCAGTATCACATTGTGAAGTCTAAAAATAGCCTAGCCTCTATATTTACACTGTTGGATAAGGTAAGTCCCTAAATTCATGTTTAAAGCATGTAAATAAAAAGGACTTACTTTGCAGAAGCCCTGAGACCTGAAACAGTAAATGTTTAAATTCCCATCATGTCTTAAAATCAGCCCCCTGCTCTGCAGCCTGAATATAGCGCTGCATATGCAATTTTGGATGTCTAGATTTAGATGCTTTCTAAAAACAGTCTCAGTAAAGCTGGTGACAATCTAAAACAGGAATTTAGAGGCCTGCTGCTTTCTCCCTGTTGTATAGGTGCTTTCTAGCTTTTCCAGCCCAAGTGTTTTCAGATGTAGGAATGGCAGAATAGGCAATGGGTTCAATGTTACACTCAGGACTCAGCTGCAGGTCCCCCACACTGAGTGCACGCAGTTTCCACTGACGTTCAAGCGAGCTCTGCATGTGCTAAAGGGGAAATCTTATTTGGCAAGTGACACTACCACACAGCATTGCAATCCACTGAGTACAGAGACAAATCCTGCTTTCATCCTTCTGCAGCAGCAAAGCCACATTAGCTGACACTCCCTTCCCTGAACCAATCGTGGACGTATCCTTGTTTTGATTTAAATATGTTCCTGTGCAGGAAGGGCAGAGGACTGTAATTTATTTCCACAGAAAAATATGAGTGGCTATAATGATTAATGGGAACATAATTTTTCATAACACTGGGATACTAAAAAGAGAAAGAAATGTGGGACAAGTTATATAATGTGTACTTACTGAAATATGCTTCATGTCTCTGGAGTGAACATGAGCTTTGCTATTGAGAGAAACTTCAGCTGCTTTAAATCACAAATCAATTCCCCCTAATTTATTCTAATTTATGGTGAAATGTCCTTGTGTATAGCATCAGGGATATGCTGAGGAAGAAGAATCAAAAACTACTACACCCAGCACTGCATCACATACTGCCACCTCAAAAAGAACAGTATCATCCCCGTGACACGTAGGCCTAAACCTCAGCGACACCAATGAGTACAAGAGCTGCCTTACCCCAAAGCCCCGAGGATAAAGCAAGGTTAACACAGCTGCCCTGTGTCAGGACTGAAGGTTCCTGCAGACTGAGACGTTAGTCTGAATCACTTACAAATAGCAACTGTACCCAGAGGAACAAGTGTCTTGGAAAGAAACCACTGTTACCTAGGATGACACTGCTCTTGGAACCATGCTGAAGTTTCCAGGGCAGACTCACTTCAAGTCAAGGGATTAGAAGGCATGTTCACAAAATTTTTCCTCAGGGCAGCACAGAAGTATCACATCATTTCTCTATTTTACTTGTAAAACAGGATTAGACACTCATGCACATCTGCATCAAACCCCAGGATTTTTAGCTGTGGTCTCTTGGGCACTGGGACCAGCCTTCAAACTCGTATTATAGTCTTCACAGTGACTTAAGAAAAAGATGCAAAATTATCTGTGTTCCTTCTACTGCAAGCTGCCACTCTTCAAAGAGAGAGTCTCTTCATCCTTTCTCTACCATGGAAGCATGGACAGAGGCTTCCAGGCAGTGAGCCCAGTGAGGGGCTGTGGGAGCTATTTTCCTCAAGGGGAAAACAGAAAAATGTTTTTCACCTAATGGTTATAATAAAGTGGATGCTGATACAGTCTAGGGCCTAGCAAAATAAGTAACTAGAAGTTATGTTAGATTGTATTCTTCATTTAGACAAAAGAATCTGCCTGGAACATGAATAAACCAGAAGCAAAACAAGTCTACTTCAGAAGATGCTAATCCCTGGACACAATTACTCTTTATATAAAGTTTCTTATTGTACAAGAAGGCAGGTTGTCTTTACTGAAGAACAAAAAATGCACATGAATAAGTTCACACCCCAGTAAGCTTACCAGCTGGGGGAAAGAATTAGAGCAAGTGATAAATGAAACCTGAGATTCTAAAGGAATCTTGATATTGGATGTCAAACCAGAAGTCCACTAAAGTTCTACACAGAGGTCCCAGGCAAAATGATGAATTGTGCAAAGAATTAAACAATGGAGGAAGAAATTGAAATAATACTGAAAACATGCTTGTTTAATTCATTTGTATTTAAAAAAAATGAAGGAAAAACTGTTTAAAATAACCTAAACACATCAGCAATAAAACAGGTACTGTGTTAACATGCTGCAGAGTCCTCCTTGCTGAAGGCAGTGGTTACCACAATGTATTGTATCAGCCACAGAAATGTTTTCACAGCAGGGCTACCTTTGGCTGGCAGCCAGAATGCCTGTTTTTGAACCAAGACAAAATGTTGATAACTGTTCTCTTTCTCAAGTGTGGGAAAAAAAGGGAAACATCAAAGTATGCTTTTCCACCTTATTTGTACTGTTTTTTTTTTTTTTTTTCTTTTTTAATACAAGGGTATTTTCCTGCCAGTTTTTGTCCTGTGAAAACACTTGGCCAGCTGATTCCTTCTTGAGTTATTTTATTGACTACCTCCTGCCAGCACAGTTCCTGTGTGTGCACACCACAGTGCTCCTACTTAGCCATAACTCCCATCTCAACCTCTGTGCCTTTACACTCACATGGTGTTCTCAGCTTGGCAGTTATGTTTAATTGAAAATTATTTCAGCATGAAAAGCTATATAAACCATACTTAACAAACACAAGGCTCTATGGTGCTCATGTTTGGATGTAAAAAAAATAGTCTGAAAACTCTTTTTTTGGTTCAAATTTGTTTCTAGCTCTACGACCTTTTATTTGCTCCTTCAGACCACCTTTCTGCTGAAGCATTCTTGAACTCATACTTCAATTAGTCCAGTCTTGCTTTGGAGCTGTAACTCCCAGCGTTCATTAGACCAAACACACACACAAAATTGAACAGGTGTTTATAGGTAGCACCAGGAGCTTATTTTTCTTTAAACCACACATTATTTCCCCTCATCTTTATTTACCACTGTTTACCATTTTAAGGCTGATTTTAAGTGGTGGCATTTTGCTCTCTTCTTTGTTTATTTTGAAGAGTTCACATTGTCTTGACTTAAGCATATGAACTACAAACCACATATAAAGAAACTCACACTGCTCATAACAAAAGTCTGACTTCTCTGAGTTAATTTCAAACCACCTACTTTATAGAACAGCAAGATACTCACATCATGAGTACTGCCAGCATCATAAGCCAAATTTGTAGCTGCCTTAACAGAGAGAAAAGAATTCAATGCAGATGGAGGCAGCAAGTATTTTTTTTTTTGAGTCAGGAACAGCAATGTTGTTAAGATGTCAGTATTTAATCTCAAGTTTTAAAGCTTTCTTTTTTTTTATTTCCAGCTCCTGTATTCATAAGAATTTGAGTCTTCCAATAGTTTCTTTACAGAAAATTGGAAAGATTTCTGGAGCATGTCAGAGAAAAATTATTATGTACTTTCCCTACAATGAAGTTAAAACCACATTCTTTATAAACCATTGTCCAGAAGATGACTCTTCATTCTGAATGCTGGATTTGTCAATACAAAGTTAAAAAAATAGGTATGAAACTAATCCACTGACCTGATAGTATCAGTAGAGCTCATAAAAACTAGATATATAGAGATGTTTGCCTTGGATCTGCATCTTCAAATACTTTAAAAATGTACTATGTACTTTACCATTATGAAATTTATTTTGGACTAAAATTTTCCCCTCACCTTCAAAAACAAAACCCCCAAGATACTCTGCCAACTTCCCCAGCAAACAGAAGAAGTTCAACAACTTGGCACAATAGTCAGTCTTCTCTTTGAACTCCTATTTTGTTTGGAATGCCTCTTCAAATCACAGCGCCACATCAAAAATAACAAAATAAAACTCTCAGGTATCCAAATCCTGTGGTGAAGGCATCTAAATAGATTAACTAGGTATGGAGAAAGAATTTGGAACTGAATGCAGTATGAAAGGGGTTTATTTCCAAACAAACATCAACCTGCCAAAGAGATGTGCATGCCCTGCAGTATTTAATCAGAAGGGATCTTCTCTTTAAGAGCCCAGGGACACTCCATGCTGGTGACACAATGTCAGACTGCAATGTTGATGCAAGCAGGGAGAAGACTTGTGTCCTTTTGACAGAGGAAAAAACCCCAAAGTGTATGTCAGGCTCACAGTGCAGTGGACCACCCACAGAAATGAAAGAGTTTTCAACCAGGGGCCATCAGAACACGCACATACTGAAATAAAGCTCCCTGGCCAGCTGCTGGCTCTAATTAAGGCTTTGACAGCACAGGCTGGTACTTGTGGCCTTAGCCTTGGGGATTAAATCAGGCTGTTGGCTTTGTGTTTTCTTAAAATGCTTATTTCAACTGGAAACAAAGCATGAAAGTGTCAGACAACTGTAAGTAATAAACCTTGAGAAGCCACCCCATATCTGTTGTCCTTGTAGGCTGAATTACAGCCATACCCACCCCACCCCCCCCCATTCCCCAGGCTGCTGAGGCAGTTTCCCCACTCACACTGAGCAGTAGGGACAACACTGTGCCTCTAAACATGAAGCTCCATCCCCACCTCTGCACAGAAAATGTATTTCCAATGTGTCTGTACCAAATGCAGAAGGATCCCACAGCATGGAGAAAGTGCCACTGAAGAAATGCTCGTATTTTTACAGATTATTTAACTTCAGTCAAACACAGACCAGAGTCTCCAATGACTTGTACCTACTGAACTATGAATTTCAGTGAGAAGTATTATTTAACAACTAAGATAATTAAACCAGTCTGCCAGCCTGTGAACAAGGGCAACATTTACCTGTCATCCTCCTTTAGGTCTTCTGTTACAGACAGGGCGTGTAAGACAAGGGGGCTTCTTTTTCTCAGGCTTTTATGTGAATTTACTGGGTCTGATGTGGCAAAGGTAAATCCTACAAAATATACCATCCTATTTGCTTTAAAAAAACTTGAGGATAATGAGATTACTAAATATATACTGAATCTTAGAATGTCTTCCTATGTATCCCAGATAAAAAGCTATATTCTTTGGATCCTGAACAGAAAGACAACAGTAACAGTATTTTGAAAAGCCTATCGAATTATGGAATATTATACATTACTGAATACATCAATACCTCAAATGTAATGATCCCTTCCCAGTCTATCCAATGTAGCTATGGAGAAAGTACCAACCCAGCTTGTAACTGAAATGAAAATACATGAAAATACTTCACTCTTCATCTGGAAAAAAATCCCTATGCAAAAATTCAAACTGGATCTATTAAGAAAAAAAAGGCTTTTTCCACACTTTTCATAGGCAGGGAAGGATAGTCCAGATAATTCTACAGTGGTTTTTTTTTTTTTTTTTCACTCAAACATATTTGAAGTGGAAATAGGGAACCCTGCACTGGATATGTCAGACTTCAAGACATATTTCATGAAAATTTATGACAACAACAGGACTTGGTCTCATTTGCAACACATTTAAGAGGCCTAGGTTCAGAATTTAAGTACAAACAAGATTACAAGTACACTTAGATCTATGGGGGCCAGTTTAACTTGAAACAAAAGCAACTGTTAGCAGTTTTTATCTACCTAAAGGACCAGTTTAATTTTAAAAAGTAACTGTTGGCACTTTATGTGTACCTAACATGTAGCCTACCTAGCTTATTTTTTTGCTCCAGTCAGGTATCTTACAGTAAGTTATACCTGTAAATTGCTGTCTGAAGAACAGATGGACACAGAATACAGAAACATCAGCTTCATCATTAATTGAACAGCAACTTTGCCATTGGGCAGTAATTACAACCCCCTTTTTACAAACAGATATTGCTCATACTGTGAATTAGACACTACATGTATATTAACAGCCTGACTAGTTCACTGATTTAAATTCATGGCATGAAGCTAGGCATACATGGCAGTCACAGTCTCAGGTTGAATTAAGCACCTGCTAAAAACTGAGGCTTTATTCAGCAATTAAATTGCAGGAGGAGAGGAGAGGAGAGGAGAGGAGAGGAGAGGA
>JACBWW010000034.1:4644582-4654674 GCA_020086605.1 Lanius collurio | reverse complement strand
ACAATGCAGAGCAATTGATTTGGAGAGGAGAGGAGAGGAGAGGAGAGGAGAGGAGAGGAGAGGAGAAATAGTTCAGGCTTTTTCCACTTGCCAGGTGGGGTGTCCTTTCGGGTCAATTATGCAATTCAGAGGAAGCAGTGTGGTTGGGAAAGAACCCACAAGGTGCTGGAAAAGACCAGACCAAAAGGAAAAGTCTTATTTGGTTAAACAAAAACAGCCTAAATGAAGAAGACAGGAAAATGTTTCCCTTGTTACCAGGCTGACTAAACATCCTAGTTTGGCACTAGTCAAGAAGTTCTCATTGACAAGCAAGGTTTGATTTTTTTTGATGATGTCACTTGGTACAGTAATTCTTTCACTGTCCTTACCTTTTATTTATAATTACAGACATTCTACTACTCATGTGCATATAGGAATGATGTTTCATCAACCTAGTGTATTTTATGGTGCCCTGAACTTCTGTGACTATTATTAAAGAAACTAGCATTGAACAGGATCAGTTCTAGTTTTGCAGTCATGACAAATACACATTCTTTATTTCAGCTGTAATGACATGCTTATTATTACTTCAGCTAATGGCAAAATGTTGACACATTAGTAAGTAGAAAATTAAATTCTAGGATAGTCACTCTACAAAGCTTTTTAAAGCTCAACTACAAAAAGATAAAATTTATGTACTTTTAATTCTATAAAATCATTAGTTAGTGGAAATTAGAATGGACTAAACATGAGACTATCCCATTTTGGATGCTGTTTGATATTTCCTCCTGGATTAAACATTTAAGTCAGTGTCAATCAGATGAATGCTCACTTTATAATTTCTTTTGGATATGGTTTTACTGAATTGCATCTCATCTTCCCCACCCCACCCCCGCTCCAACACATCAGGTTATTCTAACATTTAAATTCTTCCCTTCAAACCCATTTGACAGGCTAGTGGTGAACCACTGAGATTATTCTACATTGTTAGCTGAGCTGATAAGATTCAACCAAGACTGCAACCATGCTAGTTAGTACTATTGAAAGTGTCTGATCCAGGAACAAAAGCTAGAAAAAATCACCAATCAGCAATAGCAGAGGTCAATTCTGATGGTGAGGATTAAAATGAACATTTCTTTGGGGCAGAGATAGCCAGGATCTCAGAAATATGTTTTGCAAAGCTAAGCAAAGGGAATAGAAAGCTTGAGGGAAAAATAATGCAGTCTTTTAGTTGGACAGGCAGACTTTCAGGACATTGGATCAGGCACATACATTTTACCTGTCTCAAAGTGCTTCTTGCTGAAAAGTTCTGCATGTTGTGTTGCTGTTTATTTTATTACGCTCCAGAATCTCTTTACTGACAGGATTCCTTTCTCCTGTTATCTCAGGATACAAGCAATTTTCTGATCAATCCCCCAAGCCAAATAAGACCATCATTTTCCACAATAAAAAGGGATTTCCTAAAACAAACTCAAATCCAAATCAGAAATACAAGAACTTCACCTTGCTTTTACTGCCCCAAAATTGACCTAGCTGCATTCAGACAGGAGGGCAAGGGGGAAATGTTCCCCTCTGCCATTGTTGTATTCTGCCCAAAGTTGGTCGCTTGAAGTATGTGTGTTACAAATCACACATTTCTTTGATAAACTGATACAACACTATCCTGGAATGCTGGATATTACTGAGCTTCAAATTGGTGAAGGTTTTTTGGTCCCTAATGCACAAAGAAAGTGAAGGGATTTTGAGTAACAGTTTGTGAGGCGTGTGCTTGTTGAGCAGTTACTCCCTAGCACGTATTATACTGAAGAAAATCTCATTTCTTTTCCAGAGAAGCCTCTGTATATCAGCCATCTGCCACTGCCTTTAGCCATCAGCCCCTACAGAAGCATGGTTTCATCTTTCACTGAAGGATTAGCCCATGCCATTCTCATCCGCTATAGTCTTGCCTATCTATACACTTAACACCTTATTTTTAAATGTCTCCTTCCTGATTATAACACAGAGATGATGATTCTCAGAGATGATGAGAAGATGAGGAGATGATCTGTACAAGTACAAGGGGGGCATTCCATCAAATTTTCAACAAGATCTGAAGGGGATAGAAACTCTCTTTGTTGTGCAGTTGAATCTTTTCTGTTCTCTTCTTTTGCCAGGAAGATATGAGTGGCTGGAGTGTTTGATTCTATATATAACTTGTTGATGTCAGCTGGATGCCAACCCCTTTGAAGAGGATCAGCCCCCAGTTTGTCTCAGTACTAGGTACCATGCAGATCCCAGCACAAGGGTACAAACCATCCAGGACCAGGCAGGTCATCCCCATGCATAACTAACGTCTGAAGCCTCAGCTAAAGGGTTGACATCGCTTTTTTATCTGCACAACAAAACAGTAGGGTAAGTGTATCATTTCCTGAAATATTTTGACATTATCTGTCCTACAAACTGTCATATACAAGACATTTCTGTAACCTCCTGACTCTGCAATTTAAAAGATGTTTGTATTTTTACTTAGTCAGAAATGCACCTTCTTTAAAGATGCCCGAGGAACTTGTTTCATTCCTCAAATTCTTTATTAGATTAAGAAATTACAAAATGTAACACTTCTGAAAACATAAACCAAGATGTAAATTAAAATTAGTTAGGAATTTATATCTTGTACTATAGTGAGTAGATGTGAGAAGGCCTAGACCCTGACACTGATTTTTGCTGAAGAATTTATGTAACCAACTCAAAGTCCATTCCTTTGAATCTTCTATCCATCAAAACATGTCCCAACATCTGTCTGTAAGCAAGAACTGCCAGTGCATTTTGCAGTGCAGTATTTCTCAGTCAGAAACCCCTGACTGTGATCACTGTTCAGCCATTTCAAACAGGCTGTTGGAAATAAAAGTTGGCTGAATTGTGCGCGCTGGCTCAACAATGTAAAAATGTGTTGTTTTTTTGCAGCAAGGAAAAATCGTATCAGAAAGTCACAATGTTATCAGATTCTGCCCTGGTCAAAGAGAGGAAAGAGCAAGCATCAGCCATTATGGATGAAATACACAGAAATGGTATAGCACTGAACCCAGCTTGCTGCATATGCAATGTCCTCTAGCCCTCCCTAATGCATTTTTTTAATCATAGAGTTTAACTCTCTTACAGCTTTGTCTCTGAGTGTTTTGCCATAAATAATCTTGTGGGAGTATCATGCTGCCTATGGTAACTAATCCTTTTGTAGTTGACTCTTTTCATTTGAAAGCTATTTTCAGATGAACAACTGCTCTGGAGGAATGAAGTAATCTAACAGCTGATGTACATTCTGTTAGGATAGCCTTTCAGAACATTATTTGGGGTTAATAACATGACTTCATTTTAAAAGGCTATCATCTAAGAAACATAATGATCTGTGCCCTCTTTTTTTTTTCTCTGTTTCACTCTGCTTTTTTATATAAATGATAAAAAAATTCAGAGCAAATGTTTACATCTCTGTTCCTCTCAAATCTTGTCTTTGTAACTAACACGTTTTACAAGCTCTTGGCAGTCTCTCTAATGCACAGCCACCAATTAATCTTATTTGACGGAAATTTCACTTCTCTGTTGTTGCACCAATGAAAATTCAGGCACTTATGAGAAGGTTGTTTGATTTTCTAAAACAAGTTCTTGAAGATATGCTTCTAGCATGACACCTTAAGAAGCAATTAACTCAGCTGGGCATACAAATCAGCTTGACTTTCATTAGGCATGTGCTGGATGCTTTTGGAGAGCCTTCCAATCCTGCCCATGAAGCCTTTATTACCATCTACATAAAAGATCAATTTTCTAAAAGTGATAAGCACTCCACAAGCCTCCCTGGAACAACAGGGAGCTGCATTAATATTCAGAATTTATGAAAGTTACACCCCTTTCATAGGATGAAATATTGAACACTGAATTCCAGTTTTGAAAATCTTTCCCGTGGACTTTTGTTTCAGAGAACTTGAGGATTGTTTCTGCACTCACTTGATGACCATCGCAATTGCAAGAAGGGTAGGGTGAGAGACTTAAGAATTTTTAGAAAAAGAAGCTATGAGTTTCAGTGCCTGGTCCTATTCCTTCTGAAATTTCCAGAGGTTTTTTTCTGAAGTTTCTATTCCTAAGCAAATACCTGTTTCTTATTTCCATTCTCCACTGAATGTGCACTCAAATCTGAAAGCCAGTCTGCCCTTCCAGATTTCATTACAACCCCTTCTTTTTTGGTATTGTAAAGCCAAGCACTGCATGTGCCTGAAATAGCCTGTAAGCTCTTCAGGGCAAAAGGAAAAAAAAATAGTCTTTCATATGTTTGTGTGGAACCAGGCATTTCACATGGTAAATGTTGCTACTATTCATAGCAATACTAATAAATGTAGCATACAGCCCTTGAAATCATTGGCGTATTTGGATAATCTGTGCTGATGCTTAACATTTGCCCCACATAATCTTCCCTTTTATTATTTACGTATTTTCAGATTTGCTGTCAAGATTCATACTCATAGTTATGGCAGCTTATCCTGCAAGATATGCTGTGATACACAGCCACTGAAGGCAATTCTAACTCTTAGGAAACATTCTATTTTTGCCCCTTCTTTGGATGCCTGGGACATTTATATATTAAAAAACCCATGAAAGTCCATGAAATGGGTGTCATAAGAGACTGAAATTTATAAGAAGCTCAATGAAGGCAGATAGAAAACAGAAGGATAATCAAAGATGTAGTGACACAAAGTATAAGATAGCTCTTTGGGACCAAATCGAACAAGCCTTGGAAAAATCTGGCATTTAAATGGCTGAATTCAGCTTTACTAACTTCTGACATTTTGTTTTTCCCATTGAATTGTTAATTCAATGATCTTAACTTGAGATCTAGAAGGTGAACTGCTGTCTCTCTGGGCTCTGCATCAGTATTTCTAATGACAGTCCTGCAACTGGTAATTACATCAAAATTAAATGTACAGTTCCAGCCAGTCTCACAGCCCTGTGAAAATCTCCACTGCTAACACAGCTACACAGCAACAGAAGGTTCTGCAACAAGCCTCAGCACCTTGGAAGGGTGAAAGCCTTCCTACTGCATTTTTATTTCAGACCCTTTTTATTATAATGCTTTTAGGTAAACAGTGACTCTCCACCTCCTTGTTGAAAGATGTTCACAGCAGAAACAGCTGTTGAAGAACTCCAAAACCAGCCAAGTTTTTTGCCAGTGTCTGAGATGACCAATCTCTGGGCAAGACTGGTAAAGACTGAAAGTCCACCTCTGCTGTTGGCTTATGGGACATGACTTTGTCCCATTTTTTAGAGAAGTTGGATACATCATAAAATGCTGCAGGAATAGACACCAACCATAAACCTTCTCATGGTCTCGAAGAGAAACTGCATGAGTAAATCAGTGTGCACACACAGTGACCTCCTCAAGCCCTTGGTTTGTCACTGGCAGACTTGGACTAATTGTAACATTTCTAAGATTACTTGGTAAAGGTAAACTTGGATGTAAACACACACTTTTAAGGAAGCCTTTGGAGTCCATCACTTAAATCCCATGTCCAGTTCTATACTACTTCTTAAATGCACTCTTCAGAATCTACATGGTTAACTATCTTTCCTGATACAGTTAAAAATTCTTATTTCTGATAGTACAACAAACACACTATCCAATATTTATTATTAAAGTTTATAGTCCAGATTAAGGTATTTAGAATATTGTAAACTGAAGGATTAAAGGGGTATTAGGTAGTGAATGCAGGAAGAACTATATAAATCATATTTAAATACAATCTGCTGTGATTTTAAGCACAGTACAAGACGGCCTTGGCAGGAACAAATTAAAGAAATGAAGCTAAAAGGTTAAGATTAGGATTAAACTATGAATTAAACTTTCAGTATTCTTTTACAATGTCCATCTATGACATTAATGTTCTCTTTCTGTCATCCTCTAAATGTCCTCCTTCTCTCATCCTTCCTCATCTTATCTGCACTGACACTGAAACCATCCCTAGACACATCATAAAACTAGACAGATGATTAGATTTTAGTTGGCAAGGAATTCAAATGAACTTTACACTTACAATTTCGGGATGCTGCCTGGATACACAATAGTACACAACGGTGGGGTACAAAGTAGCTTGGAGCCTTCAGTCAGCATTAACAGGAACAGTGTGCATGTAAGGGAACAGCAAGGCCCAAAATAGGTAACACCCAGAGTGTCCCAGAAGAATCCTGAGTGGTTTGGACAGAGCTCTGCAACTGCCTTGGCACCCCAGTCCCTGAGGGTGTGCACGCTCCCCATTCTGTGTACAAACAACAAAAGCTTTTCTATGTGAAAATGGGGCTGATTTGTGGGGTGAATTTCTCATTTTGTACTAATATAAAATCCAGCAGTCTCTACCCCTGCAGTCATTCTGAGAAATGATAAAATCAAAATATGACTTGAGGTCTAAATTTCAGGCCACAGGCCAATAACCAGGGCAGTTATCTCCGCCTCAGAGCCAAAATCCCACCACTATCAGCCACTGATAGGGCTACACTGGGCAAGCTGAGTCATTTTCTCCCATGTTAAGAAGTCTCTGTTTTGTAACTACCTCTTAAATAACAGGAGGTTGTTAGGATTCTTTACACACACTATTTTTAAAGCTGAAGTGCCTGATCCAGTTCATGATCCAGTTGACTTGCTCTTGCTACAGTGAAATCCACTGCAAACATTCAATTGAAATTGGTATGGACAGAAATGGATCAACAGTGATGCACTCCAGGGTCCACTTACTTGTTTGATTTAGTACGTGGAAAACTCTTGTCTATCCAGCTTCAGCTAAATATTTAATAGACCTGTCTCAATTAAGTTTTCCTAAATGTCAGCACATCACATTGTTTTTCCAACATAAAGTTACTAGGAGACACATGCCAGGCTGAACATGCCATTTACTCAAAACAAAACTCTTCGTTTGCAATATTGACTTTGGCATTAGGTACCTTCTGCAGTTAATTAATTTGTAATGTTAATTTTAAACTGGGCCTCCTGTCTGCTTGCCTGGATAGGAAGTTACTTATTACATACAATTAGCTCTCATTTCATTATAACACATGTCAAAGTTCAGAATTTTAAAACCTGGAGACTATAAGAATATGTGAAGCATAGACTGTCCTACTATTGTTGTATTTCTTAAATTCTGCAGTGTTGTAAGCAAAAACAAATACATAGAAAATGGTTTCTTTATTGTTTAGGTTTCTGTATTCTGAGGTTTAAGTTTTGTTTCTAGGTTGAGGACATTCAGTGAGAGTTCAGTCACTAAGCAATAGCTTGCTCAGTGCCACCAGCATCCCAGTTACCAGAACACTGCCATGAAGATGACCATAGGAATTCTGACAATTCAGAATTCTTTGTTTACAGTCCTGATTGATCTCCCCTTCCCTTGCTTATGCATTCTCCTTTCCAAATACCACAGGATGTGAATAAAGACATAGAAGATATTTTCCCCAAGTAGTGAATTAAGAAATATGCATCTGGTACTTCAGTTTCCTCTTGGAGAGAATAAACCCCCCAAAAGTTCTAAATTAATCAGTTCCTAAAAGCATGTAGGAATTCTCTGTTAGGATTCTCCCTTTCCACACCTTGAGCTTTATTTTCAAAGTTAGGTTAAAAATAGTATTTAATAGAGACTGGTAGGTATGTTTAAAAGGGGTTCTCTCTTATCTATCCAATGCAGGACACAGAAAGTTAACTGAAGGTTTGATGTGGGAATGCTGGGATCAGAAGGAATTTTGTTCCCAGTTTCAGCAGAAGACAGTTTTTACTACCCTGCTATTAACATAGTGTGTAGGACACTATAGATCTGATCTTCATAACAGCTGAAGCAAATCTGGAGCTTGAGGTGCTTATCATCTTGGAAAATATAGGTTTGTGATGTTCAATAATCTCCAAAATTCTGGAAGAAGGCTTAATTTCACTAACACCATGTGACTCTGTGCTGTGTGTTAGCTAAGTATGCATGAACATGTCGGATTTCAGGTGCAGGGCATGGAACATCAGGCATGACAGACAAACAGAGGTTTGTATTTACCTATTGCATTGCAGTCTCACCCAGCCTGAACCTTGGAAAAAAGGTCAGCACGCCCAGAGACATCATGGTGGAGGAACTGTCGACGCTCAGCAACAGAGGTGCCAGGCTCTTCAAGAGACGCCAGCGGAGATCTGACAAATACACGTACGAAAATTATCATTACGTGGCAAACAAGCCCAGAAATGTGAGTATTTTGTAATGACCTATTAATGATTCTGGATTGGGTTCTGTTGGTGCTTGTGAGACACACTGTGCATGATTTATTTGTAGTTTCAGGAAGAATAAAAGTAAAATCCTAGAATGAGGCTAAGAAGCAGTGAGCCAACTGTATTTTATTAAATGAGGTCCTGTAGACAACTTCTAAAAAAACCTACATTTCTTTTTCTATGGGATAGATATTTCCAACATCTTTGATCACTTGCTCAACAGAAGTTAAGTTACACTGGGATAAAATGGGATCAAGATTGAGCTTCGATAAATCTGCCTTTTTAAAACAGATGTGAACAAAAGAAATCCCATAGAAAAAAATCTGATTAACTCCATTGAGCACCCAAGGCTATTACTAAACACTATTATTTAAAAGCTCATCTATGAATATTGTCTCCCCATTTCTCCCTCTACTGAGTATTAGACACTACACAGATAAATTCTGAGCACACCATCAATCTTGTCAGAATTCTGTAAGCAATTCCATGATTTTGCTGCAGTCTGACAAATCCATTTCCCTCTAGTCCATGTTCTCCCCCTCCCAAACCACAGGGTACACATGGTTTACAGATAGTATGACATTCCAATGCATGAAAAAATGATGGCTCTGGCTCCTGTTCCCTCCCCTAAGTGTCTATTTAGCACTGCTGGTGGTATCTTCATCATCTTTATGATTCTGCCCACCAAAGTTAATCTTTCTAACATAGTTCAGGATGACTAGAAAACATTCTGCCTTGATCTTTTTTTGTTGTTGTTTCAAGCTTAAACAAGTATTATTTGTTTGCTTTCCTACTTCAAGAAACTCTTACTTTAAACCAGTCTATATTTAAATTGCTTTTAGTCTATGTGTCATAGCTAAAATAAGATGCTGACTTCTTATGAGACTCTAATTCTATATTTATGCAACAATGATTAAGCCTTTGGATGTTTCCTTAGAACCGATAACCCAATAGGAGGGTGGAAAATAACAGCATATCATGAATCTCCAGAAAGTGACCTGCACTGAAGTTGTTATTTCTATTACAAATAAAGGAAAAGACAATCCCAAACAAAAGCAGTTTAACAAATGCAGTGAGTTTTCAACTGATAGGGGAAGAGACGCTTTGAAGAAGCAATGCTTTGAAACTCAAAGGGCTCAAACCTGCCAGATTTCTTGACCCTCTGGGCAGCTTGGGTGCTCTGCCTGGCACAGAACTACTTCTAGTGTCTAGTGACAGAAAAAATGCTCATTTTTGGTTACTTAGACAATTTCAGTGTGAAGGGAATACTGTAGCAAACAGCAAGACAGTGTTCTTTAGGATTGTACACGCTGGCAATCAGATCTGGGCTGTAAATCAGAGTATTACTGCAGCCTCCCCAGAGAATCACATGCCTGCAAGTGCAATTTCCTTCTGTCTGAATACAGCGTGGAGAGCCCATCCAGAGTGTCAGAATGGACGGCCTCAGCGTGGAAGGAATTCCCCAGCACGCCCCAATGACACCTCCCAACACACCTGATCCCCGGAGCCCGCCACACCCTGACAACATTGCCCCAGGTAATACGTGAGTCCACAGCACTGAATAGGTTTAGTCTCATTTCATTGCAAAGAAATGACCGTTTAACTTCAACAAGAATTTGTTAACACACTAATATTAGAAATAGATACACATTTGAGTCAGGTAACTAATCAGAGCTTCTCTCAGAAATGTAAAGTGATGCTCTTAGTTGCCTGTGCTCACTGTTAAAAGACCTGATATACCTTTTGCACCACTTCTCTCTAAACTGAAAACATATCTTAATATCAAGAGAGATTGCTCCTACATTTACAGGTTTTAAAAACACTGAGAAAGAGATCCTCTGTTTTAAAACCCCATTAATATACTG
>JACBWW010000034.1:4595972-4644202 GCA_020086605.1 Lanius collurio | reverse complement strand
AGAGGTATTAGTTGGAGTCTAGTAATCATTTTAAGCTGCAGGGACCTTGCAGTGCTGGCAGGTCACTGGAGGAAGAGCCGTGGCAGCAAATGGCAGGCCGGTTTGCCCGGAGGCAGGGCTGTCTGTGAGCCAGCCAGCAGTGCTCTGACAGGACAGCACCGGGCAGGGAGAAATGGGGCTCAGAGGGGCTCTGAACACACACTGCACGCTCTTTCTGCTCAGAGATGAAAACGAATCTGTGCTAGCAGAGAAATATTGCAGAACAGACCATGCCATCTGGTTTCTCTGGGAGATTCTTTCCTTTCAGGATTGAAGAAGCATTTACTAGGGAAAAAATTTCTTGTCTCTTTCACCAGTGTGGAAGCACCAAGTAATCAATCTGTGGGAAAGCAGCATGAATCTGCATTTGCTAAGGAGTTTATAATATTACTTAAATTAGTACCTTTATTCCATCTGCTTTCTTGGAGCTGGATAAAATGTCAAAGGTAGGATTATGAGTAACATACAAAGCACTACATCTTACTCACATAGGACAAGCAAGTCAGACTAGTTCTGCCTCTCCTACCAGATAAATTCTCACTCAGCTTTCTCAATTCCCAAAGACTACTCTTTCAAAAGCACTACAGGAATCCAGTCCATCTGGACTGGGCTCTGTTTCCATTGATTCATGGATTCTGAAGTCTAGTATAAAATTCTAGGATCCAGAGTCTCACAGAAATTCTGGGTGCTATCTTGAAGTGATGTGAGATTAGTGGGAGCTGGGTGCTTAGCCAGTTCCTTAGTGCCCAAATACCTCTGTGAAATTAGCATTAGCTCTTGCACTAAGCTCCTGTCAAGCTCTGAGAATTTTTTAGGGTCAAATTCTTTGCTCCTATGTCTCATTTATTTGCACAATTAACAATAAGCAAAACGTTCTATGAATGACATTCCCATTTTAAAATGTGAAACTCACATTTTTTTGTTATTATGTAACTGCAGGTGCTAATCTAATGCAGTTAAAACATTTCTTCAGACTTTCCCCAATCATCAGCTACAAGCAGTCTCCAATGTTGATACAATATAATGTTTCTAAAGACTAAGGGTAAAAAATTAAAAAGAAATCCTGCTAAAACAACAGCTAAAAATAAACATGATTGTGCCTGCTATTGTTAAATCAAGCACCTACTTTTTAGGAATATGCAAAGTGAATATTAAACAATCTGTTACCCTTCCTGGTGCTATTTCCTATGGCTCTGAACCAGCATTTCCGCCCTTATTATGAGCAATGACTACTGGAATTTTTTAGGCATGAGATTTAGGCTTCTATACAATGAATCAGAGCTCAAGTAGCACAGCTGATGTGCACACAACAGAGGTCATTACAACACCATGTTGTCAGACAAGTTATTGCTCACAAAAATATATTTACTGCTGCTGTAAAGGAAAATCAACATCTATTAGCCAATTACTGTACTCTCCTTTCTGTCAATCATCATGTGCTCCTGCCTATAAGGCAGGAATGCAGAGTTCTCTGAGGCCAGACTTTGTATAGAAACTACAGGGGGGTGTTTTGGCACAAAAGATATTTGAATTTCCAAAGAAAGCCCTCCTGCTTCTGTTACATACAGAAATACACTCTATTTGAAACCCATAAATATACACACAGGATGTTTTAGACAACAGAATTGTTTTGCAATTTATACAACTATTATAATTCTGTTTATTTGGATTATCCCTTTAATATACATATCAATGATAATTAAACATCACAACAATGTGAGAATGTGTATCGTAATTAGGGCAGCAATTAAAACAATATTTATTATCTGGTGAGATGTAGATCACTACATTCACTCTGTGCCAATTACCAAGCAATTATTTTTAATCAGTATCATACGGTATCCATGTTGACATTGTGACCTAGAAGACAGCTCCACAAGAAAAGCTTGATACCATAGGCTTGACATCAACTTTGGATAAATAATTTCCTTTGCCCTCAAGAGAGTTTAATGCCTGGACTGGCTGCCGGTGCTGCAACATCTTGTCTTATTATCATTTGAGAAACATTTTTAGAGCTTAATCCAAAGCAGTGCTCTTCTCTCAGTGAGGGTGCATGCCCAGAGCTTGCATGATTTTTTATATCTCCCAGGATTGATACTTTGAAGTTAACACCATCCCCTTCAACAAATGCTGCTTGTACCAAAATGCAGTGAATCATCCATGCAATGGTAGAGGAGCACCATTTCTTTCATGTCACAGATTCTTTTTTCCGAACTAATCTCTTCTTTTTGTGTATGCATACTTAATTCTTAGTACAAAACTTAGGGGTTTTATCCTGCTGAAAATTCTAGACAGATATTCAAATGATGTCTTTTAGTTTCTGTTGGTATTAATTTCTCTGGGCTTCTGCTATAATACCTGGAGCCACTGGAAATATATCCCATGAGATCTGCTGTTCTGTACCACACACAAAATATACCAAGGCAGGTGAAATTCCATTTCAACAAAAATTCATTTTCCTACACCATTACATACCTGGCTTTGCAGAAACCAGGTGCTCTTGTGCAATTTGAAAATCTGACACTGTTCACTGGCTAGAGTATATCCCAGCAAAGTCATGCAGCTGATCAAAATGCAGGGCACATACCATAGTCTGTTTGTTTGTACAAAGGAGGCTGGAAGAAGCGACAGGAAAACTCGAAGGGGTTTTTCCAGTCTGAAACCTTTATATACAGAAGATCATGGGAGGTATTTGGAAATACTGTTGTTTTAAAGTATTTGCAAATGGATGTACCAGTCAGCTCCAGTATTTCTTATCTTTCAGTTTCTCAGGCTTACTGCCTGAGGGAAATTTACATTTAAATAACATGAAAAAGGCTGGGCGAACAGTTTTCAAGATTTAGTTACATAAACATTTTCTTCAGAAACAAAGCTGGTGTATCAAGTCCTCACCCATTCCCTCCTTTCCAGAGCCTGTTGTCTTTGGCTGTTCTTTTCTGCTTCCCTCATTAAGCTCCACTCCTCTTCACTTGTATCGCTACAATTGTTCGAGCCTACTAAACTGCTGCTGAAATAATTTGGATTTTGAAGTGCTCCTTAGTTTTGAAGGGTCTTTGTTTATCCCAGATCACGTAAGTGACCCGAGTTTATAGCACAGCCCACATACATTCTAGCTGGTACAACAATATGGTGCTGAAACAGTGCAGTGGGAGGAACAAGCAACTGAGGAGAGGAGAAAATGGGGTGAGAAGTTTCTGAACTAATTACTTGCTAGAGAGAATGTGTTGAGCTACAGTTTCAGACTTATCAACTTATCACCAACGAAATAAGTTTAGTAACTGTGACTCACCAGTTACAGGGTTTTCTTGCAACATCTTCTTCTCTCGGCTTTTCCATCCATTCGAATTTTTAAAAAGGCTGCAAGCTTTATGTAAGTGGAAATAAATCAGATCTTAAGGAGAATTTCCCAGAAAAACAAACAGAATACTTGCCCCCAAAGCCTGAAAATGTAAACAAGAAATAGGAATAAAAATTTGTTCTTTTCAGCTTCCGGGAGGAAAAGAAAACAAATATTTTTAAAACCACATTTAACTTTTATTTCTCTGATATCTACAGAGTTGCCACTCCCTTTGGTGGTTTTGAGAGAGCATCAAAGCTGGTTAAATTCAAGGTACCAGATTATAATATGCTGATGCTAAACGATCCCAGATTCATGATCCTTGCAAACCCTCTTGCTGCCAGAAGATCCTTCAACAGGACTCCCAAAGGGTGGACATCCGAGAATATCCCTGTAGTGTTCATTCAGCCTGCGGAGTCCAACACCGTTCCAGAAACAGAGGACCTGTGAGAGAGGCTGCATTTTACATGGTACAAAATGCTGAAAGCTGCACATCTGTGTATTTTTGGTCCAAATATTACTAAAGGCTACTTACAAAATTTTTCCTTGGAAGCTGGAGTATAATTAATAATGTCGGATGCAGTGTCTCTTTTCTGGCACCCATTTTCATCTGTAAACATGAGCTAAATAAAGTAACTTGGAAATTATGACTGAGATATTTTCGATTTGTTTACATGTTCTTCTTTTGCTTTCTGAAATCTTTGATTGTCACTTAAGAACAAGAGTACCAAGAAAAAAGAAGTGACACAACTCTCAAGGGACTTGAGAGTGATTTAGGGAAAACGACCAAGCAAACTCTGTACTCAGAGCACCCCAAGTCCTGCCTGCTCAAGATAAGCTCTGACAAACCAACCTTCTTCCCAAACCCTGCCTTTGGCCCAAGTTAAGAACTGTGTCATTACTTCAGTGACAGCCAAGTTCAGGCCATTTTCCTGCCTGCTGACTCTTCCTCAACTTTCATGATGCACATCAGTGCCTGTGTCACCTGGATTTGTTTACAGAAAACTTAGTAAATTTGGCAATGATGAGGATTACGCAGTGGTATGAAAAAGTACAGAGCTATTTCCTGGATGTCTAGAATGTTTGTATATTATTCACAACTAAAAAGCCCGGCAATGACTGGTTATGTCAAACATACAAAAATAGTATCACCAAGCTCTGTTACCACAAATGCTTGTATTACTAGAAAGAAATTTTATAGACCTTTTCCCCTACAGCCACAGTGTACACTGAGACTTAAAAGCAAGAGAATTTTCTTGCTCTTGATATACTGACAAGCTCTGGTATTTTATAAATATAAGCACATGTGTTTTTCAAATATCATTTCAAGGCAGGTAGCTGGCAAAAGAAATTCTGCCATCCATTTTCTTTAATTGTCACACAAATACATGCAGAGGCCCAGAACAAATATGTGAAATAAAGAAATAAATTCTTTAAAAAATCAAGTTCATTGACTGAGAACACTTTCCCAGCCAGAGGTTAATTTGGAGATCTTAACCATGCACATTGCACAACAATTGTATGGACAATAACAAAAGTATGAACTTTTCAAAGGTAAAAATGCAAGACTAAAGAAAACATCTATGAGGTGTAATGCAAAAAAAATCTGGAGGAATTAGTATTTTATAAGCATTCATAACCCTATATGAAGAGAAATATGAGAAAATTGGTGCATAGCACATGCACAGTGAGGACTGTGAAGAGGGGATACATCATTTCTACTGTATTCTCTGTAAAAACAACCTATACATGCAGAGCATGCCACCTTGCTTCTTACACAGCACACATAACAGCAACTTCAGTTTCCTATTCATCCATGGATCCACTGGAGCAGAACGGGCTCAGGAGGCTTCAGATGCTTGAGAGGCACTGAGCCTGCTATGCACGTGTTCAGCTGATGGTTCCAACACCAGAAATCACCAACAGTCCTTATGTTCTGTCTGAGACTTCTCAAAGGAGTTGCCACAGCAAACCAGGTAGCTCTGATCCACCTCTCAGATTCAGTTTTTAGCTGCAGAACAGCAGCTCTGGGCCTCCTGTCTCCCAGCTCTGCCACCAGAGAGCTACAAGCACACCACCCATGGCATGGGCCCACATCACTCCCTGGAAGCCCAGCTGGCAGGGAAGAGTCTCCAGCCACGCCATTCAACCTTCCTGTACTGAGGGGCTTTTGCCAAACCACCCGCTGGGAAGAGGCCATGCTAAACTCCTGAACCATGCCTGGGAAGGGTTTGGGAGAGTGCTAATTGGCAGAGGGAGGGCTGTGCAATGTGCTAAGCATTCAGCAGCACGGAGCAGCCCGTGCCAGTGTCCAGGAATGTTCCCTGGCTGCATCAGCCTGGATGGAGCCTCATTGTGCAAGTCCCACTGCAATAAACAAATCCCTCTGCCAAAAACCAACTCCTTTTCCACAAAGGAACATCTCTTGGTAAGACTGGCAATTCAGACATCTACTGTTAACTTCAGTGGGTTTTAGCACCTGCATTTATTCTTTCAGACTGTAACATTGCACTTGAAATGTATCCTGTAACTAAAGGAAAGCTGCAGTGGGGCTCCTAGAGGCTTCTTTTAGCTGTAACACAGCTGCAAGGACAGATTGAAGGGGAAAACACACAAGTAACAGATTTACACAAACAGAAACAAGCAAAAGTTTATAAATATTTTAGGAAATGTGCATATAACATCATGTACATTTTATCACAAGATACTTGTATTTTCTCCAAAAAGAGAAAGGCACTGAAGGGTACGGTGAAAAGGCAGAAGTATGGTAAGAATAAATATACAGTTAAAAATGCATAAAAGTCTTAGTTCCCAAAGGCTTTTTTGCCAAATTTTTATTTACATTAAGGCACCCATTGCAGCAGTATAAAGGGAACTCAAAAATTCATTTAAATGTTTTCACTAAAAATGTGTCGAATTGAGAAAACAGATTTGCTTTTTCCCAGTCTATACAAAATACTCTATGATCACAGTATGTAAAAAATAAATAAGAGATGTACACTACTAAATAGCTTCATGACTGTAAGGGATTTTTAAAACATAAGCACCGTGAACCTTTTTTGATATGAAAAGTCAGGGTTCATGGCCTGTACTGTCTGCTCTGGAGAAAAAAAAAATTAGCTTCATGTTCCCTTCTTAGAAATCTTAACTATGTCAGCATGTTTTGGCTGCTTTCCCTCCTGCATGATCCATACAACTGACAATCGTGGAAATAAATTATTATTCTATTGTCTCAAAGTATCCCTGTGTTTAAATTAATTTAATACACATTGTCTCAATCAGAAGCAGGAAGAACAGACTGGAGACAGAATTCTACTCTCAGTGAAATCAAACAAAAGTTTTGGCATTGCCCTCTGTGCAGACAGAACTTCACCATGGTATTTATTTCATCTTAAACATGTATTTGTAATCAGAATTTATACTATGTGTTCAGCATCAGAATGGATATTGTGGATTATAGAGCTGGGCCTAACTACATATACAGTGTGGTTTGCGTTTTGCATCTGGTGAAGTGCTAACAACCCTAATAATGCCTTAGAAATACTCTGGGAAACTGCATGGAAATGAACTGCAGGGAAAAACAAGCCTTTATCTAATAAGATCTCTTCAAAATTATTTTCAGACCAGACATGAATAATCTGCAGTCTACATCAGCTCCTAGATGGCCTTACTAACCAGCACAAAATATTCTGGACAGCACCTAAACCAACGGGATAAAACAGACTTCCTGAAATATGTTAAGACTGTGAAGCACACACCCCCATACATGTTAGAATTTCTTGTTGTGAGGCCCATAAATTATAAGCAGACTAGACAGAAACACCAGAAGATCCCTATAAGGCTGACAAGTCACGTAGCACCAGCTCCTTCATTATTCCCAGAGGCTACATACTGTTCAAAACCAAATAAAAAGTGATCTAAATGATTTATAAATAGTGTGTTTGCCACAGAGCTGTTATGTAACTGTTAGAATATAGATGATAAAAAATAGTTACAAAATGCAGTCAGCATATTGATACGGTTTAAGAAATAAAAAATTGAATACAAAATACTCTTACTCAAAGGAAATTAAAAAGCAACTGAAAGGGTGAAATCCTTTCAAGAAAATAATTCATCATTTTAACCAGCCTGCAGACCAAGGGTTCAGAGTAAGGAAAAACTACTACAGAGCTCTAACCCTTCTCTCCAAAATAAAAAGTTAGCATGGCTTAAGAGTACAATAGAGGAGACTCAGAAAAAAAGACAAATGAAACTTTACTGCAAGGACACAGTAATTAAACGATCTCAACACAAATAAAGGAAGTTATGACAGAAGTCTCCACAAACGGTATGGAAAAGATGATGAGGGAACAATAACACAGGAACAAACTGACTCTTAATAAAATGGTAAGGAACCAACTTTAAAATTAACGGAATAAATATTTTTTCAGTAAATGCCTGGTTGTGGAACCTGGTGCTATAAGATGCTATGGGTCAAAAGCTATTAATAACTTCAAAACAGGACAAACAACTTCATAGAGGTTAACTATGCCTGTTATGGATAACAGCTACTATGTGATCTACATCTGGAACATAGGAAGTGTGTGAGAAAGATCACTCCCCATTTACCCCATTTCTTTCTATAAATATCTTCTACTGGACACTGTCAAAGATATGGGAAAGAAGGATTTGTCAGTCTTATGAAATACTTTCTGTGTCCCCAAACCCAAGTATTAAAGTACCATGTCAACTCTAGCACCGAAGGTCAGTAATTTACATCAAAATATCCATTAGGGGAGCAGTGAAAGTCAATTCCCACGTGTGGGAATGGGAACATTTAAATGTAAGCTGGAACCAGAGAGAGCCAGGGTTAACTTAAACCTCCCACACAGCACATGGGCACTGCAGGGAACACAAAAACCTGACCTCAGCTACGCCTTTGGCAAGACTCCTGATCCTATACAGGGAGCTCAGGTTAGAATACAACATATAAAACTTGTTCCTCAGTTTTTCCATTAATAAAATAGAAATACTAATGCAGGCTGTATAAACCTTTCTTTTGATTATTGTATGTTTGGGGTTTGGGGTTTTGGTTTTTTGGGTTGCTTTTTTTTTTCTCTTCATATTAAAGAATGAATTTCATGGTAAAAATAAAGAAAGTTAAAAATAGGCTACAGGAGTACATATGTAATTTTCCAGGCTATAGTATATAATGAATGCAAGAAGTATTAAATGTAGAATAACTACTTTCTACTTTCATTTTACTTGAAATACTGGGTTTCATTCTAGAAAGGGCAAAGTCTAACTTATAAAAGTATCAACAAATTAGTATTTGATGTTTTTTAAATAAAGATGTAACTTTAGCTATTAAAAAGTCCAAGTAACTTCTTTGACTGTTATTTTTGGACTAAACTATAAACTAAATTCAGGATAAATTCACAACCCTTTTGTTTTCAGATGGAAATTAGATTTCCTGAGAACAGATTATTCATCCAAAATACCCGGCCCAGAATTTGCAATACTTCCCAACTGCACAAAGACAATGTGAGACAAAGTTAAATAGCACTTGCAAGAGGCAGAGGATTTATAAATCACTGTAAGAGTGAAAATAAGCCCTGATATTGTAAGCCAACTATTCTTTCAAAAGCAAATGGAGATTAAAATATTCGATGGTGTTTGTACAAAGAACAGCTTGAACTTTGCCAGTTCAGAGCTGGCTGTACTCATTAGCACAGGAATGCCCTCAGGCTGCTTTGCATGGAAGGTAAAACTTAGAACTGGATTTCTCTGGAGTTCTGAAGGACATATGGATAGTCATCTTCCAAAAACTAAAAACCCCACCAAACAACAACAACAAAAAATCTCAAAACAACAACAACAACAACAAAAACCAAACAAAACACAAGGGAAAAAAAACAAATAAACTCAACAAAAAAAAAAAAGAAAGAAAGATAAAAAGAAAAAAGTAAAAAGTTTCACATCTTGAGGAGATCAGGAGGCTGACCATACCCATTCCCCTCAGTGGGAAGGCTGGCAGCCATGCAGAAGCCCAGAGGGTATCATTCCACTTCCTCTTCCTTTGAGAAGACTGTCCGCAGAGCCAAGTTAATCTGGGCAAATACAAACTTGAAACAGCAGTTACTGTGGTCATTACCCTCCAGACTACAGAAAGATGACTATGCAAGATAGCTACAAATGATTATAAACAAACATTTGAGGCGTGACGGGCTCTTCTTAGGCTGGCCTACTGTACATCAAGGAGCCAAGTAAGGCTTAATTCCGGCAGCGGATTCCAGCACTATGTCATCCCTCAAGTTCTTAATGAGAACATTTTGACCATTTGCTGGCAAGGGTGAAAATAAGAACATGCTGTACAAAAAGGAAGGAAAAGAGCAAGCTGAAGTAATATGGAAGTGCCTATTTCCTATCCGGGTTTTGCAGTGATGCAAATACCTTTCATTAATGTCTCATTGCTGAAAAGGAAGCAATACTACACACAGTTCAAACTGAAAAGTCTCTCTATACTGAACAATCATTCATTCAGATATGGCTTATAAAAGAGGCAGAAAGAAAGGAAAATGTGGAAATGGGAAGCATCAGTGGGAAGGAAGCAGTAAAGCAGACCTGCAGCTCTAGGGCTCTGTGAGATGGAGACAGTTCTATTCCAGAATATGTTCCTTGCACAGGACATTTTGTCTTAACAATGTTTAGAGGCTTCGACATTTTCCTTTTATTTTCCAATCTATATTGGAATAAATAAATAAATAAATCTGGTCATACCCATCTTTGAGAAATATCTTTTTTTTTTTTTTTTTTTCTTAAATTAAAACATGCTTCCTTTACTGTTACATTTGCTTCAACTAGTATATTCAAAGACGGTAGTCTTTTATGTTTCAGTTGTCCAGATGAAATAATTCAAGTTCTTTTAATCTCTTGTCCCTTGCTCTCTTTTAGCAGGGATTTAAAATCTTTTTTACAACTCTTCTAAGTTCAATTTCTTCCATGTGGAGTTCCAGACCTGTTCTTTTTTAAGGTCTCACCAGCCACACGTACAACACATGGCATTCTGATGTACTGCTTTATCTGTACAAGAAGTACAGGGCTGAATTTATTTGTGACTGGATTCACATTTTCCACAGTAGCATCAAATCAGTGACTCACAGCCACTGTGTCTTTGGCTTACACACCCACTTCTTTCAAACTCTCTCATCTTCCATCCAACAAGCTCTAAGCTTTTATCAGGGAGCATTTCCCATTAGGCTCTAACACACGACCTTGTGCTTTATATTGTATCCCATTTTATTTCTCTACTCCTCAAGGTCATCCAATTAGTTCGGTACATCACCCTATAGGGACTGTTTCCCAACTTTGTGATGTCAACAGAGCTCATTAGCAAGTTCTAGTTTTTGTGCCAGGATCACTAATGAAAAAATTAAACACTATGAGTTTCAATATCCATTTCTGGACAGAGCTCTAACAACTCTCCCCTGCCATTATGTGTAACACACTGCCACCTTTTCCTCTGGGCTATTTCTTTTCCCATCTGACACTTACCTTAAAAATTCCCCTTTTCTTCAGTGTAACAAATGTGTTTATGTAGAAAGCAGTTACTTTATCACAGAAAGAAAGTGGGCAATGCTGCCATAGTTTGTCTGTGGCAAAAAAAAAGTTTTATCCTATTTACTTCCACATTTTATTTTCCTAAGAAGTCCCCACATTATTTAAATACTGTGTTTTAACCCTGTTACATTTTGATTGGGTATAGACTGAAATGCATGAAGAAGGGACTCAGCTCATGTATTTTAAATCAAATAATGCTCAGTTTCTCACCCAGGACTAAATACAAAACATTTTTGCATTCTATTCTCTTAAGTATTTAATGTATTTTTTTACTTTTAGTGAGACAGAATATATATTATGTAATGCTAGCCACTGTATTACTTCTAATTTTATACTCACTAAATTCTTTTCTTTTATTCTCATTTTACTTCACATTGAGTTTCACCCTGACAGTTCAATTTAACCACAAAAGTTGTCTGTATGAATCAGACCTCTCTTTCTTTTCTTTTTCTGTTGCAGACGTCCATTCTTATTGGTTTACATCCTAGGAGGAAGCAATAAATAAGACCTGGAAACTTGAAAGGATTGTTGAAGACTGATGCAACACAAACAAAGATCATCATAAAAACTTTATTTTTTCAAGAGCACCCAGATGAGGACACAACTTCAAACAACTGTCAGATATATACAGCATGCACAGAATTTTCTTGTACTTCAACTGTTTCAGCAACTAACTTTAAAAACAGAATGTCCTAAAATAGGAAAGGATTTCAATTGCATTGTTGTTCCTCAGAAGTAGATTATTGGACTGGAAATTGGATTATCCAAGAGGAAAAATATTCATTTGCAAGACTTACCCAACCCCCACCCTTTTCCTTGTTCCTAAAGAATGAAAAAAATCAAGAACACAGAGACCTTGTTCCAGGCCCATTATCATCAAAAAGTCTGGGGAAGAATGCAAACCAATGTTTCTTTTTCTCAGGGTGAAATTCTAGATGACTTCAATGAAATTGCTTTTGCCACCCCACTGAACACTGTAGCCCTTGAAAGCTACCAGGAAAAATTGTATAGCCAGGCTAATGCATAATGAATAAGAGCAGAGTATCTTGTGTTTATTCCTGCACCTATAGGAAGAAAACTTTAAAAAAGGTGGCTGTGCTCTATCAAAGTGTCTACAGCTAACTGAGAGGAGGAGGAAAAAGATCAAACTTGACCAGAAATGCTAGGAAGATTTTTTTTTAACTTAGCTAAAATAAACCACCACTTAACACTCTTATTCTTCTGAAGTTTCACTTAGAGCTTTTGAGATGAAAAAAGCCAGTGATGCTTTTTTTCAGATAGGATCCATTTTCTCCTTCTTTCATTCATGTCTTCTTATGTCCTCAATTTCCATGCATAAATTTGAGGCTCTATGCAGGATGTGGGAATGAGATCAATTGGATGAGTAAGCTTCATGTGACTGCTTGCTACAGACGACATGAGGAAAACACTGCTAGAGTGTGTTTAAAAGAAAGGTTGTGGGAATAAGGTGTTCATGATAGGGAAGATTTGAGCACTGGAATAGAGTCAGGCCAAGTTCTCCGTAAGATAACACATCTTCGTGTACCTCACTGCAAGCTGAAGACATATTTTTCACTTGTTCTGCTCCTGTTTTGGATCCTTTCGTGGCAATACAGCTGAGCATACAGCCTAGAGAATTTGGACTAAAGTGTTGTTAGGGGTCCCCTTCAGAACCCATAGCAAATGTATATGATTGCTATCTTATGTCACAAATAATAAAAATATTCTTTACCTTTTCTCTGATTCTTCTCCACCTTTAGGGCTCTCCTTCCTACCAGGGTGTTTTCCTTAACTCTTGACAAATTATGCAGAGCACGGAGGGAATCACTCAGTGAAAAAGCACTGCTCCTGAATACAAGCAATTGCAAGAACTTCTTGGAATTAGAAAGATTTTTTTTTGTCCTCTCAGGCAGAACTGTTTAAACATATGATCTGACAATACCCCAAGGACTTAGAGAACATGGAAAAATCCCATATTCTGAAGTAACCCTTACCTTACTTTATGAAACTTTACCCTGCTACAGTCTATGCAGAATAGGGCCCAGTATCTTTCAAATTACATTTTCTTCCAGAAGAATGACTTTTTTCATCCTTTTTTTCTCCTGAAAAGAGTAGCACAGCCTCAAACACTTTCTTCCGAACTCAGTAATCACTTCACAAAAACATGATGGCAGTTCCCATTCACTGGAACGAAACACCTCTGTCAATTAAAATGGCATTATCTCATAAGTGTATTAAAGTCAATATTAAATGGTACTTGATCACATAAAAATTGTTTATGATAGCTCAGTAAAACAGACTGGACCATAACAGGCACTATAATGTGTAGTGCTGAATTAAATACTTTAAAAAAGAGATGCACTTAATAAACCACACCTTAAATTCTGTATTGGCTTGTGGAATTTTCTGCCTCAGACCCTACACATCATTTGCTACTTTACTTTTTGCAAAACACTCCAGTAAGTACAGACACACTTCCTGTTAAGTACACAAAGTTGATTTCACGTGATAAACAGCTCATGAGGAAAGAGAAAGATCCATGCAGAAGACAAGAGTAACAATGACTCAATAAAACATTAACTGTTTTTCAAAAAAACCCACAAACTTCAGTATTCTACCCCTCCAAGAAAAATTAGAATAGGCATTATTTTGTATGAATAGCACTTGATTGAAAAGGTTGTTGTAAAGCTGTTACAAGCACTAAGAAGAAATGTGAAAGAAATTAGAGGACAGGTGTTCCAGTACAGCTACAGGTATGAAAATGTATAACATATATATAAAAAACATGATTTAAAAAACAAACCAACAAAAACTGAACAATATCGTTATTTCAGAGGAAGAAGTCAGAATTAATTTACAGATCAGCCATTGGCAACAAGATTAGAGATGACCCTGGAACAGGAAAATTGTAACACAAAAATAAACCCTTGTGTTCATCTGTAAAACACATATTTGCAGCTCATTCATTGATGAAAATGATGTGTGATGCCTGCAGCATCGAGAAAAAAATATTTAATGCAATTACTTTTCAACATTTTGATGTCTCCTAACTACGTTAAGACTTTTCTTTTGGCATGTAACTATCCATAAATGTGTTTTACCTTGGAAGGGACAAGTGCAAACCCCCAACACCCCGGATGTGCTTAAGGATCTGAACATGTTCTGCCTCCTTTCCCTCCAGTGTGGTGCTTTGTGTCACACCCTGAACCCACCTCCTTCAACCCTTCTGCAAGTTTAACACCTCTTCAGCTCTCTATCAACTCTCCAATGTAACAATCCACGTTACTAATATTACCAAAGTGTACCTATAAACCTACATAAACATTCTTCTGCATCATGCCAAGCACATATCCTGTACTGCCACAAACGGCAGCAGGAAATCATTTGCCCTGGTAGCATTGTTTTGTACATGCACCATTTATTCTAATTTTAACATTCTTCTGCTACCTCATTTAGGGCTTCCTGTGCTGCACCTGCGTCATTCTCTGCCTGAACTGTGTGTGGAAGACTCTGTTAACATTCACTGCTAGAGATTCTTGAAATACACTATAATTAAAGCTCACAGACCACACTTACTCTGAGAGAAAAAAAGGAACAGAAGAAACCAATATAAATCCTGAGCGACTTCTTAAGATTAGTGGTGAAAAACAAATCCGTGCTGAAGAAAGGGCAGAGGCAAACACAAAAAGCAGAGTTCAGGGGAAACAAAAATATCAAAATGAGGTCATAATCAGAATGAGGTCATAATCCCACTTCGGGACACACAGATGCCTTTGCTTGACTGGCTTTGCAAAGAAGTAATGCAGGCATCAAGGACTGAACTGACACTTTCCAAAACAATAAGCAGAATGCTTTTGGTAAGTGCACAATAACAAGATGCACGAACACAAAATTAGATTTTTAATTATCATGTTAACACACTGACTTTCAACATGTTTTTAGCCTTAAATTTCTAGTGAGAACCTATCAATAAACAACTAAGAAAGAGTAAAATAAAGTACTGCCAAGATACTGCATGAATCCTAGAACAACAGATCAGATATTCAACTCCTTTAAAAAAAAAATCACAAATTCTAGGCAAATGTTAAGAAAAAAAGAGGCAGGCAAATACAGTACCTGTTAAAAAAAAAGTATATATATAGATCAGTTAGTGGCTATGACATCTTAATGCCTCAAGAAAAAACATTTTATACAAATCCTGTATTAAGTAACTCCAACTTCTGAACATGAGTACACAAATGGCCACTGAAAAACGTGGCTGGCTGGCTGGCTATCTATTTATCTATGTAGCTAGCTACCTATCACAAAATCTGGAAAATATAATGAAAATCTTGCCAAAGAACCACCAAATCAAAAAGTTGGTGAAAAACAGTGGAGAGTGAACCTGCTAAAACTGTTTTGCTAGTGGGCTTTTTACATTAGCAATATAATGGTAGAAGAAGTAGCAAAAAGTAATCTGAGTAATTTTTTTTTTAAATGGATACAAGAACAACAAAAGTGTAGTATCTAAGGCAGTGAGCTAATTTTATGCAGTGTCTTGTATTCCACACAGTCATTTTGCAATCTGGATGACGTAAAGTAGATGCAGAAAAGGGACTTTACAGGAAAATTATTTAATTTACTATTGCAGAAGATGCTGCTGGAAAACTGAACATGATCTTAGGCACTTTTCAATTCCTAGAAAACTATCAGAAAGGCAAGTGAAAAATACAAGTTGTATCTATGAGCATGTGCCAAGGATTGATGTTGGGTGTGGTAACACCTAAAATATCATTGCGAATGTGAAATGTGTTAGTGAAATCTACGTGTTTATCCAGGAAAAAGATCATAATAATGGAATATAAAAAGTACTTGAGCAACTAGAAATATGAGCATTTGTGGATACGGAATTCCTATCCCAAATAACAAAAGGAAACACCCCTCCCTAGCCAAAATAATAGACCAGATAAAAATCAGAGGGAACACGACTTTGGGGCAGTGACTCTGGGGCACGTGATAGATAAAATAATAATAATAGAGCATCTTTCTGGGCCACATGGAAGTCAAACGCAACTCTGAGGTGGACGTACACTTGTGAGGGGTTTGGCTCACAAAGCACTCTCTGCCAGTGCTATTCCATGGGCATCTCAAGGAAAGCCAATGTGCACAGCCAGATATCCTGGAATGAGAACTAGAAAACAATTGCTGGAAAAAACAAGCTCCACCGCGCTCATTTTAACGGGTTGTTAACGCCAAGCCTGAGTACCTGAGGGGCACCCACCACGGCCCTCAAACCGAGGACGGCTGTGCCCTCGAACAGTGACCAGGAGGGGAGGGAGAAGCGGCGTCGTGACATCCCCTTACCTCGCCGCGACTCTCCCTGCACCTCCGGCAGGACGTGGGGATCCGAGCCCCGCTCCCGCCCCATCGCCTCAGGCGCCATCGCAGCCCCTCAGGCGCCACCGCAGCCCCTCAGGCGACCCCAGCCTCCCGCCCCTTCCCGCGCACGCACCGCGCACGCGCGCCGGGGGAGGGCGCGGCCGACGCTCCAATCGCCTCTCTCCGCCCGCCCCTCCCTCCCTTGGCTCGGGAATATCCGGGGTACAGCGCTAGGGAAGCGCCTTGGCTGCCGCCACACTGCGCAGGCGTGCCCGGGCCGGGCCGGGGAGGGGAGCGCGAAGGAGGAGCGGGAAGCGGGGGAAGCAAAAGTTGCCGTGAGGGCGGGGCCGCGCCCGGAGTCGCCGCCGGGAGGGGGCGGGAGAGGAGCTGCGTGAGGAGCCGCCGGGTGAGCCGGGGGTTTGCGGGAACTGACCCGGGGGTGGGATAGGGGCTGAGCCGCGGGTCGGGCAGGGATAAACTGCAGTGGGCAGAGGTCGGCTCGGGCTGGGAATTGGGCACAGTTGTGGCCGCGGTGCCGAGGTGGGGACGGGACCGCCGCCTCCTCCCAGCCGGGGTTAAATCCCTGCCGGGGGTGCGTGGGTGAGGGTCAGCGGCAGCCCCGGGGCCGCGGCCGGCGTTGTCCCCGCGCGTTGTGTAAGCGGAGGGGCCGCGGCGCGGAGCTGGTGCGGCGGTGCGGGCTCCGTGAGACCCGCGGTGCGCGGTTAATGTTCAACGCGACCGTCACATGCGAGTTGTGCAGGAGTGTTTCCAGAGGCTGTCTGGAACAGGAAATGCCAGTACAGGTAGTTTCTACAGGTTTGTTTGAAATATAATCAGTTTGCAGCGTTTTGGAGGCAGAGTTGTTTGCTGTGTGTTCGTACAGATGGAGTTTCAGAGGCATGTGGGTAGATGTATGTAAATGCGTGCAAATCACCTGCTTAGCAGCTGGTCTAAGTTTACCTATATCCCTTACTTTGATTTTCAATGCAAATATTTTAAAAACAGCTTTTCAGAGGAACCATGACTTGTTCTCTCAACGTGGATTTTTCCCTTCCCAGAACAAGTGTGAGTTTTACATACCTCTACTTAGTGCTTCATATTGCACATGCAACCTCCCACCAAAAACACCAAACCACTTAAAATTTGAAGCTACTAGCATTATTTTAAGGACAACAACTTAATCGTGCAGTGTTGTGCTTGATTGATGATGCAGTATCCCCTTCCACCCCAAGGCAATGGAAAACGCCTTGACTGATTTTGTGATTACCTGCTTTTTTCTTATAGAATGAATGGCTGTTTTTTGGTGTCAAAATACTGAGACCTCATGTTATAATCTGGCTATAAATTAGCCTTGTCAAATGGTAAATAGGACCTTCTTGCCCTAACAAATTGTTGCAAAGTAAGAGGTATGTACTGGTTATTTTTTTAAGCATCAAATTACTTGTATAAAAAGTTATTTTTCTTGACCAGTGGTATGTTGACAGTAAAAACACAAAAAATATGCACTTGACTTTCATATCAAGCCTTATTAGTGCAGAATCTTTTTTGGCCATACAGTGTGCATGATGTGCTGCTGACAAAATTATTTGGGTGTGTGACAGGATATTGGCAGTATTATGTGTTTTGGTTACTCTGCTTTCTAAGGTATTGGTAGCAGTACTTTGGGTTTTTTTCTTGGTCAATGCCTCTTGATAGAGTAAAACAGTTTAGTCACTGAGGAATGTAGTGATGGGAGCAAAACCCATTCACAGAATTCTTCAGAAAAAACGTCATGATTTAAGCAGAAACAAGTTGGAGTTTGTTGGGGCCAGGTTAAATGATGATGGGTTGAGGCTGGATCAGGATTGTAGATGTGTAGGCTGAGTGAAATGTTTGTAGGAAGGTTTGTAGGAAGGATTCGTTCATGAAGAAATATATGAAGTGTAGTGATTCAGATGTTAAAACATTCTCTGTTTTTTCAAGCCTATAAAATATGCGTGGGTTTAAAGATGATGCTCCTGGTACCATTCCTTGTAACTCAGTTATGTAGTTTTTTCCTGGTGACTTAAGAAATCAGAAAGCTTTTCCAGAAAGAGCACAACTTGGTATTTTGTACATCTGTTAATGATCAAATATCTGCACAGATCAGACAGCTGAAAGGCAAAGGCAGTTAATCCGAGATAAAAAGGCAAGTGTGAAAATTATCACTGTAAAGATATGTTCTATCTTTCTGAGGCTCAGGAAAGAGTACATTGTAGTCTTTGAATAAATCACATGTAAAGCTGTAGGAAGATGGAGAAACAAAAATCTTCTCCCTGGTGTCTGTGTGATGATTCACTGTAAGTATGCTGGCCCATGTCATGGGCCGGGAATTTGTGTTCTCTAAGATCTTTCTTTACTCAGAGTTCCCATTGTAGCTATTTCTAAAGTTGGTTTCTCCTTGTAACAGAGGAGGGAGGCTGAGCTGTGAACCTGTTGTTTTGGTTTTGATGCAAACAGGAAAGTTTTTATTGGAACAGCTTGAAGAAAAATTGTACACTTGTACAAAAGCCATGTGGGATAGCATCTATGCTTCAGGTTCTCTGTCCTGGAAGGATACAGAGCAGTGTGACGTGCAGGAGCAGTGGTTTGGCATAGGAGGGACAACTAAATAGGCAACAGCTTGAGAAGAGACAATAGAATTTTGAAAATAGAAAAAGTCTGGGTTTAAAATCTTCAGGGATTGTTTGGAAGAATTTCTAGAGGAGATAGCATCAAATATTCCTTTGGTGTCTTGGGGACTTGTTGAGTCAGTAACCAAAGGAGAAAGAATGTGTCAGGCCAATACCAGCCAGGGGTCATATACTGGTATTGGCCTTTTCTTGTAGTGTTGCTCTCGTTTCAGTTGCTAGGTGTGTTGCAAGTAAGTGCTATTAATGAAGTTTTTCTCCCTCTCCGATGTTTAAAATAGTGAGAATTTGCATTCCTGTAAACATATTTCTGTGACGACTTTTGAAGTCAATAGTATGATTTCCAAAGACAGAGACTGGTGGCTTGTAAAAGCGTTACATGCATCTTATGGTGCATGAAATCTGTTGACAAATGTATTTAATGGGAGCCTGAAGGTGGAAGGGGACAGGGACCAAAAAAATCAAGATTCAGCCTCATTGAGGTGGGTGTAAGAGATCATTTCTTTCAAGTTTTGGTCTTTTTCTGCATTTTTAAAGCACCTTCACTGTTTATTTATTTCTTTTTTTCAATGTAGGGAAAAATCATTACAACCTCCAGCACTGTCACAATACAAATCAGATTTTTGTTCTGTTGACAAAAATTGGCAATTTTAAATGTCAACCTTTTGAGCTGAGGAAAACACTTAAATTCTTGGAGTTGCAAGTTGTTGAATTTTTGATGAATTTCATTCCATTAAGGAGGAGACAGTAACACCAGTCCTAATAATATTGGCTAATTGCAGAGATCTTTAGTGGTTTCCCATCATAGCTTTATTCCATCACAATATATTTTAACACTGTTTCTTCACATTTTTTTTTGTCTTGTGTCTAAATTCCTAAGTTACATCAGTTTAGGAACTGATTTTCCGGAGTTGTCAGACTGTTGGGTGGGGTAGCCCGGCTCAGCACAGAGGCATGAACTGCAAGCAGAAGCAAAAAGCCATGTGGCTTAAAAGTAACCCCAGCACTGGGCATGAGAAAGGTTTGCCATTACTAATTTGTGCAACACACTGTGAGTACTTGCAAAGTGAAGCTGAGAAGATGTAAGTAACTATTCTTCAGCCAAATTTCAGGGATAGAAGCCATCAATAACTTTTGAACTTATTGGCAGGTTTCCACTCAATTTGACAGAAGGGATAGAAGCCTCAAAGATGATTATGTACTTAGAAAGTGCATCGAAAGAGTCAGCTGGCTGGAAGGGAGACCTTGTAAGATGATGTGAGGAGCAAAGTTGGCTTATGTCCCAAATGGGGAGAAAACTGCAAGGACTCAGCCATGAGACAGAAAATTATCAGGAGCCCAGGCATTGGTAGTTCCAGTGTTCACAGCACCGACTGTTTATCTCATCAGTTTTATCTAAATGGATATTAAAGATGCTTAAAACCAAATATGTGTGTAGAAAGTGATTGTTTAGGCTAAATATGAGCCACACAGATTCCTAAGCTCCTTCAGTGACACCACTTCTTACACTGAGGAGGCTGTGCCAGCCGCAGTTACGTGCTGGGGTGTACCAACCAAGCAGGTGATAACATGCAGTTCTGCTGACAAGTGGATTTGTTCTTCTGGAAGCTGTAAAGGCAAGTGCCAGAAATTTTTGACAGGCATGTGTTTTGTCCTATAAGGCTGCACGACTAAGGGTAGCCAAGTGCTTGATGAGATCACTCATGACTGAAGAACAGTGACTGAAACTGGGCAAGGTAGAAGGAGTTAAGCTGGTAAATAGACATTGATTTGAGAGCTTATATCCCTTGTTTAGTGTCTTTGAGACAACTGAGAACACTTGACCAAATCAATTCCTGTAGTCTGAAGGGCAAGAGTATTCCTTTAACTCTTAGCTGCTAAAAATCTTCTGTAGCATGTCAGTAACCCTGTGGGAAATAACTCTTTTCCTGAAAGATTGCACTTACTGAAGACTCAGTATGGTTCAGTCATGAAATGGTTTGGGTTGAAAGGGACCTTAAAGATCATTGTGTTCCAAACCCTGGGCCATGGGGAAGGACACCTTTTACTAGATCAGGTTGCTCAGAGCACCATCCAACCTGGCTTTGAACCCTTCTGGGGCTGGGGCATCCACAACTGACTGATGCTCTATACTCTGTCACTCACACCCTTGTCAAGCCAAGAACTTAAAAAGAACTGGTAAACCCTGCTGGTTAATAAATGCTTTAGTGCCCTTAGCAACACTGACTTAGCACAGACAAGGAAGAAGTCTTCAGGTCCTAATTATAATGCTATTGACTATTGAGTTCAGGTTATGGGAGTCTGGTCTAAGTCCCAATCACCTAAAAGTTTGACCAAACTCCTGGGAGGTGAAGCAGCCAAAACTGAATCAGCAGCATCATTTCTCTGGTTTATGGAACCATCTGTGATGGAAGTAGGTTTGTCAGCAGAGGAATAATGTTCTTGTTGTTTTGTTTTTGTTTTTTTTTCAAATAAAACTGAGATATTTGTACAATGTAAATTTCAAACCAAGATGCTCCTATAGACTTCCTCACCATAGGGAGAGGCTGTGATGACAAATTAATCCCTTTGCTTTATGGCACCATTGGAAGGCTCATCTACAGTGCCCCTTTTACTAATGAATGAGAAGCAATGCACCTTAGTATTTGATGCAGTGGAGAAAAAAGGCTCAGTGGAACTTCTGCATATGAAAACTGCAATGAATGTGTTCTGCAATTTCTTAGAATAAGATTGTGTAATAGATGGAATTATTTGTTCTCACAACTTTGTGGACGGGAAATTAAACAGGAAGCATTTTAATGCAATGGGACAGTAACACAGAGCTAATCCAGAAACATTTTTAAATGCAATTTTTGCAGGGAATCGTTATAACTTTTCTTGAGACCCAGCCCAACAGCTAAATGCTTGGTTCATGGAGTGTTAGTTCTAGGGCATCCCTGAAATGCAAGAGAAAATTACTTCCTGTAAGTTCTTAGTAAATGAATGCTCTTTGTCATTATCTTAAATTGTTCCGGATGAACTCTTGTTTCCAAAACAACGTCTGCATTTCTAATAAGATCTGAAACTGATACACATTTCCAGCTACAGTTTCCTTTCATTTTATCTTTCTGGGTTTATTGAAGTGAACCTAAAGAAAACAAAATTGTTACATGATGTTCTGTCAAGGTCAGTTTCCAGTTAGAATTCAGACTCCTTGCTCAGTGCTGCCACAAATCACACTTACTATCTCCAGTATTATTAAATCAAATTACTTACGGGTGAGATACAGTAACATCAGTAAACAAACAGAACTCATCTGATTATTCGTGGGGCAAAAGAGAGTTTTGGTTGGGTTCCAGCTATTGATTTTATTTTTAAACACAAGCAAGTACCAGTATTTCTCTTAAATAAAGGGGACTGATTTTAGGGGTGCAAGACTTCCTGTGGGTATTTTTGAAAGCAACACAGCCCAGCTGTACAGTATTAGAGAGCTATAGAATGATTTTCTGTGAATGTGGCATTTCTTGTTCTGAGCTGAGCAAAGTTCTCTTCCAGTTTATACAGTATTCCAACGGTTTTTTAATGCTCCTCATCGACCTTGGAAGATTTACACTATAGAAAAAATTGCAGAGAGAAGCTGCAGGTTTTGAAGTATATTGGTATGTCTTTAGTAACTCACATGCATCTAAGATGAATATCTCAGTTGAAATGTGAGGACCAAATTTCACCCTTTTTTTTTTCTTTCTTTCCCACATATGCAACCCTAATTACTTTGGTTTATTTAAATTCATTCTGTTCTGTGCCATTCCTTCAAATGTTTGTGTGGGTGATGTAGTAATGCCAAACTGACAGAATAATCCATTGTTGTGAGAGGATCACTGCCTGGGCTTTACATGTGGTTATGGGGATGTTCTGGAAATGGAGTCATTTAACCTTAAACATGCTCCTTCAAGAATTGGGCAAATAACCCTTATTGTTGAAATTTGAAAATCTTGGAATTGGTTATTAGGGCAGTGACCAGAATGTTCTTGCTTTGCTGTTAGCACTGTTTTTCTGGTTGCTTTGAGAATGCAGCCAGGTTAATGACATATTTATGTAGTGTTTAGTAGGTAATGCAAACTTCTGAAAGCTGAGTACTAGCTGCCAATCCATCTATAAAACTGAAATCCAAACCAGCTTAGGTTTTTGAATGTTGAATAAAAATATTTATTTTTTGGTAATGTTTTTAGCAGACTTGGAGATTCAAAGATTGATTAACTTGTGTACTGTATGATCTTTTTATAAGCTGTTGCAGGTTATTAGGAGAACCTTTACAGCAATTTTATTTTTGTCTTTAGAGATGTATAAAAACTTAGAAAAATAATAAATTTTGATAGATAAAATAACTTAATTTTTCCACCTAAAAACAATTTTTAGGTGGTGATTTTTTCTTATCTTTCTTGGCTATTTCATCTGCCTTTAGATTAAGAGGTTGTTTTAGCCACAATCTCTTTTCTAATTTAGGTCTTAAACATTTGTGATATTTTTTTAATACACTTTCTATTTTTTCTGATTTCAGGTTCACTGGAAAGAGAATGAAATAAGCATGATGGAGTCTTCTAAACTGGAATATATTTCATGGGTTACAGTTAGAAGTAAAAAGAACAGGGAACACAATGAGAGAACAGGAGTATAACACCTGACAAGAACTTCCCAGATCAGTGATATATATATAAACTTTCAATATACTACAACTAATGATTTATAGTAATACTTTATTGAAGAAGTTGGTTACTGTGCAACTTGCTTAATAAGAACTTTTATTCTAATGACTTTTAACATGTTTTAACCTTAAACTGGACACCTTTATTTATTTTTTGTTTAAGACTGAGGGTTAAAAACTTTGTCTAGCTTATTTTTACCAGGAGACTGATCCTGGTGGATGGCTGACAGGTGCTCATGGAGAGTGGACTTAAGTGCATGGGTGGTTACTACTGCACAGAGTTGAATGGAATGCCATGACTTTAGAAATATTCTTGTAGAACCACCTTCTTTGCCTTGCACCCATCATATCCTTAAATATTTAAGCGTGAACATTGCGATTATAAACTCTAAAAAATAATGGCATGGGTGAAATTCCTGAGAAAACCTGGGGGTAACCTTGGAAAAGTTTATCAGCCTGGAAGTATCCTGTCCTTGGCCCCTACAAAAGGCTTATTAAATGAACCCGGACAAAACAGCTGCTTTCTTAATAGTGCTGTTCAGGTAAGAAAAGACTTCATGTATTAAACATTTTTTGAATAGACTTTCCAAAGATTATGTGGGAAACAAAAATGGAAATTGTAGGAAGAAGACACTGTGTGAAAGTAATTTTATTCAGCATTTAATTTTAAGAAATTGAGAGTATTAAATACTTAATTTTGCACTGAATTTTATTTGCATGTCTCAGGAATATCTGAAAAACTTTCCTTTTGTATTTTAAAATGTAGGAGTCAAAACTTTAAAACTTTCTGCTTAAATTTTAAAAGTAACATTTCTGTCAAACATAGTAAAATTACTTTCAAAATTTACATGACACTTTTTTTTGTGTGGGGCAACCATTACTACTTGTACTGAATTATTTTATTAAAATACCATTTTCTCAGAATTAGCACCTGAACCTATGATACTGGGGTATCTCAGAACATGCACATACAGTGAGAGCTTTGATTCTACTCTTAGGAAAGATTTGTGGAATTAGAGTAGGAGATACGCTTGGTACCAAAGAAATATGACTTGGAATTCTCTTTAGAAGAAGATACTTTTTGTAAGGCTCAGATTTTGGACCTGAATGTTTTTAAATGGTACAGAATTATTTCTCAAAACTGGCAGAGGGCTTAATAGAGGCGTAGACTTCCTAAAAATTTAAGAAGACTTTAAAATGGCACGGATTTAAACCTAGGAGATATGAAAGGTATAGCTGTATGGTGTGCATGGTATCTATATGTATTTAAAATAAAAATGTACTGTAGTTTTAGTAGAGTGTTTGCTGTTTTGCATCCAGTGGGAGCAGTATGACCTAATATTCTCTTGCAGTTCTGCTATTTTCACTTAGGTGCCCTAAAATGAAGCCCTAAGTCATTTTTAGTTCTGGTTTCAGACAATCCTACAACTTCACAACCCGGTGCTGTTTATCAAACAGTGGCAGATGCTTGGTGACTGCCCTTTTACAAAGAGGAATGTGTTCCTTTCTTTTTTTTTAACCTCTGCTCAACCTTCAGAACTGAGCTTTGGACTTTCATTTTCCAATGCATCCTAATTCATTTTAGCTTTTATATTTATAGTTAGGAATATCTTCTCCCCCTGGGATTTGCAGCTGTTGTCTTACTGTGCCTCTTGACAACTCATTTTTAGGGATTGTATTTTTATTTTTTAATGGACAACTTTGTTAACTACTTTGTATTTACCCAAGACATTAGATATTGAAAGCAGTGTAGTGTAGCCAAGCTGTTATGAACTTTTTGCAGGGTGTTTACACAAAGAAGAGGAAGAAACATACCTGTTTAAGCACTAGGATTATTTTGATCTGTGGAAAAACAAATGTAGTTCAGCAATCATTTTAGTAAGAGACCATAAGAATGTAGTATAGACTTAACTCTTATGTAGAGCTTTAAGAGAACTGCTGCAATCCCTGTACAGAGTTTAGCTTGCTGCTTGTTTCCTTGAGAGTACTTCAGCTCTTTCTCCAAAATACATTGCTTCAAAGTTTAAAAGACAGATCTAAATCTTAAATGTTGAATGTAAAACTTTCATTTCTACCACTACAATTTACCAAACTAACATAAAAACCCCAGAATTCTTATAGCAATATTTGTACTTAAGTTGTATGTTAAGTGAAATTAGAAAACGACTGAAGTCTACTGTATGTTGTGTTAAACAAAAACCTTCACAACTGATGACTTATTTTTTCTTTATTTTTGTAGGTATTATGGCAACTTGACATATTTCGACGAAGTTTGAGAGGTTTAACTGGACATGTGTGTCAAGGAGATGCCTGCATATTTTGTGCTTTAAAGGTAAATAAATTCTAGAAGAACCATATTTGAAAAGGAGAGAAAAGTAATTTAAATTATTATTTTTAAATTTGTGTTTGTATCATACCTATTCCTGGGTGACTAAGGAATTCTTGTGTAAAAGAGCAATTTAGATTGAAGGTAGTTTTAAATGGGTGTTTGTAACAGAAATATGTTCTTGTATGTAAAAAAGAAATTTTACAGTACCCTAATTCTAGTCTGCTTAAACATCAAACTTCTGCCAGTTCAAATAAGTTATATTGTCTTTTAAAATTTCTAGTTGCCTCTTGGAGATATTTCTCTTTTATTTGCATATGTCTGCTTTTGTTCTTTCCCCCAGTGTTTGAATATAGGTGGCTTTTTTCTTTACAATAATTATATTACTGTCTGATAAGTGATAAAATTCCTAATGAACAGATGCATAAGGGTAGTTTTGTGTGCCAAGCACTTGATTTTCTCAGTGCATAAAGTGCTGACCCATAGCTCGGGCATACCAAGGGTTTTCAGATTAAATCTTGCTTCTGTTTTAGGGTGATGGCTTTACTTTAGGTTTTGCATCACTTTAAGTCACCTTCCAAAGCCATACCCTACCTTCAGCTGCTTCACAAGGCTGCTGTAACTTAGAATTTTGCAATTTCCTTAGTTGTTCAAGTATCTGTTTTTGAGGGATTTGTTACTCCCCTGATGCATTTTGTGTGATTATCTCAATAGCTCACTGGGCCTGGATGTCTTTCATTGCCTGGGCTGAAATCTTCCCATTTTGGTACACTCCCAAGAATACTGATAAGAGGTGGTATTTCTGCCTATCCCAGAGGTGGTTAGAGTGGGTTTTTTTAACCACATAGTTGTGATCTTTAATTCCATGCACTGACCTCAAAAAAGAGTAGTTAATTCATTTGGAAGTATCTGTCTCCAGCTGTTCTGTACTCTACTGCTTTTGCTTTCTTGGCTCTTTAGAGGTGCTGGTTGAGTAATTCTGTTTGTTCTCTGTTCAGAGTCTTGAACACTTTAATTTCCATGCAATATATACACTGGATGAGGATAAACAGTGACTTGTTTGTGACTTGGGTGGGGGTTTTTTGGCTGGGTTGCGGGTTTTTTTTTTTGTTGTCTTGGGCTATTTTAACCTTTCTTACCTGTTCAACAATGAAGGATATTTTATTTATGTCAGCCTCTCCTATAGACTAAAAGCACAGCTAGTAAATTCTGGGACTTTGACAATGCAGGCCACTAAACTGAGCATACTTATCTGCACAACTGCTTATCTGTACTGGTTTGGTTTTGGTTTTTTTTAGCTGGACATGTAAAGCTAGTGGTTGAGTTTTTGTCCATAGTCCATACTTTTTGTTTTGAGAGGGAAGATCAAATATTTGAGAGACCCCCTGGAATGCATCATGGTTAAAACACTACTTCTTGTTAGCACTGAAACTTTGCTTATCTGTTATATCTTTGCCTTCTATTCAACAGATTTTAACCATAGGAAGTCTATGTGAAGAATGCATATCTTTACTTATATTTTACGTGGCTTCTTCTCACTTGCTTTGTCTTTAGTCTCTTCAGGTCTCCTTAAAGTTTGACTTAGAATTCTTGACTTGGGAATACACCTTTAAATATCTGCAAATCTGTAATTCATTTAGTAGCTTTTAATTTTCAGTTCTTTCAGAATCAACCTCCTTTACTTGCTAAATCATGAGCTCACTTGGATGGGTATTTCTGCCAAAAAGAAAAGTAGCAGCCAACTCTCTCTTCTGGGAAATGAATTAAAAACCAAGTGCAATTTATTATCATGTTCCAGAACTGCAGATATTGACCTTTTCTCTTGTTTTGTGTGCACTGATTCAGCACTGAGCTAATTTCATGGCAAGGATTATCAGCATTCTATCTAATTTATGGGAGGTTTTGCATATCCATAATTTTCATAAAAATATACTTCCCTCCTAAGCAGTAAATATTACATTATTTAGTGAATCATGCATGGTATTACATTATGCCCTAAGAAATACACGTCTGAAAACATGAGATACTTGTGGATGACCTGCTATTCCAGTGGCCAAATTAAAAAAGCTATATAATTATATACAGAACAGGGCTTGTGTTGCTTCTAGGAGTTCAGTTCACTTGTAGTTTTATATCTTGTGTGTTGTTGTTCTACAGGTTTAGTGTTCAGTTTGGTACCATAACTTCTTATAGAGCAGAACACAGAAACGTAGTAACTTGAAGAAAAAGCAGTGATTTTGAAAGTTACGTGGGTCTGTAAACATTACAAATATAAATATTTTACATATTTATGCAAGAAATTATGTATTTGTATAGAGCCATGATGTCTAGCCAAGTGCCTAATCAAGCTAAGAAATGATTGCATTTCCTCCTAGGCAATCTTTTCACAGTTCCAACACAGTCGAGAAAAAGCCCTCCCATCGGATAACATGAGACACGCCCTCGCAGAGAGCTTCAAGGATGAGCAGCGGTTCCAGCTGGGCTTCATGGATGATGCAGCAGAATGCTTTGTGAGTGTTGTTTGTGAGAGCTGAGTAGAGTTCTGTTAGTTCAGTGGGTTTGGTAGCTCCAGCCTCATGGGCAGGATTCAAATAACATCATCCTGTTGAGTTTCTTTATGCCAGTTTAGGGTAACACATGGAGTAAGTGTCAGGTAAGAGGGATGGAGGACCCTTGCATTTGTTTCTGTGTTTTCCTCCCTTAACTCTGTAGCTCAGGCAGAGCAGAAGGATGGTGAACTCTGAATCACTACTAGAAGTTTTTTAATGAAAAGAAAGGGTCTCCCTATCAGGAGAAGCCCCTATGGATTTGAATATGTACTCTGTTCCTCCAAGTATTGAATCACCAGCTGTTGAGATACAGTGTGTCACAACTGGCTGGCTCATTGCTGAATTTTGCTGCAGAAGAGATTTCCATTTTCTTACCCAAGAGTGAATGAATACTTGAAGATCTTGCTGTAGTTACCTTCTGCTTCACTGAAATGTCATATTGAAAGACACAAGCCACAAATTGTGGCCTTTAAAGGTAACTCCAGATGGCAGAGAACTCTGGTAAAGGGACCTTCCTAAGAGGTCCTGTGTTAGACAATGAGAATGTTCACCTTGAACACCTCCAGTATTAACCTTCTGAGGGGCAGAAAATATGGGTGCTGCTTTGGTTCCTTTCAACTTTGGACATCCTTTGGGGGTATCCCCAAATTAATTGCTACCTGCTAGATTTTTTTCTTCACATACATAGGAAAATCCAGTGGAGAACTCCTGAAAGAGGCTGTTTGAGATGCATTTTGACTTCTGAACTAATCATCTATCTGACCTACCTGAATAGATTCACTTCTTCCCATTACCTCTGGTATTTTTGGCAAAGGGAAAAAATGGCCTTGCTGATTCAGGGGACAAACTCATAGAGAGCCAAGGGGCGTAGCTGGAGTATTAAATTGTAGTTTTCTTTGCGTATTTTGACTTCATCAGTTCAGTTTACATTTATATTATTATTTCTTTTTTAGGAAAATATCCTTGAGAGGATTCATTTTCACTTAGTGCCAAACAGTGAAACAGATATGTGCACTTCAAAATCCTGTATTTCTCACCAGAAGTTTGCTATGACGCTGTATGAGCAGGTCAGACTTCATTTGATTGCTTTAACAAATACCTTGTTTTCTCTGTCCTGAGTAAATAAAATCAAAAGTATTTTTATTTTTTGTAGTGTGTGTGTCGCAGTTGTGGAGCATCATCAGATCCGTTGCCTTTTACGGAATTTGTGCGTTACATTTCCACCACGGCCCTGTGGTAAGAGCTTTTATTCTTGTTACTTACTTTTCTATATGCACCCTTCTAATATTATGCAAAGCATGCCAGAGAAGGCTTTTAAGTGTTGAAAATTAATGTGTGTATTTTTTGTTGCAACATGTTTTTGAGATGATGTCCAAAAATCGCATTAGGATTTCAAAAGCAAGGTGTAGAGAGAGCTTGCAAAAATGTTTGTGTCACTACTGTTTTACCACTTTGTGTTTTCTTTTTAGTTATACAAAATAGTTAATTGTGAGTTGACTGAAATCTGTTACTCTTTAGAAGGGAGACCCATAGTTATGCAGTTTACTTTTTGCAGTAATGAAGTAGAGAAAATGATGGAGAGACACGAACGTCTCAAGCCGGAAATGTTTGCAGAATTGCTGCAGGCAGCAAATACTGCTGATGACTACAGAAAGTGTCCTGTAAGTAAACAAAAATGTTACTTTACTTTAGGAGACAAAGGAGAAATTTTTAGGATATTAAATTGGGCTAGAAGTATTCCTCTAAAAGCAGGGTTATGTGTTGCTGCTTCAGAGCAGCAAGCTTAGGGTGAACAAAGCCCTTCAAATTATATTTTATTGCTCCAGTTATAGAGATTTTTGCTTTAAGGTGGTGATTGGATCTAGAAGTTAAGACGTAGTCTTCATCAAAGTGCTTTTATGATGAAGAATGTTATCCTTAAATTGTTAGAAACAAGCACGATAACTAAATTTTGGAATTAAAGCCATTGCAGAGTTGTTGTTTTGTTGAACTAATTCTTGTGTAGTGACTCACCCTTGGACTTGCAATTTTTAAACACTTTTGTTTTCCTTCCCATCACGGTTTTTGTTTCCTTTTTTCTAGAGTAATTGTGGTCAAAAAATAAAAATTCGTCGTGTTCTTATGAATTGTCCTGAGATTGTAACCATCGGTTTAGTCTGGGATTCAGAACACTCTGATCTGACAGAAGAGGTTATGAGGAATCTGGCAACGCAGCTTTACCTTCCAGGGGTATCTGACCTAAGGCTTACTTTTTGCTTTTTCTAGAATTTAATTTTACTCTTTATTTTATGTATGTGAGAACATATACAAAATAGAAATATGCATATGTAGTTTTATAAGCACAACTTAATTTTATACAAAGTTTATATATTTATAGAAAATTTGTTACTTTTACCGTTATGATGTGCTGCTTAATGTAGTTTCTGTGAGAGGAAAAAGTCCTGTTGGAAGTGTGTTGTCCCTAAGTACAATGATTAATGTGGGAGACATCCTAATTCAAAATCTAGGAATATCATTTTTAGTTTGACACTGTGGAATTATTCCAGAGCATTAATATCTTACACTTTCAAGTATGCAAAAAAAAAAAAAGTTAAAATAGATGTAGTAAGTGCAAAAACCAGTATTTATACTCAGGAAAAATTGTATATATACAACAGCACATTAAATACCAGTTGCCTTGGTGAAGTGCCAGCAGTAGGTCAGGAAATTGAGGCTGTGTTTTACACATGTTTTAAAATATGTAATCATTTTTCCAGCTGTTTTATAGGGTTACAGATGAAAATGCCAAAAACAGTGAGCTCTTTCTTGTGGGAATGATTTGCTACACGAGCCGACATTACTGTGCCTTTGCCTTTCACACCAAGAGCTGCAAATGGGTGCTGTTTGATGATGCCAATGTAAAAGAGGTAAATATTGGCTCTACTCCTACCAAATTTTGGGATGTTTTCCTTTCTGGAGAGCATTCTTCTGACACCAATGTTGAAGAAAGTCAAATCAACCTTTTTATTTTAACAGTCCTTCAATTTTGTAAGTTTTCTAAATGACCTTTAGAATTTATTTCAGTACTTTATGGCTGTGCCTTACAAATGCTGAGTGTTTCAGAATGCTCATACACTTGTGTATTGTTGGATTTGTACTTTTTTAAAGAAAAAGAAGGTAGTGCCAGCTGTATCCATAGGGGTGATGATCTGATTGTTAGCCCATGTAGAACTAGTTCTATCTTTTTGTTGCTATTTATGTAAACCACTGTGCTACAATGTTGTATCTTCATGTACATTTGGAATTAGGCATTTGGTGTCGCTTGCTTAATGAATTACTCTTTCCATATTTGGCTTCAGCACTGTTGATAAAGTTTTGAGATTTTATTTTGCTGGTTTTTTTTCTTAGATTGGAACAAAATGGAAAGATGTGGTGTCCAGGTGCATTCGGTGTCACTTCCAGCCATTGCTGCTATTTTATGCTAACCCAGATGGCACAGCTGTGTCTCCAGAAGATGCACCAAAGCAGATTATTCACTGGTCTCAATGCAAGGCAGCAGGAGGAAATGGGGAAGACCTGGGTAATGAGATGTATTTTTTTTTTTTTTTTTTTTTTAGTATCAGCTATATTTCTGAAATGGGGATTATAAAGGAGAAAGAATGGATTGGCTGCTTTGTTCTAAAGTACTTTTATCAATCATTATATAAAGAGTCTCAAAACTAAAGAAATTAGTGTATATACTCAGTATTAGACCTGTTAATAAGGGGATACAAACTAAGACTAATGGGTAATGGGAAAAAAAGATTTTCTGTTGTAGAGTGTTTGTAACCACTCAGAACTTCATTAATTTCAGAAGAAAATTGTAGAGTACTTGTATATGTGGGTGTTCTTACATGTGTATTGAAATATTTAAAATACCTTTTATTAATTACATAAAAAGAAACTTCACTTAAGCTTTGTGCATGTACTGAGATTTGGAGCATGTGTGTTGGTATATGTTTATGTATACACACAGAGCACAGTTCAGAAGTCTGGGAAAAATCAGAAGGAGCTTCAGGAAACCTTTTTTCTCTCACATTCATATATAGCAGGCCTCAGAATGTAAGAATCCAGTCTTTTGGTTCTGTAGTTTGTACTGCTGTCTTGGGTTGGCTTTTTGAATTTATTGCTAAGCATAGTTTACAAGTACCTTAAATAAAAGGCAAATTGAATTGGGCATGTCAGTGTTCATATCATGTGTAGCAATAGAACATAGATTACTTCAGGGAGAAAAGAATTGAGAACCCTCTTTCACTGCAGGCTACCCCTATAAACATGGCAATATATAAAATACTACAGAACCTTATTGCCTTGTTTATTGAAATGTAGTGTGGGTTTTGGTGATGTTTCTCTTCTGGCTTTTTAATCCACAATTAAAAAGCTTTTTTTTTTTTAATTTAGATATTGGAAATTTAAATTAGGAAGCCTTTTATTTCTAAAGATAAATGTGTTGTTTGACAGGATTTGAAAAGCATTCTGCTGCTAAATCAGACCATGTGAAAGAGAATGGAATGGGAGACTCCACTAATCAAAGGAGTAATAAAAAACTTCAGGCAGATAATCCAGCATTCAGCAGAAGCCATATTCAAGCAAGTGGTGGTAGAGGTCCAGGTATGCATTCCCTACTCCCACCCCCAAAAACCCAAATGGGGTATGTCTTACTACAAAATATTTCAATTGATGGCATTTTAGGTGGGTTCTAACCTCAGGACTAAGAACTATTTCTAAGGGAAGAATTCCATCATTGATTTAGTTGTTATTCAAAGATTCATTTGATGTTTAAGTAATATCTGAGTATCTGCCATGGAATGTTAACTCTTCCAGAGAACTGTAAATGCAAAATATTTATTACCCTTGTTATTCTTTAACTAAAGTGGCTCTCAAGGCTTTGTTCCATTTCTCAAACATTATCAAGCTTTCCAGTAATGTTGTTGATTAAAAGGCACATTAGTGATTTGAGGCTGAGGTGTGGCTCTGTGGATCACTGGCCACTTGAGGAATGCTTTTCCCCAGCAGTACTATGGTATCAGCATTATTTGTAGTCCTGTATGTTAATGGACTTCATCTTATGGTTAGAAAGAAATCTCACGTTCTTAATCTGTGTGAAATAAATCATTAGTCTGTTTAAGTAGTCCTAACGCTAAAAACTAAATCTTACAGTCCAAAATATGTTTGTGTGTTTTGGTGATGAATGACTTTTGAGTAATGATGTTTGACAAGAAGTATTTTTTGCAGCCAAGTTAGGATACAGTGATCAAAAGGACAGGCTAAAGGACTTATCCAGAGAATGTGCCCAGAAAGCTGCTGACATGAAAAACTTCACATCTTTACGAAAAGATGCAGACAGAGGACCAAGGAAAGAGTCTGCCAGACAAAGAGGTACATTTTAAAAATATAACCAGAGAATCAGTGGATTAAAAAACTTTTAGCATCAGAGCTGCTTGTGCAGATTTTTTTTAAGAGACCACACTGTAAGATTGTTTCTCAGTTTTCAGTATTCTGAAATACATACTGGATTTGTAGAGATACTGTAAGAGACTTTAGGACTGTAACAATATCTGTTAAATGACTGCTTCCATCCTGGAAGTGTTCAATGCCAGGTGGAAGGCGTTCCTGCCCGTGGCAGGGCAGTTGGAACTTTGATGATCAACACAAATCATTCTGTGAAATATTAATGAGAACTTTAATGGAACTTGTTTTCCTTTTTGTTCTTGTAAGACTTGATGGGGGAGGACCGTTCCAGTGCTAAGTCGGGCTCTCCTCCGGTTGGAAGTGGGCTGAGGCACTGCCCAGATCAGCGGATCTACAGCAGCCAGGGAAGAGGCCCCTACAAGCACGACAGCCAAGCACCTCAGAGCCAAGCCAAGCTTTCTGCACATGTGCTTGGATCAAACAAAACAGAACCTTTTCCTGCTGGAGAGAAACCAGTGACAAGGACACGGCCCAATGGCGTCACTGGCTATGATACGGACACCAGTCAAGACTCCAGGGACAAAGGAAGTATCAGGAGCAGGAGTAAAGGTTGGAAACCAATGCGAGAGACACTGAATGTAGACAGCATTTTCAGTGAGACTGAGAAAAAACAGCACAGCCCAAAGCACAAAGCAAACCTGAGCAGTAAATCTAAGCATGAAAAGGAGCGGAGCTTTAATCACTGGCCAAAGGAGAACCAAATGCAGAAGGGTTTAATGACTATATATGAAGATGAGACAAAACAGGATACAGGAAGTCGAAGTTCACTGGATTCCGAGGGAAAAGGGAATGCTGAAAAAAGCAAAGGATTTACAGAGAGAAAACTCCATGGTGATAACTGGCAAATTCAGAGGACAGAATCTGGGTATGAAAGCAGTGACCATATCAGCAACGGATCTGCAAATCCAGACTCCCCTATTATTGAAGGAATCAATACGGCAGATGCCAAGAATGGAAAGGAAAGTGCTTCCTGCAGGTAATGCTAGGGCTCTTTGAGCTTGCATAGGTTGTATTTATGGAAAAATAACCTGTTCTAATGTTTTTGTGTTGTTTAAAATCAAAACCACCCAGGAAAACATGCTTTGAAACTTGCTTGAAGTCAGGTATGTGGAAAGCTAAAGTGTATCTAGAAATAAGGGTGTGGGCAATTAAGTGTTCAATTTACCTTCACTCTGCCTCTGTTTGGGAGGCACTGAGCCAGTTACTGAGGCACTGAGCCTGAACTGCTAAGCCCTGCTGAGGGGCAGGGTGTGTTCATTTGTAGTAATTGCTACACTCTTTACTTACAAGATTTTTAGACTGCGTGTAAGTTTCCATCTGTAATGGAAAAAGGCAGTGTCCATATAAATCACACCTGTAACATTGGTACAGACTGGCCCTGAAAAGGTGATGGGAATGGCTGTAGGTGAATCTTGGGTGCTGTTACCAGTCACAGTACAGAAATTGAGTTTTCTAAATCAGCTCACACACATATTGATCACTTGGTAATTGAGTGACCCATTGGAATGACCCATGTGTCATATTGTGAGAGGATATAATGAATTTAAAACAGCATAGTTCATTAGGAAGCTGCTTATGCTGTTGTTTAAACATTTTTCAAATAACGAAAAAAAATCAAAATATAGCTGACTTCCAGAAGTGCTTTATGTGATTGGTAATTTCAACTGGCTGGCAATACTTACTAGCTCCTCTCTAACCTTTCAGACTCTCTCATAAACCCAAGAAAATATAAACTAATTATTTGAAAGTTCTTTTAGAAAATGGAAGAAAATTTACTGGTTTTTTTAAACTCCATTCTTTGTGTTTCTGTCAGTATTTTTCCTGTTTTCCTGCTCTTTCAATAAGAGGAGTTCTTTGAATTTTTGCCACTGTGTCTCTCTTCCCTGCCTTACTCTTGTAGAAGGTAGGAATTGGCAGGGTGTTTGTCACTTCCTTATCTGGATTAGTAATGCATGTTTTCTGCTTATCTAAACCAGGAAGATTTAGTAAATCCTCTAATTTTTTTTTCTCTCCTTTTGGGCTGGCAGCTGTGATCTTACAGTTTTATTCCAGTTTGAGGGGAAGAATAATTAAGTGAAAATTCCTAGGAATGAGATACCAAGTGGCAATCACGACTTCTAATGATATTTGTTATCAAAGCATTAATGAATAGCAAATTATCAAGCCAGGAAAATGGATGAGATGGAATGCTGATTAACAGGTTGCACTTATTGAAGATATTGATACCTACAATTGGATTGGATATGACCAGGGGTGTCTGCTCAACAGTTTCAGTGTTGTAATCCCATATGTGCTTCTTTTACAGTGAACAGAACTTGCCAACCAAAAAAGCTGACAGTGGGTTACTTTCAGCACCTGAGCAGAACAGAAACTTCCATGGTAAGAAGCCATATAAAAATCAAGTTTCCAGAAACTATTGTAGATGGACCAGAATTTCTCTTCCCCCCCAACCCCAAAACCCAAACAAACCTAACACAAATTACATGGTAGCTTCGTTCTCTCCCTGTGGTTTCCCCAAAAGCATTTCTAGGAGCTTTCTTGGTGGCTACTAAGCAAGACTTTTTTTTTTTTTAAATGTTTGGGTGGACTGTGGCACCCTTTGTTTTCCTCCTAGATATGAAGCAGTATCAGGAAGAAACACTTGTAATAAGAAAGTCTACTTCCTTTTACATACTAATATGTCTGCTGGGGTTTTATAAAGTTGATAAATGCCTTGGCATATAAGTATTATAGGTCAGTCTGAGGCCAGCCAAAATCATTATCTGCTGTTGCTGAAACAATGGGAGGGTGTTTGTACAATGAGGGGCAATAAATATTAGGCCACTTCCTCAGGAAACATTTGATTTTTATAGATATCATACTTCTTTTTGAATAATGTATAGTATAGTTTCTCCTAGGACTTAAAGTGGGGGGTGGGGGTGTTGCCATACCACTTCTACATTTTCTGTCTGTTTTCTAATCTATTTTTCGGTGCAGAAAGAGAACTAAGTTGGTGTTTGCTTATTTTGATGACCCAAAACAACAAAAATTTAGTAGCAAACACCATTAGTGGAATGCAAAGATCTGGTTCTGCATGAGATTTATTCTGCTTTAGTTCTGTATCAAACACAGTTGGATAGGAAAAAGGGGAGAAAACACCAATGAAAAACACTTAAAATACTCTTTAGGCATGAAAAATGGGTGGGTTAAAACAATGGACTGTTCTCTGAAGAGAATACTTAATTATAATTTAAGCTTTCAACATGCATCCTACATTTTCTTTCAAAAAGTGTAGTGATTCCAAGTGATCCTCAGAGTTACCATAAGAAATTGGTGATAGGATCCAACCTATTCCGTTATTCTAATTGAATAACAAATTATTAAAAAGCTTCTTTTAAAAAATGCACATATTAAACTTGGTTTTGCAAAATAATACTTTTAATGGAAGTTATCAATGGACCGAAAAGAGATCTGAAGAATTTTATGATTTCACAGGTATGTGGGGTTAAAGATTTCTTTGGACTCAGTTTTTGGGTTGTCTAAGAAGTGTGTCAGGACACCTTTAGCAAAGACAAGAGTAGTCATTTACAGGTATCAATTGTATTACCTTACTTTCCATCTCTGAATAGTCTGAATGCGACATGGATTGGTAGGTAAAGATCAGACAGACTCCCAGAAAATGGCACTTTAAAAAATGAATGCTCAGTCCTTTCTGAGAGAGGAATGGAATCTAAGAAATCTTTGTTAGGCTCTCATGGCAACTCCAAAAAAATATGTTTGAGTGGGGTTTTTTTGTGTGGAAAACTTCTTATGGAAATAATGTTGGACTTTAATTATGCCCACTGTTTGTATAACTGTGCTTTACCAACTCCTTGTTTTTAGTAGAGCTGAATGAGGCTACTGTTCAGCACTTGAGGAATTCTGCCCCTGACTTACAAAAATAAACTTATTGTCAGAACATTATAAAGATAGAAACATGGGATCACGCAGTGACTGGGAGATCAAATGGCTGCTCCTTACATGGGCAGTAAGCAGTAGATAACTGTAGTACTGAAGCAAAGGTCCCACAAGGCCAACCCCTAAATTGTCTGGTCAGATTTTGGCAGGAAAATGTAAATATTGAGTAAGCAAATGTAGTATCCATGATTTATATTAATCACTTAGTGTTTATGAAGCTTGAACTTGATGAGCTCAGGAGGCAAAAGTTTTATTGTGTATAAAGAACTTGAGACATGAGCAGTGTGAGGGCGAAATTTCCAACCTCATGTTCTACAAGTTAAAGAAGGATTCCTAATTTTGATGGTTTTCCCATTGTTCAGTTCAATAGCATAAGACAACTCAAACTGAAATCTAGAATCATTCTGAAGATCTGGTTAGTGTGTGAAGAAGAATACAAGTTGCCTTTTCTTGTTGTGTCACTTCACAAAACTCCACAAACCAACCATAACTTTGAAAAAGACAGCTTATATGCTTAGGAAAACTGTACATTTATAGTAATAATTCAAAACATGCAACTGCACTTAAGGAAAACCAGTTCTTACCCTTATGGTGCAGTCAATGTATGTTAATGCCAAGTTTAAAGAAATGAGGGGAGAATTAAAGCTACTTAGTTAACTTACCAGAAACAGAAACAAAAAAATGCTTTTCTGGAATGTCTTTAAATGATAGAATAAAGATATATAGGAAAGGTTTTGCAACTGAGCATTGCTCCAAAAGCAAAATTTCTGGAATATAAGAATTTTTGGGTTTTTTTAAGGGGATCGTTTTCTAGAAATAATATTCCATTTTTGGGCAAGTTATAACATGCTTATTACTTCCTTGACTGAGAGATTCCTGTTGTTTCACATTTCCAAAGCTCCCAATAATTTTGGATGTCATTTCAACTGAATATAGAAAATGTCTAGGCTAAGAGAGAGAAATTTGCCACAATATTTGTTACAAAGAGTACTACGCTTTCTTGTTGGTTTTTTGAGTGACAACTTGGGAAATATTAAAACAAAAATCCAGGAAATATGCAGCTATAACACATGAAGAGGAAGTTGAATATAATGTGGAGTTGAGTTTTTGTAGGGGTTTTGTATTTATTTTTATTTCGTTTTATTTCTCAACAATTACTGGACTTGGTGAATTTTTGCACATGTTCTGTATGTGCAAATGGAGATAATGGACAAGACCTTGTCTGTCCTATCTGTTGGCTGTAGAATGGATGTTAATCTCTTGAAAATCTGGATTGATTACCCAGATGTGAAAATTAATGTTTGCAAATGTTAAAAGCAGATCGGTTTATATGTCAGAAGGCAATTACCTTTCATTTATTGCTCAGCTCTTTACGAGCCATTGATAAGGATGCCGGGCTCCAGCTGAGCAGGGCTTGTGTGTCCCATATTTAGGTTTGCAGACAACGTAGAGCCAAAATTCCCAATCGAGCCGGCGTCTGGTTTTAACCGTGCATGGCTGTCCTGTCAGCAGAAGGGAAAATAACACATCTATTTTTAAGTTCGCTGGAATTCCGCAGGCACAAAGTACCTGGTGCGGCGGGACGTGCCCGAGGGTGCCGCTCGCTGGCCTCTGCTGCCGCCTGCCGGCCGCCTGCGGCACTGCCCTGGGAGCCTGCGGAGTCCTCCGGGAGTGGGGCTTGGAGTGCCATCAGTGTGCACGGGAATGAGATGTTTGTGTGTGGAACATAACCTCGGTGTTGGTTATCTCGCTGCTAGGTAGCTCTGTGGCACACAGGTGGTTTCGAACTTTCAGGTTAAATACTTGTCCCTTGTATGGGCTCATTCAGTAAGAATATTTTCCCATAAATATTATTTCGAAGGTTGTGGGATGGTTTATTATGACATTTTTTATTAATATTTTTTTTTTATCTCAAGACTTAAAGGAAAGCAATATGGGGGCTTTGTCTCCTGTGCCCAAAGCTGCTTTAGCCTTAACTACCTGTGCCCTTGGTTAAAGATTTCATGTCTTTAGTCTCACATCACCTAAAGGTAGGGCAGATATTGACCCTCAAAATGAGTATCACCAAAAAGCAACACCCAAAGTTTTCAGTTTAGTTTTGCTCTGTTGTTGGGGTTTTAACTTATATGCTCATAAGTCTAAAGTTCTAAGACTTTAAATATTTAAATTTAGGGAAACAACAAGTGAAATAGGTGTAGCACTTGTGAGTCTAGTCTGTACACAGACAAAATAAGCCATTGTAATAACAATAATGATAATACTGAGAAGAAGAAGCCATTCCTTTGAGTGGCTTCAGAGCGGGTGACTGATATTAATGGGCTGATCATGGCATTAGGAAGATGTGGAGTATCTCTAAAGAAATAGTGCTGCTTGTCACTTGCCAAGAGAGTGTTTTATTCTGTGTGGTGTTGACACAAATACTTCAATGCTTCCTTTATTTCCAGCTCACTAGGAGCTGCCTTGTTCAGAACTTGTGTATTTTCAGGGAATGATTTTTTGCCTGGGAATAGAGGGAGCTTCTGGAGTGGGAGTGCAGTAGTGCTGGCCCAGGCACTCAGTGCTGTGTTTGGGGCACATGGGTGACAGTGCTCTTTGTCTGCCCAGTGTCCCTGTGAGCCTTACAGTCTGCTTTAGGGTTTGAATTGTTTCAAAAATGTGTTTCAGTAAAACCCACAAACAACAGAACAACCTGGGACACCCCCAGTCTCTACAGTATTCATTCTATTTAATTATTATGACACATTATGAATCTTTAGAAGCCATACGTAGTTCTTATTTTTAAATTTAAATTACTTTAGATGTCATAATAAAAGCAATAAACATGCTTTTAATAAAAGCTTCTTTTGAAAATGTGCTTTTAGTCAGATTAAATATTAAGGTGATCTTGAAAACGTATCTACAGGACTTCAAAATTGTGATAATTACGTATTTTCTGGTAACAAGAACACACAGAAAATTCCCTCCAGATTCTAAGAGCTGACCTTCTGTGACAGATTATCTTCAAACAGGTTATTTTGATTAGTCTCAAATTTTGAAAGAGATTGTTCTGTTGTGTTTTGTTTGTTTCTGTAACCTCTGAGGAATTATAAAGAAGGAATTGGACTGTATATCTGTAAATTTTGAAGTACTTTCTTTTTTAGCTCCAGATTTGAGGAAAGACCAGATCAGTTCTGAAGTTAACTACAGACCTCATCCTCATGCTGGTTTCCCAACAGAATTATATTTGCAGGTGCCCAGTCCTCCAGTAAAAAGGTAACCAGTACTGGCATGTTCCTCTGTGAAAGTTTAGAAAATACTGAATTTTGTAAAGTTACGATGATCAGTATTAAGCATTGAAAAGTTAAGGTATTCAATATTTTTGACAGGCAATTCCTTTTGAATTTTGCATAACTGATGGGTCTAAATTCTCTCTGTCTTTAATTTTGATGCTGTCAATATCACCAAATAGCTTAGATGATTTTAAACCATCTTACCAGAAAGAGGGATTTAACATTTTTCTGTTTAGAATTATATGTAACATGCAGTGATTAACCAATTCATGGTTAGTGCAATCACTTCATAAAGCTTTGAAAAGCTTGTCTGGAAGGGGGGAAATGTTAATTTGTGTTTAGAAGCTGCTGCTGTACCTTATTGTTTCTAATATGAACACTAAGTGCTCAGTATCGCCTAAAAATCAAGAATCTAAATATGAATTTATCAACTAAAAGTAACATCCAGTATTTGAAAATAGCATGTATCAGAGTCATGAGGATGTTTAGAACAGAGCAGAGGCCATATTTGACATAGTCTTGAATGCTGAAGGAATTTCTTACCTTCTTAGGGCACATTTACATTTCTAATGAAAGAAACTTTGTAGTAATTTAATACAGCTTGTACTCCAAGAGCTGGGTGTTGAACAGAGCCTAATTCTCTTGTCAATTGGAATATTTCAGCAGTTTTACCAGGGCTGTATTTGAAAAAAAATCCCTGTTATTTAAGCCTTTTCCCTACGTTTTCAGGCATGCTTACATCCTGTGTGGTTTTTGTATTTTAGAGCTGAAATACCTGAGACCAACAGGAAATTTTTCCCATCATCAGCTCTCCAGCCAGTTCTCAGAGAGGTTGTGAAGTCAGACAGCAGGAACAAGGCAAACGAGCCGAACTCTTCGGAGTGGCTTCACACAGAGAGGTCTGAGAAGGTGAATGTGCCGGTGTATTGTGCAGACAGCGTGTCCCACCCCTTCCCAGACAATGCCTGTGGCAGGAAGCCGGTCCACAGCGACTTTCCCCCCTGTGCCCAGCCGCAGTCTCACCACACAAGAACACTGGGTCCCAAGGTGGGGCTGGTGCCCTGTGCACCTCCGAACCTGCCAGAAAGGCCAGCGGTGCTGCCCGCCCCTCCCAGCGAGCACGCCGGCCACCCGCTGCGGAGGGCGGAGCCCCTCTGGGTGCCTGAAGCCGTGTACCAGAACATTCCTCCCCCTTTACCTCCGAAGAAATACGCTCTGAGCACTTTGTCAGGATCAGAGAATAACTCAGCAGTGGATGTAAAATCAACGGAAGCATTGCACAATAGTCCATTAAGGCAAACAGGTGCACCTTTAAAATCTGCATCAGAAGCAAGCATAGTCCCAGCTGAACAAAGGCTTAAAGAGCCCTTTCCAGGGAACGAAGTGTATGTTCATAAACCGGATTCTCCACCTCGCTTATCAGTTAATGAGTTCTGGACTGTGTCTGAGAACGTGCTAAAGAAAGGATGCCGTCACACGGGGCCCGGCCCTGGCTATGTGGATGGGAATGACAGCGTGTCCCTCACCACTTACTTCTCGGTAGACAGCTGCATGACTGACACCTACAGGCTGAAGTACCACCAGAGGCCTAAGCTGTATTTTACAGAGAGTGGAAGCTTCCACAAGGAGAAGCACCCTCCAGCAGCCAGAGTAGATCTGAATACCACATACTCTGCCACTCTTGAGCCCAGGCATCCCACCCCTGAACAGAGGTACAAGGGAAATGCAGAAGGAATACACTGCAGTAGATAGGTTTTTCAAGGAAGCCACACCTGGATCCGACTTGGGCATTTCATGTGGTCTGTAAAGGGGCACAACTTTGAATCTGTGTGTGTGATAACCAGGTACCCAGCTGACTGCACTTCGGGAGTCATGACTGTTCAAATGAATATGCAAATGGAGTTGAACAGAGGAGAAGAGGTGCTAAACTTGTGGTTCTTTGATTTGTTACTCTAGTTGCCTTAATGCTTACCTCTGTTACTCAGCTTGTCTTCTCCAGTTTGTATTCAATGTGGTCCCTTGGGGCGTGCACACCTTGCAGCAGTGGGAGCAGCTGGATGTCACTAACTGTGTAAGAAGAGCCAGTTAGCTGCAGAGTGAGAAGTGTTCCTTCAGAGGTGGTCACTACGTTCTTACACTAACAAAAGGGATAAACATGCTACCACAACTAATGCAGTACCTATAGTGTAACAGAGCAGTTATTTGTCCTCAGAGATAGCAGGAGGTGACATGGTTTTTTCAACTGATGTCTCTCAGAGTCTGTGCTTTCACAAACCTTCAAGTGTCTTTAATGCAAGTTTACCCAGAGGATTTATTTTTTATTTGAAAAGCCTTAATAATAATAGTAATTCTTTAAAAACTGTTCTTGTTTGCAAGTGGTAAATGAGACTTTCAAAGGGAATTAAAGTAAACTGCAGTAATACTGTCCTCTTAATACCCCTGCTCTGTTAGTGTACATTTTTAAGCACATTTATCAGATTTGTTCACCCTTTAAGCTATATACTTTAACTTATTAAATTTAACTTCTTAAGTTACAAACCAGTATAACAGATAGGATGCTAATTTTAAATACAGAGTTATCAGGCAACTATAAAAGATTAGTTTTGTAACATTTTAGAAGTAATTACTGCTTATGTTCAGTTCTGACTTATTCTACAATTGTATGCAAAGTCAATGCTGCTATTTATTAAACTCCCCTTTTTGATTCAGCTTGACATTTTGGTTCATGGGGATCACACATTTGATTTTTTTTTTAATTTTTTTTTTTACTAACATGTTTTCCCATCTGGAACAGTCCTACACATGGATATGGCCTGCATTAGCAGATCAGGCTGGATGTGCAGCCACTCACACTGGTGGCAAAGGGAAGAAGAGGTTCCTCTTTCTCTGCTCTGTCCCTCAGCCTCCAGTTTTGGCAGCTCTGGAATTTACCTTGTCTTTCGTTAACCTGACTTAATCTCAGTAGCAAGGAGGAAGATTTATTTGGTTTTTATTTGGTTAGTTAAATCAGTGTACAGAATCATCTAGTGAGTGCTGAGGCAGTGTCAGCAAAGCCTGACACAACCCAAATAAGCAAAATTTTTCTATTATTCACATTAGAGTGTTAACCTAAACATCAATGCCTTTTATTTATGAAAATAATGCAAGAAGGTAAAATATGCATAATAAACACTCTTACTTGCACTGTTAGTCAGGAAGACTTTTTTTTTTTTTATCTTTTTAACCTTATGTACATGTGTTTTAGTGCTTCAACCAAACGATGGCAATTGTTTAGCACAATTACCAAGGAAAACATTTAAACAGTAGTTTTGGTTATTCTGTGGCAAGGTCAGGTTTTTTTTTTTTTCTTTTAAATGATATGTACCTTACAGCAGAACTGGAACATTATATATATGCAACAAACCAGGTATCTCAGATTTATGTTCTTTGTACCTTCTTGATGAAAATTCGTTGTAGCACTTGGGAAAAAACCAAGAATTCTAGAATTCATAGTAAAAATACTATGCATGTTTATGTATGGCTGCTCGTAAACAGCAACTTAAACAATGATTCTTTTGTAAGAAAATCAGCTGAATACAGAAGAACACTAAAAAAGAAATTGGGTGATTCCTATTGTAATATTTTTTAAAGAGATTTCAGAACCTGTAAATTAAATTTTTCTAGTCCATCTAGCCATGTTACATAATATACATAGCCAGTTAGGTACAACTGTCCTCTAATAACCGTGTAAAAACAAAGATTATTGGAATTTGTAAATAATGTATAATTTGTAAAATGTTTTGCAAAAAAAAGATCTTGTATTTGAAATGACAGTATTTTTATGTATGGATAGCACAGCAACAACTGTGAATGATGTTAGAACACTTATTTTTAAACACGCATAGCAATGTTGATACTTCTGTACCACGAGCAATATGAATGCCTCTTACTGATACCAATGAACTCTGCTCCCAGTAAGCACAAGTGGTAAACTCCTCTCTAAAGTAGCTGCAGTAACTTAGGTGTACTTCAGTCTCCTTGCTTAGCTTGAAACAATCTTACCAGACAACTTTCTCTGTGTTTACCAGGTATTTAATTATTAAATAGACAGCTAATCAAGGCACCTTCATTTTTATATTTGACTCTGCACTCCATGTACGTATGTATGTAATATTTGCTAACTAATATGTGATAACTTGTTTTAACTTACCTAGGGTGCCTATTTATTTTTTTATAAATGTCCCCCTCCAGCTAGAGATTTGTATAAGAGCCTAGACAATTTTTGTAACAGTAAAGATATTAACAAGTCTTGTAATTAATATATTTTTCAGTCTTTAGAATTATTTTCTTGCAAAGTTCTGCTTGTTCAAAATACCAAGATAAAAATTTAAAATCTTTGTTGTCTGTTCTTTTTGTGTTCCACTTAGGGAAAAAACCCTACATTTTTAAAGAGACAGATAATGCTACTAGTGATGGTTGAAGGTTTTTGTGGAGATGGAGGTTTGGTTACCTCTTTTGAACAGTAAAATTAATCTCCTGAACTATTTTATAAAGGTGTTAAATAGATTAAACTTTTGAATTAGCTATGAAATGCATAAAGCAATTTTTATACCACAATCCCATAGACTGGGTGACAAGTGATTGACAGATACATGAGCTACTTTACTATCTTTACTAGGGATGAGCAAATTTTGCCTGGATCTGTGTCCTTAGGAGCTCCATGTGCCTATGGAATAGCCTGAGCCCAGTGCAGCACAGGCCTGCACTTTGTTAGCTCTTAAGTTTTCTGAGATAAGCAAAACCTTTCATGTCAGAGCTGGCTGAAGGAGAAAACTAACTTGGTGGAAGATGCCTTAAAGTTCAACTTTCTATGCCTTAATAGCCATTAAATCTCACCTGTCTTCCTTATCAAAAGAGAAATGGAGCAACGTGACAGTCCTTTCCTGATAAGCTCTTCCCTGCAGCTTTCACTTGCGCTACCATGCTAGAGGGGGAGGAAATAAAAGGTAGTGAATGTGGTGAACTTGTCTCTTTAATGGCCTCTTTTGAAAAACTGGCACCCCCCTTCCTCTGTTTGTGAGGATGCAATCACACTCCAGGGCTCCTTGAGTCAAGAGCTCTGAACCCACTGATCTCTCACATGTACCAGCAGCCAAGATCATAAATGCCAGCAGGGCACAGCATCTCTGTTCTTACACTGCAGGCCTGACACAGGAAACAAAGCACTGCCCACAGCAAAACTGTCTCCACAATCAAAGAAAAATAAAAGGAAAGAGCATATGTCCACTTTTGCATCCCAAATCCTATTTAACCTCCTCCTGCCCCATTTTCTTTTAATGTGGGGGAAGACACTGAACCACTCTGCACTTCCAAGTCTCTCCAATCTAGTTATTTTGTTAAATGTATTCCTGGAAAAAGTACTAACCGAGCATGGATTGTACTTGTCAGGAGAAGAAATTAGTATTCCCAAGGGACCAATACCAAAGAAAATGGAACCCCCTTCATCCAGGGCTGGAAGACTGTCTTCCCCCTACCCTGCCCTGGCAAAAAGGTCACTCTATGTGCTCAGCTTCTTTTTCTTTCTCCACAGACTGCAAAAGCCTCCTGCCTGTAACACAGGTTTGAAAGTCTCCCTCTTGTGTAACAGAGGAAATTCATGTTGAAACCTTTTAATTACCTATTATTGTCTACTTCTAGCCATCCATGGAAGGTGAGAAGGAGGGTTCTTAATGTGTCATCTGCCAGTGACTCAAGGCTTCTCTTGTAAGCTCCTCCTAAGCATTTTCGAGCAAGGAAATCAAAACCTGATTTATCTTAATCAGTAAGTGAGGACAGGACACTGCTGCTGAGTTAAACATGGGCATGTTTATACATGTATTTATATGTATAAATAACAAGCCTGAGGAGGTGTAGGAACTGCCAAAGGTAAAGAAAGAAGAACGATATAATACAAAACCAACCAACATCAACCCATCAGAATCAACTTTTTGGAAATAAAACAGCTGGCTACGTCTCCTCTGTTGAAGGAACAGATAATGCTATAACTTCAGTGTACACAACAGCTGGTATTTTTTCTCAGCCACTCTGCAGGGTGTCCTATCAGTGGATTTTCTTCCAACAGTGCATACTTCCATTTCTGCACAACAAACCTTTAGGTACTAATCACAAAAGCACAGTCAGTCTGTCTTACGTGACCTTTAAGGCACAGTTTATGACACACAAACAGTATACAGGTAAAACCTGAACAGTAACACTCGTGACACAAAGAGATCGCTTAAGCTACAGTGTATAAAAATCTGCCTCCTCCACAGAGACTCTACTAGTCTTGTTCCCAGTTGTTTATCGCGCACAAATGGTCCTCCTCTTCCACCGCCTGTGTTCATAAGGTGCGAAATAGATGAGAATTCCCTTGGTGGGAATGGCCCTACAGGGAACAGAAAAGGTCAGGTTATGGTCGTAGTGCTGCACACCCCTTCGGAAGATACTGTCCTGTAAGAAGCATCAATCACACCTCCGGAAGAGAGAGCAGATAATAAATCTCGCAAACAAACAAATAAAGCTGGGAGTGGCTTGGAATTAGTTTCCAGTTTCCTGAGAGGCATTTGTGCTTCCGAGGCCTTCTGAGGCGGGGCTGTGGGAATGCCAAGGGTGTTCCCTGGGCCCACTCCTGAAGCGGAGCCTTCCCTCCAGGAGGCACAGCCTGTCAGGGCTTCCCGACCGAGCGACCGTCCCCGAACGCCGCCCCTCACCTGGGCCGCGCCCTCAGGGCAGCAGGTAGATAAGCAGGAAAAGCGCCAGGTCGAAGAGGATGAAGAGCCACAGGTCCAGCCAGTAAGACTGTCCCGACAGGGATCGTGACAGCACCCGCCCACCATCCTCCTGCTCCCGCTCCGGCCGTTCCTGCTCCCGCTGCCGCCGCCGCGCCGCCGCCTCCATCTCGGCGGGGTGAGAAAGGGCCGGGCGGCCGCCTCACTGCGCAGGCGCCAGTGGCTCTTCCGGGTGCGGCGCCAATGACAACG
>JACBWW010000034.1:4552424-4595572 GCA_020086605.1 Lanius collurio | reverse complement strand
CCATTATCCCCTCAGGCACGGCACCGCCCCTCCCGCCTCAGGCACCGCCCCGCCATTCTCCCCTCAGGCACCGCCCCTCCATTCCCTCCTCAGCCACTGCCCAGCCATTCCCTCCTCAGGCACCGCCCCGCCATTCCCTCCTCGGCCAAAGCCCCCCATTCCCACCTCAGGCATCACCCCTCCCCTCCCGCCTCAGCCACCTCCCCGCCATTCCCGCCTCAGCCACTGCCCCTCCATTCCAGCCTCAGGCACCGCCCCGCCGTTCCCGCCTCAGGCGCCGCTCTGTAGGGGCGGTAAAGACGTTGGACATAGTAGGATTCCTGCTTGTCCTTCTGTCCCTGGGAGAAGCGATGCTTGTGGTGGCTTCCCCTGGGCTAGTGACTGACATTCCTGCCTGGACCCTGCTGGCTGCTGCTCCCTGTCAGGTGAGATACGGACATTGGGGATGAGCCGGTGGTCAGTCCTGTCAGACCGTGTTGGTCTTGTCCTGCCACCTGTGCTTTGTCTTGTGTGAAAATAAACATTCACGAGTTCATCCCGATGCCGTTTCTTGGAGAGCAGATGATATCCTGAGAAAAACTAGAAAACGTTTAGGGATATCCTGTTGTGAAGAAGTTTAGGAAAATTGAAATAGTTTTAGGATACACTCCTCTCCGTGAAGGTTATCTGGAGCTTGTGCACTGAACAAACATGGAGAAGTTCATGTAGATAGTGTATTCTGTGTGCTTTTTGTGCATAACACACAGCTGAAGAAGTAAATTAAAATAAATGAAGTGGCACACCCTGATGCCACACTTATAGCTGGGATGTGCCACCCTCAGTCCTTCCAGTTCACTCCATATTGAAATCAGAGCTGTTATTTGCGTGTCCAGTAGAATGACCAGAAACCCATGGGTATGTGAAACAAATCCTTTTTCTTGGTAGCTATTACCCCTTTTTAGCCTCATATTAGGAGATAAGGCAGAATGCAGATGCCTCTGAACAGAACTTCTCTTAAACAAGCACTTGTGTGTGGCAGTTTTCCTTAATAAGTTCTGTCAATAGAAATAAAGATGGATTTGTCTTTATGTAGCAAGTATTGCTTAAGCATGTGTTGTAGATGAAGCATATTAGAGATTTAGGGCAAAACAATGATAGTACTTCTCTTTTAAGCCTTGTCCCTATGTGTATTATCTCATTTATTTTTGGTTTTCCTGTTCTTTTGCACAATATTAAATACACAGAGAAACTCTTTCTCAGTATAAATACCTTTATAAGGAAACTTAGGTTTCCATCTGAGAGCTTGTGCAACAATACTGAAGTTCTGCCTGTGCAAAATAATTTCTGCAGCCTTTTATGTTATGACACTTTGGTAGGACTTGATACAAAAGACATTTTAGCATTTGTTAATTGGAGTTTGTTTATTCAAGACCAAACAGTGACATAAAAAACTAGCCCATATTTTCAGCATCTCGGGAGGTGCTGTGAGGGGATGGAAGGGGGAAAAAGCCACACGGAGGATGTGTAGAAAATGGTCTTTTATTGTTTCTTCATTCTGGTGCAGTTCTGTGTGAAGAGCTTAGCCCCTTTTGAAGATTCTCTTGGACTCAACTCCTTCATACACGTAGGTCTGTTAAGAAATCAGGAAGGAAAATCAGTGGCTGGAATTGCAAGATTTCAATTCCTCAATATGGTTCAGAGAGTTTTAAATTTTGATAGGTGACTTGAGAATTTTCAGTAAAGATAAATGAGGTTATTTGGCTTGAAGAAAATATTTTCTACTTCTGGAACAGCTCTTAAAACTTATTCTGTTCTATTACAAACTCGTGTGTAAATGACTTCTTAACTCACCTGAACAAGTTCGTCACCCACGATTTCTCTGCATGCTTTAAGCACTTTTCCATTGTCTTTTCTGGTGAATGTGCCCACAAGTTTATTTCCTTCCAGGGTCCAAGCACCCTATAATGGGACAAAACCCCAAATGTTTTGCAACAGTTATGACAGTGATTTGATTTAAAGGCTGTAGAATGCTTAAAAGTGAAAAAAAGATTAAAACAGTGTAATAATGCTTTTTAGAAAGGCTGTAAAAATGAAATTTTAAGAAAACCATTGGTTTATTTAAATGCATGATAGCCAAGCTAGCTGTTCTTTACTGGTCAATACAGCTTATTTTAATTAACTGTATCAACAGAGAAAATGTAATTTCTTAAAAGTCCCCACTCTGCACTCTAGGTGGGGGAGTATTAGAAGAAGTAAAATTGCAAATCACCTTTATTTCATCTTGTGAAAATTGCTACTTGCTCTGCTTTTTGGGCTCTCACTGGAACCCTGAGATCCATGTACGGTGTTGAACCACTAACAGTAAACACTCCCTTGTGCTTTGGTGTGTAAGCTGCAAGCATTCCTGAGCAGTCAGATTCAGTAAAATTTAAAGTAATTCAAAAGTCAAATTTAAATTAAAAACTAGGAAGACAAATTATTCATCTTGAAGCTGCACTTCATAAAGTTGTTATCACAAAATAAATACTGAATTATGTGGAAAGACTCTTACAGAAAGCTCAGTCCCATCAGCCAGGCTGTACTCAAAGTTGGCTCCCAGAGTGAATTCAATCTCTATGTTTCGGAAGTTGCTGGCTTCTTTGACAATAAATTTGTTCCCATCTTGTTGGATGGTGAGCTTCAGATTATCATGGGCTCCCAGCTTTCTTTTCATCATGCCAATACCTAGAGAAATCAGTTAACATAAATCAGAAAAAAACCCCAAAATTTTAGAGCATCATATTTGTCCCTTTTTAGTGAATTCTGTGTGGCCAAGTGGGTTTATTCCAGCATTCTGGAATAACCCAGAATGACACAAATTTTTGTCCTTCAATTTTCATTGAGGCCAAATTCACTGGTACACATCCAATACAAATCAGTGTCTAACTGGAGTGGTTAGGTTTATATCCATATAATGCACAGTTTGTACAAACTTAAAGTAAGTATCAGGATGTTAGAATTACTTGAAACAAGTTTTTCTCTGAAATTGAAGAATGATGATTTCCTCCCTGTGTAATTTTTAAACTGGTTTAATGCTGTCAAAATAATATTCCAGCTATAAAATTATTTTTAAAGTTTATCCATTCAAGTTTTCTGAGCCTTTTCCTCCAATCTAGCCTTTTTTTCTGCTGAAATAAATTTGGAATTATTTAAAATATTTAGTGCACTGAAATTAAAATCAGAAGATTTCTCGGCATTTTTCCCCTCCTGCCCCAGAATATCTTGGAAATAGATGCAGGGGCAGAACTGCCAGGAGTGAAAGGACAGGCTGGCCCCAAGGTAGTTCTCAGACAGTTTGAGTTTGTATTCAGCTGGAGTGGTATTTTTCCTGCAGAAGGGATTGGAAAAGTAAGCCTTACCCATTGCCTCCATGAACTTCTCATAGTTCTCATTTCTGTCGATTTTCCAAGTCCCATCAAATGCCATGGCTGTGCCTGCAGGAGGGCTGCTCTGCAGGGCCCAGTCTGTGCAGAGGGAATTTATGTCCTGCCTTATCTTGAGAGCAATTTACAGGCTGATGTGGCTGAGTAAAGCTCAACTGATGCACTGATCTCCTCAAGGAGAGGTTTCCTGGAGTTTAATCAAATTCCCAGTCCTAACCACACTGCTGAATGTCACTTACTGCCCCCAGACCGTGGTTGTATCTTTATTGCTCATCTCAATTAAGAATTGCTAATCTGTTCATTCTATCCATGTGCAGCAAAAATCAGGTGTCTATTGAAAGTAATAGTTCAACTAACAGCATTTCTTGGCATTTGTATCCTGGTTGCATCTTCAGCTTGTGGGAGAGTCTTTATGCAACTGGAGGTGATATTATTTACCCAACAAAACAAATATAAAGCCCTACTTTGGCCATTTTAATTTGGTTGGGATCTGTTCTGCTCACCATAACAAGCACAGGGCAGAGGATTTACTGAATGTCTGGGTTGTTTCAGAAAACTCTCCTCTCTCTCCCTGTCTAACATGGAGCTGAGAAAATTGGGATGGTAGTCTCTATTCATGTGATCACTTTTTAATATATTTAGTTGAAATTCTCAGCAGCTTCTACAAATTTTCTTCATTATAACACATTCAGTGGAGAAACCAGTCAGATGGAAGGTGTTAAGGCTGTTTACAACTAATGGTGATGAGGGAAGTACCTCACAATGAGCATTTCACAATAACAGGCCTCTGTGTGTAGTTTCCACATAAAGTTTTTTTGCCACAATTTCATGCAGTTTTTGATCACCTTAAATAACTTAAAAAGTGTTTTAGCCCATGCCCTGTGCTGTGCCAATCATGCATGCCCATCTTACCCTTCAGCCAGCTCAGAAAATGGGCAAACTTCATTCTAAGAGTCAGATTATCTGGTTTTAGTGTGCAGGTGTGTATCTTGACCTTTGTAGTTACCACTGTCCTTCTTACCTTATCTGTGTAGTATATATATACATAAACAAAAACACCCAGTGTCAAGTTGTAGTTCATCCAAGCTATTGTTACATAACAAACCTCTCCTTACAGTCTTTGAAGAAAGGTTCTTTCTGGCAGTGGCTGTAGTACAGCTTCTGATGTATTTAGTAGAAACTTAAGGCCTAAAATAGTGGCAGCTGCTCAGTATGACAGAACATGACTTTGGTTTTTCACAGGTACTAGGAACATACAATATACACTTCATTTAGAGTTCTTTTGTCTTCCTATAGTAGCTGGTTTTCCTTCTAAAATCACAATTAAAATCTGTTTTATAGATTTTCTTTTTTTTAGTTGGAATATTACACAACCTTTATCCTTCTTCAGTCTCCCTCTTTGTGTGGTTTTCAGAACTACAACATTTTCTTCAATGGTGCATTGAAATCTTTTTTTTTAGTATTGCTGGTTTCATGACAGTTTTGAAAGCTAGGAGTGTGTTCTTGGCTTTGTGGCTTTCTTCAATGTGCCAGCTTGAGAACACTGAAAACAGACAAGCTTATTAACTTTGAAGTTTGATCTTTAGATAAGGTAGATGAGAATAAATTATTAACTTTTATGGTCATGCCAACCTCATCCTGCCAATCTGTGATCATCATAGCCAGCTGTATTGTAATGACAATTGACAATGAAGTTCCAAAGATCAGGGTGACAAAAAGGCTTTTGCAGTGGATTGTATTCAACCTTCCTGTTTATTGTTCCATGGCTTGAATTCAAGTTGTTCTGGCTAAAATTAGCTAGGACAGTAGAACTCTTGGATTGGTTAAGGCTTGGTGCCAGCATAAACATAATATACTCATGAAAATATTGATTTGTATAATATTATAAAATAAGAGATACATTCCTGATACAACCTTGCAGATTGAGTGTGCAGTATTTATGAGTGTTTTCTACTGGATGATTCTTCATTATGTCTTGGGATGGACTGCAAATGTGGATCCCTCCCTGTGCAGTTTCACTAAGCATTTGAACCCCAATATTCAGTTTTATATCCATGTGATAAATAGACAATTCTACACCAGTAAAATCAATTCAAGCATAACAATGGGTGGCCTAGCAACCAGGAGCTTGATGGAGCCTAACTAATGCCATCTCTTGGATAAATAATTTTAGAGTACATATTGCAGTGAGGTGTTGCATTGCAGCAGGATTAGATCCTACTTGAACTAGGTGTTGTTCTACTCCGGCTGCCTGTTTGCTGAATTTCTGGTTTTATTCTGGTTCAAGGAGAATCTCCTGGATGCTGCTAATGTGAAATCTGTTCAGAAAGAGAATTCAACATTTGGGGATTACCTAGAAATTTTCAGTGAGTATAGATTTGTTTGTGTGATTAGTAGTGGGCTGTGAGTCTTAAAACTTACTCTTAACTGTTTGTATACACAGTTTTTTAATTCCTGTGTAATCATTCTGATCCATAAAGTGCTGCATTTTTGAGAGTTTTTTATTGCAGTGAACTGAAGTGCATGAGTTATTAAGATCTAGGTTGAAAAAAAAATCTAGAAGCAAAATTTAGGATTTAAAAAGTAACAACCCTGGTATTTATCAGTTACTGTATTCTAAATTCATACTGTATTTATGCACCCTAGGATTATGTAGAATAATAGAATCTGGCCTTGTTTCAATGCAAAAAGGGTGACAGGGAACTATTGCCAATAAAAATAAGTATACTTTTCCAGGAAAGGTTGTCAGAATCTCTGAGTATTAGTGCCATTTGACACTTGCCACAAAGAGACTGATATGCCAGTTGCCCCATGGGGTTTTTTGTCAGGCTTTTCTAAGGGTACTTAAATTTTATGTCTGAATATTCCTGTATTCCCAATTTCTTTGTGTTTAGAAAATGAAATGTGATCCTAGGGTGGGGTCAAGTTGCAGTCCAGTGAAGAATGTATAGTATTGAAAGTCTGCATCAGTCATTTTGGTTTCTCCAAAATCTTCTCCAAAACAAACTTTTGGCCCATTTCAACATAACTTTTGGCTCGTTTCAACATAACTTTTTTTGCTTATTGTAAAATTTTTCTCTTGGTTATAATACAGCTCCAAACCCCACTAAAGGTTATTGTGATTATCTGGATTAGTGGCTTGAATCTAATTTCACCTGTAAAATATTGAGCTTCAGTGTTCTTCCAAGTGCAGCATTGTAGGAAGAGAGCACCCTGTATGGCTCAGATATTTAAACATTTGTATATGCAAAAGGAAAGATAGTTTCAGTTTAAAATTATTTTCTTCTTGTCTCGTATAAAAGCAGAACAGACACCCATGTTCTGCTTCTCTTTCCAACTCAGGAATGGACTTTAATGTGACCTTGATCAAATTAATCTCTCTACTTATCTGTAAAATGAACTTTCATTAAGAAGCTCTATATATCATAAAATAAATTGCCAGTGACTTCATTAACTACAGTAAAAGGATTCTGAATGCCTATACACAAATGTATCATGTGTAAGATAGTGGTGTAATTTAACCATGGATTTTACTCTTAAAATTTGATTGTGTTAAACAAGAGAAACCTGTGTAAACTGTAGATATTTGAGCCATTTTGCAGCCATTATGAACTTGGGGTATTTTTCAACTGAAATGGTTCTAAAGTTCTGTGTGTGCTAAGAAATGCTGCTCATCTCTGAAGGGTTGAAAAACTCAATGACTGTCTGGTTCCAGATGTCTGTCCCTAAAGCTTACTACTGGAACAAACTCAATTGTGTGCTCTTTCCTAAAAATCTTAAAGGGTGAGGTTTCATGGGAATGTGAAATGCAATAGGTGTCACCACTGTTACTAAAAATGTGGCTGGAAAAAAGAGCTTTTGTCTTTTCCCTTTGTTAATGAGCTGTACAAAAAGAGAAGGACCTCGTGTAATGTTTGTTCACCTCTTCAATAAAAGATGTCCTCGCTCGAGGTCGGGTTCTTTCCAGGCCTGGGTAAGAAATGTATCCCAGTGCTCCTGCTGAAACACTCCTCTGAAGGGAATTCAAACCTTCAGCAGGCCAGAAAGACCGAGCAGGAGCACGACTGGGGTGCTGAGGGGGTGGAACGGTGCAGTCCCAGCAGCAATGGTGGCCTGATGTTTGTAGATATGCACAGGCAGTTGTGCAGTTGCACTCATAAATTGCAGCTGGTTCGAGCAAACAGTGCTTGTGTTTTGTGCTGAGCTAAATCTGGCCCTTCATAACTTCTTGAATGAGCCTGCTGTTTGTCAGGGATGTACATACTTTTGGGTTTTGCCTAGAGCTAAAAAAAAGTCAAGCCAGAAGTGTTGCTGGGGAGGACCTAACAGGCAAAGAACAGCAATTGCCAAGAAGCCCACTGGTCCAGAAATACTTCCAGGATCTGCAATTTATGCATAATGAAGCTTTGGTTGTCAAAAATTATTTTCTTCCACAGTTTTGGTTGAAGTCACTGGGCTGACTATTTATTTCTCTCTTGCAATCGATATCCCTCAGGAACTGATACATGGCAGCAGAGGATGAGGATACATCTGTGCAGCTCTTTTATTTGCTGGTTCTGCTTTCTGTCAGAAATAAACTGGTTTCTGCCAGCTCTCAGAAGGTGCAGCTCCACTGCTCTCTAGTGGTCAGCAGCACTGAATTACTTTTTGCTGTTTTTAAACAAGAACTACTTCACTGCTGGCTGATCTCAGTAGTACTCAGAAGTATCTTGATGTTAACAGAGACGTTTTTCTCTTCAGGATTTCTAGAGAAGTTACTATGAAATATAAATTTACAGAAGCAATGATTTGAATAAGGCAAAGAAAATTCCACCTCAATAATATTAATTATAACAAACAGTAAAATTTGACATCATCTTTTTTTATTTTAAAAAGCATGAAAACAGTACAAAGAGAAGAATGAGGAAATAAGTAATGAGCAGCAGTCTGACCACAGAAAATAAGCTCTTATATTCTCTAGCAGCTGTACAATAGGTAGGGCTAATCATTCTCTTAAGTAATGTAACTAGCTTTATTCTAAGAAGTCACAGGACAGTAGCAAGAGAGAACACATAACATTCAGAAGATTTTAATACTGCTTAAAGGCAAAACATAATATACAGAAAACCCCCTTAACCTAGTACAAAAATACTGTGCCCAGAAACTATGTATTTGTTCAGATATTTTTAAAAGATAGAGGAATACAAATGGACAAACTCAGTGACTAGTGACTGTGATTAAGGTTTTTATTAAACTATAATAGGAATGTGTGCTAAAACTATTTACAGTGCATTTCAAACTACATTCTTTAGGAGACACATGCAGGTATCTGCCATGTGAATACAAAGAGGACTCCTATTCTAACTTCAGTTACATCTGTAAGGTACCTTGGGCATCAGTGGGAATAGCTGAACACAGCAAAGAGCAGGGGAGGCAGCTGTCACCAAGGGTAAGGGTTCAGTCCTTTTTTACAGGTAAAAAAGGGTGGATTTGACCCATTCTTTTACTTTCTATACAGCTCAACCCAGTGCCCACTGAGGTAAATGGGAATCACGTACTTGACTTCAGGTGGGCATCTGAGCATGCATGAGGCCCTGGCATGCCACGCTCATGCTGTGGAAGTTGGTGGGAACCAGCTATTACAGAGCATCGTCACATAAATACACATTTACAAACAGCTCTACCTAGATAGGAGTTTCTCAATGGAAACAAACTTCCCTATGTGGAAAAGAAACTTTCCTGTGCAATTTCCATTCACTGCAATGACCAAGATAAAATATCCTGCTGTCACAATTTAGCATGTGTCACTAATTCCCAGGCCAGATTCTGTGATGTTTCTTCTTCCTGTCAAAGTCCAAACCAGCCCTTGTTATTTACCATACCTATTCTGTTATTCAAGCTCCAATGTTCAAGATGATATTTCAAATTAGTGCAAGCCCCTGAAGAAGTATGGCAGGGAACTGGGAAATAAGGCTGAAACCTTCTGGAATGTAAACTGCATGTGATTTGACGTGAAGGAAAGAACTGCAACATCACAGAGATAAGACTCTGAACTAATACTGCTATATAAACTTGCTTTAAATACAAGGTCTTTATAACACCTTTAAAAATATGTTAATTTATCACGAGTGAGGCAATTTTTTTCCATGAAAAGTCTCTGCTATCTTCTTATGCATAAGTGGAAGGGACACCTTCCAGATCACTCCTCAAATATTAAGGGACTAGAACTGACTCTTCATTATCTTTCTGTCTAATGGGTTGGAAAATCAGTTACGTGGTAATTTTGGCAAACCATATGTTTGAATTAAATAAGTGTGCTGAATTTGTCAGTTCATGCCCTTGCCAGGTAAAATGCATTGGATTGGAATTAAAAAAATTATCTTTACATGTGCAATTATCAGGAGGTGATACATTTAATCAGGCTTTGGTTCTCTCTTCTAAGGAGAAAGCAGTTGATCATCAGTGAAATTAATTGTTTCCTTTTATCAGTAGCTCATGTGTACATGTGCTCTGTGAAGATATGAGTAATCTGCTCTTAACTATAAACTGCTTTTAATTAAAAATTAACACCATCTCCAAAATCAGCATTACCTTATTTCCACAGCCCCCCCTTTTCTGTGTGAGATACTAGAAAACCTAGGCCTTCTACAGCTAATATTGCATGTGTGGCTAATTTATTGGAAAAGAAATGGTACCTACAGCTCAAGAGCCTCACTTAGGTGGAATTGGAAGAGGTAGGGTTAATCAGTTATTTTGTGTATGTTAATACAAGTAATTGTTCTCAGAACAGAGAAATAAAAGTGTACTTTAGGCATTAAACTGTGCTGTGGAGTGAGTTTGAAAGAAAATATGTTCATATCTGACATCAAGTAGGATACTAAAATAGTTGTCTTCATTGAGAGGAGCATTAAGAACTAAGGGGACAACTTCTTGTACCCAGAGACTTAAATCTCAAATGTGACACAAGTTTCAGTGGCTTTAAGGCTGAACTGACAAAGTGATAAACTCCATTTCACCTGGTTTCTCGTGTAAGATTGTTATAGCTAGACAATATAAACTGGGGAGAACATATTTGAGAGCTGACTGAAATAATGAGATACACAGCTCATGATGAAATTATGACAGCTGGATGGCTGTAATCCACCAGCTGGCTTTGAAAATATTGAATTCCAAAGACAATGAACTTCAAAGCAGGAAACCTGCCTGTAGCCAGGCGAGGTTTGGGGTTTTTTCCTTATTGTCCCCAATCTAGATTATGAAAGGCAGGAGCAGTTTCTGCAAGTGATTCACACAAAGCTATGACACAGAGCCAGCACACTCTGATTTTGCCTTCAGGCAGAGTAAAACACTATGCAAAGACTTTAAAGTTAATGAAATACAGCACTCTATGCTTTTAAGGTTCTTAAACCAGTAGTGTAAAGGCTTTGGTTTCATAGAAATATATACAGATACAGGTCTGTTATGATATTTAAATGTTTATTTACTAGGAACTGTATTTATATGTATGTTCCAACATTTATAGTGGAAGAGATTGTGTGGGATAAATGTGTACAGATATGTAATTAAAATATGCACATACTGTATAACTGTTCATTTTAAGTGAACCTTTAAAAAAATGTAACATCATGCCCTTTTTTTCAAGTCAAAGGTATGACTCCAGCACTCCTTTGTCGCATTTATAAATTTAGTTGTAATAAAGCTTTGCTGAACACACAATATGGCAAAGAAATACTGGAATATTCATGTCGAAGTTAATTCACTACACTGTGATAGCATCATAGTTATCTGCTATGTTGTCACCATGAATTACTAATCTCGACCATAATAGCAAGAATACACCTTTATATACATATATTTTATTCCTATTTATATTAAATATGTATCTCATCAGATAGCATAATAATTATATTTCAGTATCTCAAGCACTCAAGGAAAAGACTATACAAGGACTATGCAAATCCTGAAGCAAAGTTTTCCATTTATCAAAAAGTACCTAAAACCTTTTTTTGGGGGGGGCTTGTGTTGGGGTGGGCAGGCTGCTGTCATATCCTTACATGTGTATGCATACAAATACATGGATCACTGCAAAACAGTAGTCCTGAAATTCTTAATGAGTGTTGAAATCCATCCTTTTTTTTTTTTTAATTTGGGGGGACAGAATAAGGAGAAATACTTCTGCAGAAACATGTTTTCAGATTCACAGCTGCAATAATTTATTATTGGTACTCACTAGAGAAGTTTGAGATAGGACTTGATCAGTGACAAATAATTTAAGTTGGCAGAAATGCTGCTGTCAGAATACCTTATTCTACATTTAAAAAAATATCAACTCTATAACTCAGTATCAGCAAACATTTTGAAACCTTTGCTTCATCTTTTCTTAGCTTCTGGTATAGTTTATCTAAATGAAGAAATTGATAAAAAGGAGGGGTTTTCCCTGTCTTTCTGACCAGCTCTTACGAGTTGGGGTTGACAAACTCCTGGGAAGGAGAATTTATTGCAGTTTCCAACTAGACTTTCCTGCATTATTGTGATAGAACTACATTCCCACACTGTAAAGTGCAATGCCAAATGTGCTACTTTTGACAAATACAATTGCTGATTTTAACTAAAAAAATCATTATTACAGATTAAAAAACTGGAACATTTTGTGTGTCTCCGTGCAGCCAAATTTACATGTACTGCTAATGCATTTTGGACTACTGACATTCATCTTCTTGTCCTGTCTACCTAAAGAATAGTACTCTCCTTTTATTCCTCTTTTGAGATTTGTCCAATGTGTACATTTTCTTTAATTGGTTCCCAATTCAAAACCATTTTTATTAATCATCTTCATTTAAATAATACACTACTTTTTTTTTTACTAGTGCAAGTTAATTGATTTCTTAGTTTCAGAATGTTAATGCCACACATACAAATGGCAAATCCCTGTAGCACTCTTGGCTATTTTTGCTTTTGGTATTATTCTTTTCCTATTTCTTCAAGACACTGTGATTAGTCATTTTTAACTAATGTTAAAAGTGACTTTTAAGAGATGTTAACATAAAACTTTCTTCTAAGTGGTCATAGCCATTTCATAGTAACACTGGCCTGAAGAATGAGTCATTGATGGTCACCAGGAGTGTGCCATTCCTGCATCATTCTGATTCAGCTTTTCACCTCTTGCAGTCATTCTCTTCTGCCTGTGATCCAGTGCACTGGTTAGATGATGTTAAAATCAGCTTCCAAATGAAGTTAAAACCAGCATACAAAACCAATCCTGGCTTGTTTCCAGATCTCTGGATGCTTCTTGCAGCTATGGAGCTGTTCTTCCATGGCAACCTGTCAGCTACGTTGGGACATTTCCTCAGTCTTCAAGCAGTTTCCGTTGGTCACGGATAACTGTGACACCGCTACCACAAAACTCCTAAGAATTGCTGAGTAATTCACAGGGGTTTTAGAATTTCTTCAGTTGGAATAACACATTTGCTAAGACATCCATCTAATATGGGAAAAAAGCAAACCCTACTGAGTGCACAGATTTTGGGGCTTTTCACCCCAGAGCCCAGTTCTGCTTTCTGAAAGAGGTTACCAATAGTTTGTGTTGGAGTAGGCTCCCCAGAGGGAGTCCCAGTCTTTCCTTTGAACCTCTGCAAAGAGAACAGGCAAGACTGCTCAATACTTTTAAAACATAACACAGCAAGATGGGAAGAGAGAGAAAAGGTGCAAAATGCAGTAGTCTTTCAGATACTGGCCACAATATGATCACTAAACAATTATGTACATCTGTAAAGCAACAGGCTCTCAGGCACAGTCAGTGCCTGCACCAGTACCTTCTTGTGGGGTAGGGTAGCAAAATCTACCCTTGCAGGTCTTTTTCCATCTCAGTCTGATGTAGTAAAGGAAACATACTGTCTTCAGAAAATCTACGTGGTCGTGCTATATCTTGAAATGTGGAAAAATAATACAGCAGTGGCAAAACATAAGCCAAATTCATACAGTGTTTAGCAAAATGCAGTAACTCCCCTATTACTGTGTCTCCTACGTGAACTTAAGCTTGTGGCAGTTAAATCAGCATCTCAGTTCCGTTTGCCTTGATTGCTTTCTCCATTAATCAGGTTCTTCTCCTGCTGCTCAGCTAAGGCTTGCCATTTCTGCCTGTTTTTTCTGCAGCCATCCAGCAAAGGGGAGCAGGCCTCTGACACGTGTGTTAGGGCCTGAAATAAATTGAGAAGACAGAAGACAGATTGCATTCAATTTTTAATTAAAAATGGAGAATGAAACACCTATTTTGTATTTTTTTCAGGTTTCTGAATTTAGGGGAAAGACTCGTAGATCATTAACTGCACTGGTTACTTAACACAAGAGCTGGGTACAGTTTGGACTAGGATCACTGGCTAACTGTAGATATAAGCAGCAGCACATATTTCAGTGTAAATAATTCCAGTTTTTCTTGTCTTTTCATAAATGGAAAGGTAAAAATTATAGATGTTCAGGCTCTAGAAGTGTGGACATTCAAGCCTGCTCAGGTGCTCTCAGAGTTTTCTGTTTGTCCAGTCTGCACCTTTGCAAGGACACTCAGTCTTCTTCCAGTGGCTTACTTCCTACTGGAGACAGTTTTCTGAGGCTTCAAAGCAAAGGCTGCCTTATTTTCCTGACAGGTTCTACAGCACAGAAACACTTGAGTTTCAAGGACAGCAGCTAATAACTCCCACTCCTTTCTCTATCCCTGTTTCCTTTCAACAGGTGAATGTACAGTCTTTTTAGAAAAGTTTATTGGGTAAGAGGGAAAAAGTCAAGTAATCATCCTGTTCCTCCTACTGGAAGATTCTTCAGAGTTTGGTTATCTGTTCATCTCCTTTCTTTTTCTCACCTCAGTTCCTGTAAAATACTTGCTACAGTTTAAATAAACAGACTTTCGCTCTTATGTTGTAGTGGTTAAAAAAAATAAATATCACAAATCATATTGTGTTTCACTCTCTATTTGATCAAGCAGCTTCTTGTACAGTTTGTGACCAGGACAAAAATGCATTTCAGTGAATTCTGTCATGCAGTGCTTTGGTGTGTGTTGAAAGAGAAGGGAAAAAAATGGGATGGGAGGTGTTAAACTTGGGTAAATTTCCTACACATATCATATCAATTTTTGTATGAAGAATTCTGAATCCTTTAAAACTTTTAAAGAACACTTTTTTTTTGTCAATGCACTACCTGGATACCATTCTTTTCCTAGAGGTCAAAGCTTTAGTTTTGTGACTTTCCCTGATAATCCAGAATATAACCCTGGGACGTAACACAAATTGCACAGAGTACAGCAATTACTGCTAGGTTTAAAAAAAAATTGTAACAAAATACATTAATCAGACAAATATATAACCAATTATAAATACTAAACCAATAATTTCTTCACCAGAATAATGAACCATATGTAATATAAGATAAAAAGTATTTTTTAACTAAGGAGCTGGTTGATTAATATTCTGATTTTAAATCTGTGTCTACCAATGAGCAGCTCCAGTTTTAGGTATTTGCTGTTCTTCCTTCGGCACCATACCTCATACAGCTGCAAACAAACAGCATCTATAAATCCAACCTGCATGCTGGGAATCTTGTTTTTCTTCTCTCTGTTCATTAGATCCTGCAGATAAGAAGTAAACAAGTTCTGTGTTTAAATACATTCAATAAAAAAAACCCAACCAAAACCAAAGGGAGAGTGTGGAATTAAACAGTAGCACCTTAAACAGCACAGCAAGCTCAGCACAGCAGGGTATCATTACAGGTTTCACAGTGAAGGGAATTGGACTGCATAACCTCCCACAGGAGATAGGTTTGGATTGACAGAGCCCAGATAAGCAGACAAACAGGCAAACTTAACTGGGTTTGGATTGCTGCAAATAGGTACCAATTTAGGAATGTATTTCCTAGCCAATTTAGTAATACTGACTTGAAGATAATATTGTCTGTTCTTCTGGTTCAGAGATAATGACACACTTTTGGAACCACAGAACAAAGAAGACAGGCAAGGAGCTGGTCCTGTGTTGTGGTCACTGGGAGGAATTTTAAGTGCTGTTTCCACAAGTCATTTTGCAAGAGGTGATTCTTACTGTGGGTTCTATGTTGAGTTCCTTCCGCTCTTTATCTCCTTGATCAAAGAACTCGGTAGCCACAAGCTCAGCAATCTGTAAGAGATTTCACTCATTGAGAACTCTAAAAGTTTGCTTGCTATCTACGAACAAGACTAGTTCCTATCTCCCCTTAGGATATATCATATTAGCCCACACACACATTGTGAGACTCCAGGTCTGCATTCCACCACTGCATTTGCAATAATGACTAGGTGGAGGAAATAAATTTGTATGGAGTTTGCATTTAGGAAATCTTAAAAATTAAGCACATACCCGTTGCTGAACTGGCCATGGTTTGGTTATAGCTGATAAGTCACAGGCAGTCATCAGCATTGCTCTGTAGAACAAAAAGAAAGAGAGGGATAAATTTCTGTATGGTGAAATGTATGTAGCCACCAAGTCGAGTGACTAGTAAAATAGAACATAGAATTTCAAGGAATATCCAAGTCAGAAAAGCAAGTGAAATTAAAGCAAAGTTATAAATGTAACTCCATGTGCTATTTAACAAAGGTTATTATACAGGTTGCACCTTAGTAGTTCTGACCCAGGGAATTCAGTGACAGCTTGTATATGTCCAGACCACAGAGACCAGCATTAACCCTGCTGGGTTTAATGAAGTTCACAGCAACATGGACCAGGAAATTGGGTACCCAATAATGTTAATATAATATTAACTGACTTCTTATTCTGCTTTTACTTACAAAAATAGCTCCTTTTGTGAGGGGTCTTCCCAATTAAACTGCTTCTTCCTTAGAAGTTCAAAAAATTCTCCTCTCCTCCTTTAAAAGAAGTTAAAATAAAAGATTTTGCAGCATGCTGACATGATCCTAACATCCAGCAGTGACTATCCAGCCAACTTTCCTGTGACTTACTTTATGTATAGTGCCAGGTCTGTGGCAAGAATAGCTTGTTTTATCATTTTCAGTGTAGCCTTGTATTCTTCAATGGAAAGGCTGCTGAGAATCTGATTTCCCTTCATAAAAAAAAAGCCAAAATCATGCTATCAGTAAAATGGGCAACAGCACACCAGTTTGCTAAAGTGTCTCTAAGTTACCAAATCATTATGAGTTGCTTGCTGGTATCTGAGGTCATTCTTTTACCCTGCTTCCTTTTGCTGATTCCCTAGTTTAAAAATAAAAATTCCAGTCTTCTTGAGTAATGGCAGAAAGCCCCACAGCAGCAACATCATCACTGACTATTACAAAATGAAACTGCAAGCAGAGCAGCACCAAAGCCTTCAAGTCCATTTCATTCATTAAAATTAAATTAGTCACTGGCTGCATCACAGCTTCTCTTTCCTATTCCTTCCCCTCCCTGAAGCAGAGGAATTCTAACAGATTCCCATACCTGCCAAACTCCTAGTAAATGAAAATACTTTCCTTTTATGAAGCACCATAAACAATAAGCTATTAAATAGAAATATAAGCTTAGCAGCCTCCTGTTAAACCAAAGTACTGCAGAGCTGGTGAAATGCAACTCGCCTCCATTGTTTTTCCATATTTGCCTGTCTGAATAGGAAAGGATCATTGCAATACAAAGGATGCCAAAAGTAGCACAACCTGTCTCACAAAAGGAGCAGTCCTTTGATGGGATTGTGCATGCTAAATCACTGGTCTTCAGAATTATAACATCAAATGATAATAGCATCAAACAAAAGAATGTAGTTTTGTTTGCATATTTACTTAACTTAGGTTTGGCTTCACTTTGGAATGTCAACATGAGCGGTGTTTGGTTTAGTTTCATCAGGGCTGCTTTGTGTATGTGTAGGCTGAATGTTTTTTGAAAGGAGAGGAAGGACTTGAGTTTGTTATGTGGTTCATAAGAGGTCATGAAAATGGAGCAAAGCCTTTTGTTTCCTTTGGTCCAAGGAAGCAGGTATTAAAAAGGATGTTAGCAAGGCTTCCCTTATCAGGCAGCACTTCGAAAGCTTTGGTGGCACTCAGCAACAGAACTGTAATTTCCATGTTGCTGCATTTGCTTTCTTTACCCAAAAAGGAATAAAGAGCACTTAAGAACATGTAAGGGTGGGATTCTATCCAGAAGCTAAAAATAGAAGGCAAAATAGTTTCTTTCAGCATACACAAGAATGTGGCACTCACTGGACTATTCAGGATCATAAGGCATTGATCAAAATGGTGATGCTCCATTATTGAATGGCAGTACAGCTGAGCCAATGGATGTTCACTTCTGAGGAGGAAAAAGATGGAGAAATCAAATGACACAAACATATTAGTGATCCAGAAATAACTTCCCTTTTAACATCCTCTTTGTACGAGTATGGATAAAAAGACAGTGCTGTTCCTTTGTCAGAGCACTGACAGCTCAGGCTTTCTGCCTTCTGTTACCTGTAGAGACCAGCTGCATGCAAGGAGTGAGAATGTAATACAAGGTTTTATAAAGAGTGAAAATTCTTGTATGAAAAGCAAAGGCAACATGAAGAGTTCATTCACAAGCAGAATTTAGGAGACAGTTTTGGTTTCTGTAACATGTTCTTAAACACCTGCCTGGCATATTTCATCTGCCAGAGCTTGTAAGTAATAATGCAAACCTAATAGGAAACCCACTGATACCAGTGGAAAAATTCCTGCTGACCTCAGTGCAATATGGTGCTGGACCCAAAATGTTGATCAAGTAATTTCCTAGGGATAGTAACTGTACTGGTGTTTTATCACCACTATCTTCATGACTGATCTACTGCAACATTGTCACCTACCCTTTGCCCAGGGTAAAATCCAAAAGGGAAACTGCTTAAAGGCCACTAGAGATGTTGGTTGTACTACAGGCATTGGAAAAAAGCAGGAAACCAATTGTGCAGATGCAGAACTTAAGAATGCCTTAGTGCAGCACTTAAAAAAGTACCTTAGTTTAGAAAATAGAATTTGCTGTTTGAGTAGCGGTAGACAAAGTACAGAACTTCTTCCTCTCTTAAGGATTTCCAAATTCTCCCGGTCCCTTGTTGAATAATACAGTTCTTGGTTTTTGCTGCTCTATCTTGATTTTCAACCCCTGCTCCCATGTTGCTTATGTCATCTCTTCAACTGAATCTGGATTCTTTTGGAAGTCTGTTTTGCTGATAATCCTGGACATATTACTCTATTTATAATCTGACCCACAAACATTTAATCATGTAAGAAGTTATTTTTTTAGCATATAACTCCATGAGATTTTCTGTATGGTTAAGGACCATTCACTTAGTGGCTGCAGGATTGGTTCCCTGTGTGAGTGAGTGCACAGAAACTCAAAAGTCATAAGTGGAGACTCTGGGGATTTAAGCACAAAAATGTGGAGAGAAAGATGGAAAGACAAACAAAAACACATAAAGGGAAATTAAAGGATGCAAGCCTCTGAGGAGTATGGGCTGGCTGCCCAGCACCTCCTCTGAGACCACCACAAAAGGGGCATAGAGAAAATGTACTTGTGTGTTTCTGCAAGGAAACAAATTGTTGGATGGTGCCAACACAGGCTGGGTGAAATTCCCATTGAATTAAGTGGGATGCATATTATGTCTCCTAGAGTTCATCCTGGCTGGAGAGAAAAATATGTGAGAAATCTCTTAGGTTATCTTCCCAAGTACTGCTCCAAACTACAGCTTGCTCAGCACTCACAGACCCTGGCTGGGGCTGGAAATAAATTTCAGGCCCAACTTCTGTAGTGACACTTCTGCCAACCCCCCACGCCAGGCCAAAGGACACCATGGCTTTCAGAGCACAGGGGTTTGGTTAACACAGCTTTCTGTGCTTCCTACTTCACATGTGGGATTGGAGGAGGAAGAAAATAACCCCCCCTGCATATCTACTGAAAGGCCTTCAAGCAGTTCCTTTCTGTAAATTCTACTGCCAGGACCATTTCAATTTTTGAAACCCTGCTGCTTAAGAAAAGAATCATACACTGCTTCAAAGGAAGAAACAAAAAGGATCTGTTCTTAGAAATAAAAACTTTTGTATTTAGATTAAAAAAAAAAAATTGAACTTTCTATTGAAAAAGGAATTATTAAGCGGTAACCATCTCAGCTTTACAGCATGTGTAAATGTTACATTTTGCTGTCTATGACACTTTCCCAGGACATTTTTGAGAGGAGATGACGCATCTCCAGATGTCTTCCAGGAAATTTATTTTTAAATAAATAAAGCAAAAAATAGCTAAACTAGTTCCAATTACTGCTGGAATCCTTTATTACCAAGCTAGAAAAAAGTTACTCTTTCAATTTTGTGGAGTTTATTTTTTCTTTACCCATCAGCCAGTGTTTCTCCAAACATACAAATCTGAAATGCAGGAGTTCTGCTTCACCTCACTTATCTTCTGCCTTTCAGTATTCTGTGCCTCAAAGAAGCTTTTCCTTCCCTCCTATCTTACTTTACATATCGTGAGAACAGCAGACCACTTCTTCACAGGTCACTTCAAAACCATTCTCCAGCTCTGCCAGAAAAAGATACAAGCACACATTTCTGGATATCTTTTCCCCATCTCTGGTGAGACCAGGACACACTGCCATATCACAGGAATCACATTAAATCAACGTGCTTTAAATCAACTGAAGACTTGTATTTTGTTATTTGAAGTGGTACCAAATTTATTGGATTGGGCAGACTTGAAACTACTAATAGATCCTAAAAAATGCAGTATCTTTAGGTAAAAATTAAAATCTGGGGAAAATTTTAGACTTGTTCAGTTATTTCATTTTGATAACTTCAAACCAAAATATTTTGTTTAGTAAAAATATTTTTTCAATGTTTTAAACATATTTTGTATCTTTTCATTGTAAAGACTTTTCTGTAATTCCAGATTGGATCAGTTAGAGGGTACAGATAACCCAAAAATCAATGCAAAACAGCCATGCATTTCTAATGAAATTTTAACCATGTAACTTACTCTAAACAGCTGAGAATTCTAGAAAAATGTGGCTAAACCAAAAACAATCTGAGTTCAAACTGGTGGGGAGACCCCTCGGTGTCAGAGAGCTGCAGATCTCAGTGCTTGTTGGCCCGGACAAGACAGGGAACAGCTGGGTTGAGCACAGAGTGATCTGAAAAGCTGCACAATTCCTACATGCTGTCCCTTGGAAACTGCAGCCTTTTGCTGTCACTTTATGGGGAGTGGTGGAGGGGACTTTGGGAATGGGAGCAGGAAGACATTGTCCCTGTACAGCAGAGTTTGCTTCATCTGCCATCGTAGTTAGTCAGCAACTGAGTCTGTGCACCCTTGCTTGGCACTTGTGAATGGTTCTGCCAGTTCTTGCACTTTCTGCTTTGTAAAAACCAGGTGCTTTGCACAGCCCCACTTCATCAAAGCAATTTAGCTCTGTGCTTGTTTTTGACTTCTCTCAGACCCACTTACCTTTGTATGTAGGAGTTGTTTACTCCCCTGTGATCCAGATCATGGCTCAGAGTTGCTATCAGCAAAGCCAGGGTTTCCAAGTCAGTCAGTTTGCCCTGTAAGCAAAGAGTAATGCCAGAAGTGAGTTGGGGATTTCTTTATTTTGTACAATGTGTTTTACATTTGCTTTCTGAATAATGAAACTTGTTCTTAGTACAGTCAAAAGACAACTCAGTTTGGAAATGATTGATTTTATGTGCTCCCAGGAAGATGTGTCAATGCTTGCCTTTCCCCTCAAACTAGAGAAAAATTGAGTTATGTTCAATGCTGTTCAGACTCCAGAATCTAGGACATGAGAATCAGCAGGGAGAGAATCCAGTGTAGTTAAGAATAAACAATTTATGGAAATTGCAGTGGAGACTGTCAGGATTCCAAAAATAGCAGGCAAACTATCAGGAGCATCAGAGATTGCTCGACCGCACGCTGAGCAAAACTGCCATGTCCATTCCAGCTGAGAAGGAGGATGGATGTCCTTCCCTTGGTCTCTTTCAGCACCTTTTGTCATTCTCATTAGTGAGACAAAGTTTTTAGAGGAAAGAAATGCCTGTTCCTCATTGCTATTGGGTTTTGGCCAACCAAGGGCATTTATTTATGCTCTCAGAAGTGCTTACTCTAAAGCAGTGTAAACCAACCAGTAACAACTGTCTGTAATCAAACTGAACAAGCACGTTTACTCTGAATGAACAGAAACATTCTATTTCCTACAAGAATATGAAAACAAAACCTAAAAACATGTTTTGAAACAATGTAGAATCAATATCTTACTTGAGGATCATGTAGCCCTAACCAAAATGATTAGGTTGTTTTTTAAATTATGAGTTGTCTTTTTAAGTGGAAGATTAAAAATTTGTTTAAAAGCATTGGAAAAAGCATTTAAATACTTATTTCTATATTTTTATGTTCTGTTGTTTATCTAAAGCAGTGCTCATCTCTGCATTTGAGCTTTAAAAAATTCCTGTTGAATATTTTAAGGAAACATCCTGAAAATGGGTTAGGCTTTTCTTCTCCACCTTTTTGACTTGCTTGTAGCATAAGCCTTAACTTTGCAAAAGATCATAACAGTGTATGTGCCTTATTTGAGATATTCCCAATTGGGAACTTCCAGATAACCATTTCCAGAGGATTTAACTGAAGCTGGGTACAAAACAACATAGCAGCAGTCTCACAAACCAAGCCCTCATAGCCAGTACTCTTCAGCAGAAGACTCCACTGGCAATACCACAGAATCTTGCTAACATGAAAATCAGAGCTGTGCATCACTAGAGAATGTCTTAATAAAGGAACTGAAAATGTACCTGAATTTTCCCAGATTTCAGAGCAGCAAACATACACTGTGCTGTGTTAAAGGCGTGTCTCCAATTGTGATAAGCAACATTCTTCCGATAGTTTTTCTTCACACTTAAAATCCATCTGCAGAGAACCTTTAAGAAACAGCATCACAGATATGTGTTTTCATAAGAAAAACAGACTTCTAATACATTCAAACTTTCTTAATCCCACCTGGGAGCTCTTTTACTGAAAAAGAAATCCATTAAACTCAATTTGAAGTTCAACACACTTGTAACTGTGAATGTGGATAAAAACAGGATTACAACCACTAGTGCAGCATCTCATCGAGTATTTAATACTTGTGGGTTTGGGTTTTACTGCATCTCATTGAGTATTTAATACTTGTGGCTTTGGGTTTTACTGCTGATAGCTAAATGTCAATGTCAGAAGCGCTGTTATTAATTCAGAAACTAAGGTATGTTGAGCTAACTGGGAGAGAAAAATCCTTACTTATAACTGCATATTTGATAGAGGAAATTTATTTAGTTAGTTATTGAATCTTCTTAAGAGCTGTTTTGAAAATTACCAGGCAGCTTTTCCCTCCTATCAGCTTGTCAAAACCCAAGTGAAATTGGACTTTGGAAAGCAAGCAAGTATAATAGAAAGATTACTATGTTGCTACAAGCAAGTAAATAGGATAGAAAGATTATTATATTGCTAGGTAGCTTCTTTTTTATGCAGGAGGAAAGCATGTCCTGGATGTTTTACTCAACAGTATTAGAAATTGTGGATTATTTTTTTATATATATATATATATACACACACACACACACTTTTTTCCTTCCTTTTTTTGTTGTACAGAAGTGATAAGTATGAAGGTCAGGTAGTAATTTGATATTGGGACATATTCCTTAAGGTTGTTGACCTTACTACAGAGGTGAAGTTAAATACTGTAATATTGAAGAGATCAGACTAGGTATTACTGTATACCTTTTGGCCCTTGAACACTGCTAATCTAAATGGGTCTATAAACTGCTGATCTAGAAAATAAACACATGTTTTCTTTAACTAATGGGTTTGCCTATGAAGCTCTACAAATTAATCTTGCATTTTGATGGTTTTGTTGTAAAGATTATAAAGCAAAACTGAAGTATTTAAAAATGAAGGTTTTGACAAACAGATGTATGCACTGAGTGGAAGAGGCTGAAGAGATTTTCTGTTTTACCTGTCTTGATCACCTCTGACAGATATATTGCCAGAAACCTTCAGGGCAATTCCCACAGCCCACTTAAGTTATCTGTTTCAGTCTTTACTATCTCTATAATTATAAATCTCCCCCTAATGTCTAATCTATTCTTTTTCAGGGAAAGACTAAGATAGCAACTACCTCATATGGACATAGTGAACAGTGTTACTGTCCTCTTTGTAAGAGTTTTTCATTTCCTGAGAAGTTGCTATACTCTCCCCCCTCAGTATTCTGTTTTCCAGTCCATTACTCATAGACTGTAAAATTATTAATCCTTCCAAACTGAGGACAGACCCCAAAACTTCATATACCTTCATAGTTTGCTAATTACTCTTTAATACAGATGTTCAATTATATTTATTGTGGGATCATTTCACTTCTCTGAATTCCTAAGAATTAAGCTCTTTCCAAGAAGCAGTTTTTGGCAGCAACCATACCTCGTGTTTCATTTGGAAGTTTTGCACCAGGTTGAGGTCTGTGAACATTCGAATTGTGCACAGCGTTGTTTCAAAGTCTGACAGCTCAAAATCGCTGAAGTAGAAGTCAGTCAGGTTGAGAGTTTGGGCAGATGGCACTACAGCAGCCTGGAGAAGAGTGAGAGAACACAAATTAGCACCAGGGCAGAGAAAGCAGAACAAATACCTGCTTTTTCAACAGAGAAATTGAAAAAGAGACACTGCATTTTACCTTCACATGATACTGGAAACTGATGATTGCTTTTCATTTACTTCCCCTAGCCTCTCTTGTTTACCTTATTACCTTAGATTTAAGAAGCACTTTTCCATAGATCAGGAGAATAAAGATAGAATTACCTGGTCAGTCTGGTTATCTAAACCACCTGAGGTGAATTGTAACCAAAAGTATTGATGATATTGGGAGAGTGAGAAAACAAGGCAGTGGAGTTATATACTTGTTTTTATGGATGTGCAGAGAGCAAAATCTGTAACTGTAGGCATTTTTCTAAAAATGATGAGGGAAGAGATGTCAATAAAACAGATTTGATAACCAAATCCACATTCAGCACGATGGAAGTCAACATGTCCATAGGCAGAGCTTTGTCAGGGCTGGAAACCTGAAAAATTAGAGTTCATCTGTGATCAGCAATCTTTAAAACCCATGGTCAGTGGTTTTGGTGCAGTTTGTGTACAACCATAAACCTTCAATGGGAAATTTGAAGTTACAAGATATACAATACCCCCCCATATGTTTTTAAATCTGATTTTTTAATTGTCAGTAACATCTACATTTATTATATCCCTTTTCTAGTTATAAAATACAGAGTATTTATATTGGTTGCCCTTCAAAAAACCGGTGTCAAAGTTATGCTAAGTCTTAAATTAACTCTTACACTAACAAAATAAATGCTAAATCTTTTACTATAGACAAAAAATTTAGTATAATTTTCTGCAGTAGAATAAAATGTGGGGTTCGCAGTGCTACTACTTCAGAGCTGTTTCACCTCAATGTGAGGGTGATCTGAAGAAAATCAGGTAAATCTGAAATGATGAAGGAAATAAAATCTCTGTGTTTAACTTCCTCTTTGGAATTCTAGAGAAAAACATTTCTCCAGTGTGGGCAGCTGTGTCCCAGAAGACTGAGGAACTGAAAAGGAAGCATTTGTCATAATCTACATTGTTAGTACACATAACATGCAAATCCACTGAACTATGACTGCCAGCCTCTGTTCCATGTAAGTTTGCTGTCCTCTGTCTTGCATGTCAGAATCAGGAAGTCACGGAAGACTATGAAAAAAAGAGTATTTACACAGGAAAATATGCACCATTCGTAAACATTTATTGTGCCAGTAATTTTGTGTCCATCAGTTTGGATTCATGTGGTATTTCAGCTGTGAGCACATGAAAGGCCTGCGTGTTCAGTGGTAAGTAATGCAACTGTTCAGCAAAGCTACTGACATAATTTTGAAAAAATACACCTGCAGGCTGATTTATCACAAGGAAAGGGGCTGGAAGGACACAGAAGGAGCTCAAAAGAGCACCTCACACTTCATTCATAATTTGTCTTTTCCTTCCTTGATCTCCTGCCTGTTACAGCCACAAGAGTAAGTCTCATTTGAGCTGAGATGTGAAAAAGCTGCACTCTATAGCAGTTTGTAGCATTGTTTAGCCAGATTAGATATTTCCTTTTTCACTTACTGATGCCACTAGAGCCTTCTGCCTCCTGTTTTACAGTATGAAAGTTCATCAGCTATTTTAATTTCAAGCTATTGAGCTCTGGGTTCTGTGAATACATTGGCAGCAAAAAGAAGGCAGTAGAAAATGTGGGACCACTGTGTGGCAACTACAAAGAGTTTTGCTTTGTTTCATCTGCTTTGGATGATAAAACACAGGTTGCAGACAGTATCCAGGCTCAAAGGAGGTGACTTATGCAATAGGACAGTCCTTTAGTATTTGGAAATGATGACTGAAGTGAAAAATTTGACTGCAGGCTATTCCCTAAGGTAGATAATGAATAGAATAGTGCCAGTTTGAAGAGCCCTGCTACCATCTTCTAGTCCAACTGCCTGATAAGTACCTATTTTCAGATTATTTAGAAGCAAAACAGAGCGGAAAAATGTATCCAGAAAAAAATGTAAACTATTTTGGCCATCTTTATACGATATGAGTGCAAAAAATAAAAAAATAAAAATTTTATGAGTGCAAATAAAAAGGCCTGTGCTTGTGCTCTGGTATCACCTTAGAGAGCAGTGGATGACACAGACCAGGATTGTGCTAGGAAGCTGTGGACAGTTAAGCTGTGCAGGTGGACACTGGTCCAGTTCTAGGTTTGCCCTGGTTCTGTTTCATTGCACAGTAAGAGTGCAGCCACAAAGGTTTCATTGCAAGCTCTGAAGAGAAACCTCAGGAGAGGTGTTGCACTCTGCTCTTGTCACTGGCTCTTTATTGATGAGCAGCAGTGTGCTAAGATGAACTTCAAAGATCCATGGGGCACTGTTCCAGAAATACCCTTAAGTCTTACAGCTGGTTATGTTGCTTGGCCAGACCAGTCTCATGCTACCCAGCTCATGGTCCGCTCTGCCTTCCTTCCTCTCCCTCCTTCCACTGGTTGTCCTGCAGCAGGAGTGATGCTATTTGTCTGGAATACCTGCTGACACCCTGGAGAAGCTAAGCACATGCTGTGCTTTGAAATGCACTTGAAATCCAAGCTGTAGTTATTCCTTGGGCGGTGGCTTCTAAATACAGAATTTAACATGAGCAGAACAAGACACTGCACAGAAAAGCAATAATAAAGAAATTCGAACAATCACTGCATTAAAAAATTCAATACAGAATTTTTACATAAGGTCACAAAGCTGCACCCACACATGGGATGTTTGAAAGGTGCCACAGCTGTAAGATATACAGCATTCAGACTTAGCTGCAGAATGGAGATTTCTCAACATTTTGCTTCTGAAATACTTAATCATTACGAGTTTGATACTGACATTGCACCAGCTGAGACTGTCTCAGACTCCTGAGACAAAATCAGTCAGCACAGGTCTGGTTCTCACAGTGCTCTGGCCAGCTTGTATCTCTTACTGTAGGCATTATAATAGTTCCCTTTTATGTGATACAGTGCAAGCTTCACTGCACCTTTTATGTGATACAGTACAAGCTTCACTGTACCTTTTATGTGATACAGTACAAGCTTCACTGTCATTTTTATTTCTGCAACATGTGCTTTTGCCCTTTTAGGGATCACATCTGTGTACAGGACTGCTCTCGGTTGTTCTATTAAAGCAATATTTCTAAAGTAAGAGTAAAAAATTCAATTACCACTGTTACCTGCAGCTCCCTCGTTTCCTCCTCAGCAGCAGAAGCATGATATGACAGAACCTACAGGAAGAAAAAAGCAGCCCTTAGTACAAACAAAAGCGTGATGTGATAACAATGTACATTTCCTAGAGCAGACTTTTCAGCATTTCTGCATTTGTTGATGCAATCTTCTGTCCATACAGCACCCAGGCCAATTTTAGGGGGGCTCTCTGAATGCATATGGGAGATTCCTGCATCTTTTACAAATCTCCCACAGCACAGAACCTTCTAGAGATAATTAGGCCAAGAAAACATAAATAGTTTCTATAAAAGAGCAATGAACTCTGTTTTTCTCTTTGGAAAGTTTTCATGGCCCACTTTCAAAGACAAATAATACACGAAACAGCTCTTATTACTAGCCTGATGTCATTGCCATCGTAATTCTTTCAGGACTTTATTCAGTCATAAAAGAAAGTTTTGCCCTAAACAAAACTTGGCACAAAAGTCTGAAAGACAATATATTCATTTTAAATTCAAAAAATAAGCTCGTATTTTTTAGCTATTGAGAACATATGACATGAAAATGTTATGGAGTTTTATTTTTTTGTAAAGAACTCATCTTACATGCTGACCTATAATCTGGCTGGAACTTCTTGTATTGTCTATAAAGTTTTATATAGCTATATAGTTTTATAGTAGGAGAGAGAATTGGTAATTTGCCATGTAAGCAAATGATTTTGACAATAGTTTTACCAGCTTTTATTTAACATGACCTAATACAGGTTTATTTGAGAACTGTAATGTTTCTTTTAGAAGCTACAGGGCACATAATCCCATTTTAGGAGCTCTGCAACTACTCTGTTTACACAATGAATGTTAGGAGATCCAAAATCTACACATTTTTCACTTTCAGCTTCAAGTTATCATCTCTTAGTCATTCAGCTTCTCAGACTAAAGCCCTCTAAAACTGTGAAGCTTAACAGTAACCAATTCAAAGGCTGGGATCAGATGATGTTCATATTGATATGGTTTGATGGAGTCTGAGGAAATTGCTGAAAACCTACAACAATGCTGCTGTTACTCCTCACACTGGTTTGTCTAAAGGACTGAGCCAAAATCATCACAAAAACCCTCAATCAAGGAAAGGAAGTCCCTTAATCTGCCAAACTGTTTCCTCTTCCTACGTGACAGAACGTATGTGCAGCTTCATGGAGAGGAGAAAATGCCTCCAGCTCCCCTCTAAATCTCAGGAATAGAGTTAAGACACAACACCAAATAAAGAGTTGGCTGGCAGAGTCAGAAACAAGCAGAAAATTCCTGAGCAACTCAACAGCCCAAATGCTGCTCTCCTGAGGGAGAAGAATCTTTGTTCAGTGTCCCTGTGAGTAGCTGCATTAATGAGCAGAACAGACAGGGTCTGGGGAATATTAGGGTCTGTTTGGGGCTAATTAAGAACCACCAAGATTTTGGGCTCACCTCTAATGTAACCATCTGTTTGGCCATGGCTCTTTCTACAGCTTCGTACATCTGTGTGTTCTGGATCCCCAGGCCACAAAAGATGACGAATGCTTCCAGGAACTCCTCATCATTTCTGTTGAAAGCCTTGATTTTTCCTGAGTTTTCTTCCATCTTATTCACAAGCTGGCAAACCCCTGTGTCAGGACACAGAAATGAAAAGTAATACAGAGAACTGCCAACATATCACCTATTGTATCATCAGGAATTAAGTTTAGGACAGATTAGCCTACAGTATAAACCACCAGTATACGTAAGTGATACATAGGAATGCTGTAGGATTTTCTTTTTTCCCCCCCAAGTGTAATTTCAATGTATTATAAAATAATAAAATATTATATATACGTAGTAAATTCAAAAGTAGTTACTAGGATTTGTAAACCAAAAATGTAGGGCTTTAGAGACTTGATTATCCTGTGAAATTCTAGGGTCGGTTTCATCCTAACTTTCATTATTAATAGTATTCTAGATTGATTTAATCCCTAAAGACAATTTGTCCTTTGGAGGCTAATTAAATTTTTGCAACCATGCCAAAAGAACATTTATGAAAGTCAGAACAGTGGTACACAGAGTTTTCACTTCCTTATTTGAAGCAGTACCAGGATTTTTTTCAAGTAAATGAACTAAACAGGGAATACCCACATTTGAGGTTCAAAGCTGAAGTACACTCACCCATTCTGTGAGGATGTGCTTGAACTACAGCCTCTTCCAAACACTACTGAGCTTGAAAAGCATCTGACTGAATTCAGCTTGTTAGGTTCAAACTTGCTGAGAGTTACATTTGTTTATTTTTTTGTTAAGAATTTCTGGACTTTTCTGTGCATGTCATTAAAGAAGTCTGATGGGTAGCTTCTACCACACCTTGCTGCAGCTTAAATCCCTGACACCCTTGTGAGCAGGGGCAATTCAGACATACACCTCCCCATAGTTCTACCTGGTAAAAAATCACAGTATTAATTAAAGCAGCTGAATTATAAGAATATGTTGTCTTTGGCCAAAACTGCTTTGGGTGTGAGTACTGTCTTAGGGGAGTCCAGATGTTTTCTCACTCCCATGAGCATAAAGGCTGCATTTTCCTGGCCAAGTGCCAGGATATCCCAGCTGCAAATTAAAAATTCAGAAAAAAAATACCACGTGTGCATCTTCCCTATTACAGTAGATAATAAAACTGAGGAAAAGAACGCATCAGCCACAAATGTAACTGTGGTTTTAGAATAATGTTGGCATCACAACTAGAAGTTTTAATATCTGGAGACAATATAACTCTTTCCTGTTTCCAAACTATATTCTGTTTGGGGAACTTAGTATCAAGAATCTCCTCTAAAGAGATCAGTAAGATCATTACAGCTGTAGCTGTAAAGTGTTGTGGACAGGATTAGGATATCTGAATATTGCAAACAGGATTCTGAACCTTCATGTAATGAGATGGAAAGGAATAGAACATTGAATCACGGTAAAAAAATAAAGTCCTATCAAAAAAGGATTCATTCAAATAAGGAACAAGATTAACTTTCCCTGGGAAAAAAGAAGCTGACTTTCAACATTCCTTAGGAAAATCCCATGAAACTGACTTTTAGATTTCTCTTTAGTGCAGTTTATGACATGATAATTATTTCCATAGCAACTGTGATGTAATGAACCCAGGATTAAGACCCAACAGTGAATATGCCACAAAAGTAAATGAACTCTTAAAAGACACCATATTTGCACATAAATGTCTCTTAAAAAATAGAGAACTGCAGTGAATATACTGTGTGTTACTTAATGGTCTTCAACCTCTTTCAAAAACTGCCCCAAAGCACTGAGAGGTCCATTGATTACAAATAAAGGAACTCCAAAGTCTTTCATTGGGACATAGTTATAAAATCACAGCAAGATTCTGTAAAGCTTTTACCACATACCTGAGATATGCACAAGTCAGGAGAATAAAGTTCTTTTCATCTTTCTTGCTAGTAAGATTTGCTTGGGTTTGATATGGACAGTTTTTCCCACCCCCATACCACCTTCCCAAATTCTGGTTTGGGGTATCCTAATCTTAAAAATAATTTTTAAAAGAAACCAGACTTATAATAATAGTCATACATGTTATATAGTATTCTAAAGGAAATTCTGAGTACTGTTCCAAAGAGGGCTTTTTAACCTTCCCTATTAAATAACTGGACATGAGGCAGCTATGAAACCATAAAAGACTTCAAAGAACATTTCCCAGTGAGAATGACTCAGATTTGAAAAGCCCACCTAAATGGGTGGCCTGACTGAAAGTTTCAGTTTGAACTTCAATAGAAAATCTCAATAGAAAAAAAAAATCAGATGCAACTGTTTTATCAACAGCTCACAGCATGGTGAAATATCTCTAATTAAAGCTCCACAGTTCAGTCCTCATCTTTGTCTTCTAGGTTTTGTTGGAATATTTAAATAAAGTAATAGAAGGAGTCATGAAAGAAGCTAATAGCAAAAGAAATTTCAGAGAACTCCATTAGATAAAGATGAGGTTTCTCTTTCTGCTTCAGATATTAAAAAAAAATAAATCAGTCTTCACAAAAAAAGGGACCTCATATTTACTCTATAAATTGGGCCATGCTGTTTTGCCATCATTCTCAAAGAAAATTATTTGAAGACCATTATAAAGGCATTTTTGGAACTCTAAGAGTTTACTTGCCAAATTTTGTAAAGCTGATGAAATTGGATTCATACTCCTATCTAAGAATCAGTATATTTCCTCTTTGCTTGTGGGACTTACTGATACCAGGAACCAAGGCTGACACTCATTCTACTCTTTGGCCACTTACTAGGTGAGCAATTTATATTCAAGGTTGCAGTAGACATATTAGTTGAAAACATGATAATTAAGGTAATTAAGGATCTTGTCTTCTGGCTTGAGATTGCATGTTGCTGTGATTCTACTGTGGAGCACATAAATTTATCTATGAAATGTATAACATTATTTTTGTAAAGATACCTACCTATCACTTTATTCTTTTTCCCATTTTTTATTGGTGTACACAGCAAACTCTTTATGTTCTGACTTACATTTTCTGCATTGCCACTCTGTTAAACAAACAGAAAAACAGAGTTACCAATTTTAAAGGCTGCTGTTCAGGTGGCTGAAGTGAAAAAGCTGTAGAACTGGGCTCCACAGCTACTCTTGTCTTACATCCTCCTTCAAAAAACAACCATGTGATCAATGAGTTTGCACACAAACAACAGGCAGGAAAACTACTACAGCTAGGTCAGCATTCTGCACTCTTCCCAAGACTTTGCAGCATGTCTCGTGCTCCAACAGAAGGAGGATGAATTTATTTGGGGAGTGGAAGGATAGAACAAAAAGATAATGCCTCCTTTTCAAACACCTGGGGAGAAAAGGCCACTGATCTGCTCTGGCTGCTCCTGGAATAATATGGCAGTTGATGAGAAGTACACTTGGTCCAATCTCTAATTGTATGTGACACCAAAAGAAATGGGCACAGGCTAATATTTCTGACCAACAGGTTATGGTTTGTTTTTTTTTTTTTAATATTGTTGCTCTTTGCTCTGGTGCTGTGCAAGGACTGTAGAGAGTATCTTGGCAAGATTTTCATGAGGTGAGTAAGCCTGCTGTTGAATGTCTTCCAAAGACAGAGGCAAGCCAAGGTTTCCAGGGCACTGGCAACACCTGGGATTTCCCTTGTGTCAGGGTGCATCAGCTTTCAAAACATTTATGCTACAGCCCTGCCTTGCCCTGCTTCTCTGCAGTAGTGCAAATGCAGTCTCTGTTGCTGAAAAGCATTATCCAGAATTCCTTCTAAAAGCACTGTTACTTTCCTTTCATGTGCTTTCTTTCCATGCATAAAGTGTATTCCTGGAAAGAAAAAAGAAATCAAAGTAACTCTAACCCTGCTGAACAGCCTGTTTCAGACAAACAGTTGTTGGGACGATTCTCAAGGTATTAATTTTATTTTTAAATACTTTCAAAATCATCACCTCTTTCTTTAATAATCTATACAGTATATCCATCTGATTCTGCCTGTACTTCCAGTCCTGCAGTTAGTAGTCTGAGAGCTCAATTCCTGTGTTGCTCAATCCCTCACAGAAACCCATTCCAGCACATCCAAGAAACCTTGCACAGGAAAAGTAAGGGAAACAACACAGCTCCCCACCATGAGCCTGCCCCTTCTTTTCACTTACTGGAACAATCACAGTGAGCACTGTCTTTTCTGAGCCTTTTGTTGTGTATCACAGAGCAAATTTTGGTAAAAAGCCATCTGCTAACCATAGTAGCTCCTCTCCCTCTCATTACCCACTCATCAGCACACTTAAACATAATAGTAAGAGCAGACATCTTTCTAATTTCTGCGTTGAAAATACAGGAAAACACATTAAAAGTTTGCTTTTTGTTGATGATGGCCATAAAGGCAACCTGACTGGAAACTGAGCCTAGCCAAGTGACCTTCCCTTCTCACTCTCCAGAATCCCTGTGCTCAGTCATCCACCACACCACCAGCTCACACTTGAGGAAATGTGAAGCAAAAGCTCCCAAAGAAAAGTTAAGTTGATCCATCTCCACTCCAGCAAAGAACTTGCATGTATAACAATCTTTGCCAGAACAAGGAGGGAAGGCAAAGGACAAAAGGGAAGGAACTTCTGAGAGTCTCCTAACACTCACTGTGTGTTTGCACCATTTTAACTGAGGCCACTACCTCGACAGAAATAATAAAGGTAAAGCAAAAAAGGTTTGAAAGGTAAGCAGAAAAACATTTTCCATTTCTGAATTTGAAACCTAAGCTTATTTGACTTACTGTCCATGGAAATCTTCTGTCTTTGCAGACATCTGGGATATTGAGCGGCTCCATCGTATTCTTGACATACTGAGCATACATGTAATTGATTTTGTTTGTGTCATAGTCCCTGAAAGATACAACATTATTATTGTGTGCTTAGCACAAAAGTGAGTAATTTCATTATGCCAGGCAGGTAATAGTAATATCTTTCCCATATCAGAAAAGGATATATAGATACAACCAATATATACATAATGGAGTTGAGCTCAAATCCTGTATCCTAATCCAGCTGTGATCACAAAACTGCAGCATGGATTGGTGCATGCTTCCCACCATTTCTTTAATGTTCAACAGCATTAACACTGAACATCAAACTGAAGAAATAAACAACTCCCTACAGTTTACACAGATGAAGGATAAAGAAAGAACAGCTGGGTTTATATTGAAATAAACAGAACTGTTTGAAAACAAACTGCATTCACAAATCTGATGCTCTTGAGAAACCCATACTGGGTGAAATTTGCATATTAGTTCAAGAGAGTGCAGCAGTTATCACCCATGAATTTTCTGCTTCTAAGTTAATTTCAAATTTGTTCTAAAAGTAAAGGGACAGTCAGTCACATGGAGGTTGTGTTACTGAAATAGAACTGTCCATACCAAATCAGGACATAAAGTATCTTTACAGAATCAGTCATCTCCACTTTTTTAGCCACAATTTATTTGAGGTATTTTAATTGTTTTAGACCCATTGCCTGCCTTGGAGAAGGAAATATGTCCTAATTATAAACCTATTCCCATCAAGCTACTGTCATTTCCCTCTGACATTTGACTTTTGTTAACCTCCTGGTATAAGGATGTTCCAGGCCTGGAAAAGAGGAATTATTCTGTCATTATTTCACACATACAAGGCAATGCCCCACAATTCTGAAAAACAGTCTGAATTGGGGTTTGATTCAGTATCCTTGATTCCATAAGAAGCCTGAAATCTTATATTATGTAAAATAATATTTCCCATCTAATTCATGTCATATTTCTACTCTTGCCTGAAATTGTGCCCTTCAAGCATAGCAGAAGTTATAAGTTCAATGGTTGACTCACAATGCAGTTCTTGGCATATAATTGTGCTGTCTTATGAAAAAGAGTCTGATAGGCAACTAAGCCTCCAAGATTTCTCTCCCTTATCAGTTATGAGAAATAACTTCCTGGTGGCCCATGCAAGCAATTAATAACATTTTGAGTCCATTAGCTAGTAACCATAAAAGAGATAAGGAAGAGGAAGGGTCCATTCTTACAGAGTAGAAGAGGACTAAAAAGGAATTTTCTTTTTCATCCTGTGATCCTGTCAGGCTGTTATACAGCTGTGCTTTCTGGTTGAACAGTGTCTAAAACTGTAGCACAGCTCAACAGCTTTTAGTTGTTCAAGTCACACACTTTGGACATAATTTTCTAATATATGGAATTAAACTTGGTATAATAAATATTTACTGCAAAACAACATCAAAGGGGGTCAGAAAATCTGTTTCCTCCCTGCATAAAATATCGCTAGTAAAGCATGTTATATACAACTGCATCTCTTTCTGACAGTATTTGAAAGAACTGTTTTTGATGACAGGGACAGTAATTTTCACACTTCAATACAGAGTTCAGGCTAAATTTGGGAACTATTTTATCTGTGTATTTTAGTTCAGCTGTTTTTCTTTTCATCCCAGTTGAACTCCTTAGTGGTTGCCCAAAGATGAGTGAGAGTTAGAATTTTAAGACTCTAGTCTCAATTTAGTCATCTCCCTTATCTGTGAGATCAAGATAAAGATTAAAATAATTGATTTAAAGCATTATTTTAGTTATTATCTCCTAACTTGCATAAGTCTCCTCTACAACATGGTCATCCAAGCTGATTTCTTCGAGATCATTTTTAGAGCAGCTGTACATTTCCATATCTTAGCCTTGAAATTCAAATATGTCCTTAGACTGGCAAAGCAAAGAGATCAAGCCCTACTCCTGTTCTGCTCGTTGGGACCTTTTTAAGGCAAGAGAGTTGGTCTATGCCCACTTCAGGGGAAAACCTGCTCTATAAAAAGTAGCAGTAATACATGGCATCCAGTAGAAATAAGTCTGTTATTATGAAAAGAATATTAAAAGCAGAGTTTCTTCAGCATTCTCCTGGGATGAACGGAAGTCTGAATTAATTGGTTTACCTCTTGAGATTTTCAGCTGAATCTTCTAATTCCTCAGATTCCATGTGAAAGACACTAGAAAATGTATCCTGGAACATCAAGAGGATGTTTGAATATGCAGGTCTATAAGGTTGTCATTATTTAGAATAGCATTACTCATTAAACCCTTGTTGCAGTTATCAAGACATATTCTGTACAAAGGACAAGTGTAAAATTATTTAGCTTCATTTCACATCTGTCATCAAGCATACTGGAGCCTACCATAAAGGTACCTTTTGATAGAACTTTAAATAGCACTCAAGTGTTTTGAATCTCTACCAATGACCCAGAGAAAAAATACCAGTATTTCTGAGTGGTGCCAAATTTAGGTCAGCACAGAAATTCTTTAATTACACAAAGGCCGAGACCTCTCACGTCAACACCCAACCTGAGCAGATGCCATGAAAGAAAAGACCGAGGCTGAAAAAAGCAACAGAAGATATGAGAATGGAGGGAAGCCCACCCCACTACCAGGGAATAAACACTTCTGCTTTCAAACAAAATAAACACACTCACAGGACAATCTTCATCCACTATGAAGATGGTACACCTCTGCACCTGCATGAAGGATATTATAGTGGCTGCTATCTTCTTCAGGATTACTTCCAAAGACTGTTGCTCTTCAAAAATCAGGCTGGCAAGGTCAAGAAGCACCTGAAGAAAAGATCATTTGTGAGGGTTTGACTAATCATGATTTATGCAGTAATTATCATTAGTAATGTCTTTGAGTCATGTCCTCTCCCCTGAATCAGGGACACCAGTGTTTATGTCTGTGACCAAAAGTAAGTTTTGGCTCTCACACAGATTGCAAGGTAACAGTCAATATTAGCCAGTCTGACACTTTTTGTGGAAGTATTAAATAGCACGGTTAACTGTCTCATGTTTTCCGTCAGAGAGGCAGAATAGATTTAGGCATTAATAGGTCAAATGAAACCTTAGAAATTCAGACAATACAGTTACTTCTCCTTAGGAAACCTATTTTCCTATGGCTCTTGTGTGCCTTCTCAAACCAGTGTTATTTACATTTTTTTAAGACTTCTGACATAATTATTCTCTAGTATAATTCAAACAGATCCTGATGAACTCATGGTGAAAACATCATACAGTCTGCTGTATTTCAAAGCTGCTGTTGAAGGATTTAGCTGCTCGTATGTGCTTGCTTTTTTTTTTCTCTCACAAGAAACATGAAGGCAACTTAATAAATTATCTAAATTTGTACCAATTTCCCAACACTGATAATCACTTGGAAACTCAGACCTACCAGAAAAAAAATTAAAACAACTGCTGCCTATTCTTTTATCCAAAACATTATCACATCATACAGGTCAGGCATAGTCACCCAAAAAGGCCATGACATTAATAACCCACCAGTTACAAAGCTGGCTCCAAAGTAGAGCTATAGCAATCAGAAGAAAATTCACTTTTCCATCTGATTATTACTGAAAATATGGTTGGTGGCGGTTACAGTGGTAATGGGTGAAAAGAACAGCATGACCTCTGCTCTTCCATAGAGATAATCCCGCATGTAATTTCTAGAGTGTCACACCTCTGGTTGTTTAATATATTTGGTGAACCACTGGATAACTTCAAGCAATATCAAGTATATTAACATGGAATGAATTTTCTGACATGTGGCTTTACCTGCTTCCCCTAGACAGGCCCTTCCTCACAGCCCAGGCTGGAATGTGCCCAGCCTCTTCCCAGTGCAGCTCCTGAGAGCTTTATCACAGACACACAGCATTCAGTCACAGGGATTAAAAGCAGCCAAGGAATAACTACCACATCACAAACAAGAAGAGGAGGCACTGATAACTTGCAAACCCTCCTAATTTCTCCATCCCTAGGAAAAACCTGTTGGCCGTACCTGATTGCGCCTGTTCTCCAGCAGAGACGTCTCGTACAGCTGAGCGTTGTGAAGAACAATTCCACAAAATGCCAAATACGCAGCAAAATCCTGGAGACAAATGAACATCAACATCTCACAGAGATAATTTCCCACTGCTTCTTAACTCTATTCAAAGCTAAGCTACTGCAACGCTTTGTTTTCACTCTGAAGTATTAATTGATATTTTTGTTATTTTTGACAATTGCACATTCAGGGTCTGGGGTTTTTTCAGCTACTCATAGTTTCTTATTTCTTCAAGAATCCCTTCTTTTTTTAAGCTAAGATCTGAAGATCATTATCTTGGTACAAGTAGGATTCATCTAAAATGCAGCTTAAAGGAATAAATAATTTTGCTGCAATGCATATTTTATCTAGAAAAACTGACCGCAGACAACTCTCTCAGGGAATTCAATCTCTTGAGAAGTGAAAACAAAAATTTGCTATCATAGCAAACCCACAGTTTTTTCCTCATTCAGGGTAGAATTAATTCTGATAGCCTGAAGATACTCAGTGTACGTTTTGTTTTAAAGGGGAAGTTTTCAAAGAGAAGGGGTGAATTCTGATTCTTTTATTGCTGATTGTCAAGTTGACTTCTTCAGCCTGAGCACAGCCTGGTTTTTGCCCCAGCAGTCTGAACATGATGTCTGGAAGTTTTTAGAAAGCAACTGCTCTGAGAGAATTAGGAATCCATTCTACTGTCTGCTCTCCTGATTCTCTGATATATTGTTCATAAATTACCTAAAGCTTTTTCTTTTCATGCAAATGCTATACTGAAAAATGATATGGTATTTAAAAGATAATCACTCTACAAAATTTAATATTCAAATACTGTTTGGTGGGCTTGCCGGGAGAGTTAGAACCAATTAATTAAAAATTATGTCCATTAAAAGTTATGGAAGTGTTTCACAAGGCATTTCAAAAGAGTAAGCCTGTGTTTCAGAGATATGTAACAGACAATATGGTGATCCAGAAGTTAAATTATTTCACATCCACATTTCTCATGGCCTCATAAAGAAAAAAAATGTGCAGTACTTCCAGGAACATTTACTTTCTCAGAGATGTTTAATTTTCAATAATGTAGAAATTTCTGAGCAGCAGGAAAATTAAAAACAGATCCATGCCCTTCCCCTATGAAAACAGAAGGGACGTAAACACACAGCTTTTATACCTTTTCATCTTGTTCAGTGAAAGTGCCACCAATTCCAGATTTCTTGTTTATTGCTTGAGCTACACCAACAACCTAGTGTATTCAAAATGGAGAAATTAGTTAATTTTTAGCAGTCTGTCATTGGATTCCATTTCTAGGCATATGTATTTAAGATAATAAATGATCATTACCTGTATTTGCTTGGTTGACTATTAAATGAAATTGTTAGTATAATAAATATTTCTCTCTCAGGCATAAACACTTCCTAGATTACAGGATTTCAAGACCTTAGTCTCTCCCCAATATAATTCTGTGTTTCCCTTCCTTTTGAGACAAAGTATTATTAATCTGACAAAGTATATGCAAAGCTTTTAGATATTTTTGAATTTTTAAGCATAATAAGCATAACAAGTGATAGGAAAAGCTGCAAAGAACTTCCTTTGTTTGAGGTCCGAGTAGTGTAAAACCAATTCAGGGTGTTAATGATGGTATCTTTTTCATCTTGCTTTTTTGGGATAAACAGTATCAGAGGAAAACTCTGTGGTGTGCATGTTTAAAAGGTTATATTTAACTATTAATGGTTAAAGTTGTAACTGCTAAACTGATTTAAGACATGTGGTTTTATTTTTGTAATGGAAAAGAAGACAATTTACTATCTCTCAGCCTAGCATTCCCAGAATACTGATGCTGTAAGTAAGGCCATTGTTCTTTAACATGAATCACTGCCAACTGTGGGCTCAAAAATGTCTGTCTGAAATAAAGCTTCACTGTCAGCTCCATTCCATAAAACCCAATTTTTCCCACAGTCAACCTCTTATTTACTTCAGTGAGGAATATTTCTCATCCAGTGAACTTCCTTTCTGCAATGACAATGTACCACTAGCCTGTATATTCTCTGGCAGACTTTGAATGAAAGCAAATCCCTTAACCACTTATTATGCTTTTTGTTAACCTACATGTGCAGAGGTTAGTGCTTAGACCTCTTCTCATGCCATTCTCTTGGGTATTGATTTTGGGTTTGTTTTGGGTTTTTTTTCAGTTTTGATCCAGCATGAGCTAAGACAACTTCAATAAGGCCAGAGGCTTTTCACCCAAAAGGTGAGTACTTTCATGTTGGTTGTTTAAATACATCCTCTCCATGAAAGGAAAGTCTACAGTGCTTAAAAAAAAGCTATAAGAAAATAATCAAAGGACCATATTAATCCAGAATAAAAAAGACTAGTTAGGCTCTTTTCTTCAGCACTCCACGTTTCAGATACGTTAACAAAGGCAGGTGTTCCAAAAGCAATGGTCAGTTTTATATCTTTGATAAGGTCTTTCAATAAAGGATTTTAACTGAAGGGAGAGGAAGTAATGAGGAGAATAAACCTGCTAAAAATTCATGTTGACTTGATTAGGATGAAAGTTCTGTGCATATACAAACTGTCCTTGTTTTTGTTGCTGTTTCAGTGGCATTCTCAGCTTCCAGACAATTTTGTATCGAGCCATTTCTTTTTCATACAAAACAAGCAGTTAAAAAAATTAAACTGGTTCAAATTCTGGCTTCATTTATATCAGTACAAATTTCAGTCCACTTCTCTGAATTCCACAGAATATGGTGCAAAGACAGTAATGAAAAAAACTTCAGATGGGCATTTTTTAGCCATTGGAGTCCTGCCTGCAACCAGGTAATTAGGAGAAGATGTAGGAAACTCGAGAGGATCTGCTCCTGTTACTAAAGTAATTATGTAATTAGGACAAAAGTCAATCATGTAGTAGCATTTGGGGCCATGGAGAACATAGGCCTGCATTTTTGAGAATTCTAAGCACAGTATGAAACCCAAATCCCCATTTTTAAAACTTATTCTAAACAAATCAGACATAACAAGAGGCCTGAGCTACGATCCCCAGCTGGGAGTTTTGGTTGCACCAGCAGAAAAACTGAATCAAAGGTGACCAACTGCTCTGGGCTCAGCTACAAAGGGAACTAAAAAAGCTTAAGATATTAGTCTGGACTGAAGAAAGCCAAGGCTAAGGGAAGGACTGATGTAATTAGGACCTGCTTATGCTTTGACACCGAGTGCATGGCCTAATCACTGAAGTAAGCAGTGTACTGTGGAGTGCTACACGCTCCTTTTCCTGAGCTTTCCCCCAGCTGGACTAGGCAGGTGGGAACACAGAATAGTGTATCTAGAGGAGCCCTCTGCAGTTCCCAACAAGAGCTGCCTTCCAGGTTTGCTGTACTGAAAGACCCTAAGGGTTGTGAGCAGAAAGGAATTCCCCTTGGATCAGAAACCAAGTACTTTGCTATTTTCTGTTCAGGTCACATAACACAGACATACACCATAAAGACAAAAAGCAATTCTGATGGTGGAATTTTTCCCTTACTTTCCCTAAGTCCCAAAGATGAACAAACCTTGCATCAGTTGCTGAGTCAATACCCACACATGTTTTACCACATCTGAACACAGCTTTTCTAATTGTATTCTTGCTGGTAACCCCAGTGATGTTCCAGTGCTTGTTCTCTAACCTTTCTTTTCTGTCTGTGCTACTTTTCTAATTTAATTAATCATGATCAACATTACAAGGAGATATTTCTTCTAATTATCAGAGAACTTTATTTTCACTATTTTATTGCAATAGCTGAGTCCTGCCTCTAGTAGCAGGCTACCTTGAGTACCCAGTCGGTGATGGCTGATGACTTCAATGCTGTGCTCTGGATTTTATCTGGATTGTTTCATGCTGCAATTTTTTGCATATTAGAATTACAGGCCTAACTGTGAAAGCTGTTCCAGCTCTACAGGCAGCTGGTGCCTTTTTTAGTAGGTTCTTACTTTAGCTGACTTAAAAATGTAATTAATTTTGCTTCTTAAGGAGATACATTTTTTATTTACTTTGCTGGCACCTGAAGAAATATTACATTAAAGCCAAAGAATGGTAACAGAAAATGGGAAACTTCACATTTTTGATAAGTGAGCATACCCACTTCAGAAGTGTGCTAGCTTTACTTTGCTCTCCTGGTCTTGTAGAGGTTTGGTTCAAGCTTATAAAATTATCCTGCAGGGACAGAACTGTATTTACAGACTTTCATTTTTTTAATCAATAAAAATTTCCCATCCTTTTCTATCATTGATGCCAGCAGTAGCCTCCATGCTTTGCAGTGGTCTAGCTACTGTAATGTGTCAGCATAGCTGAAAATCCATCCAATAAACAAATTACTGATCTCCATAATCCTGCGTCAAGACTGCTGCTGGAACTGAGGGAGTTTGTCCAAAGACAGCTTGGCTAGATCTGCTCTATCCTGCAATGATTGGGATGTGTGATATCTGAAGGGTTCACTAGGGGAAAAAATTACTCAGCTGGCTGACTGTGACATGCCCAGTCCCATTTTTCACAATAAAATTCAACAGGGGATTTTCAAAGGCTGGTGCAAAGAGTAGCACCCTGATTTGTTTGGAAGAATATCCCAGTGACAAGAGATAGGTCCCAGTAAACGACAAACCAAACCGAGTGAGCACTGCCAAGAAAAAAATCCCAACATTTTGCTAGCCAATCACTAGGAAATTAAATCTTACTTACTCACAGCCTGGGAGAGATGTCTCAGTTAATTCAGCTAAAACCTCCATATAAGAAAATCCTACAGATTTTAGTAGAAATTAAACTGAGATTGACTTTTATGCAAATTATTATGCACAGCTCAAACAGAAAAAAAATGCAGCAGTAACAGAAAATTGTGTCATTCCTGGAGATGTTGTATGGTTGCTGTGGTGGCTCTGTGCTTCAGAGACCATCCATTCTCCAGGTATTCCAGACATGTTGGAGAGCTGTAGAGTCTTTTATCAGCTCTGGAGAGCTCCAGAAGTTAGTTTAAGTTGAGGAACGGAGAAAGGACTTCTATTCCCTATCCAGTCCTGTCAAAATGACTGTTTGTTTACAACTGTCTACAAAACCATATGGAGACATTCGAGGTGATAATTATTTACAACAACTTCTGTAATGCTTTTCCTGGGTCTCTGAATCCAAGACCAAACAACACCAGAGCAATCTGTCACTGCATTTACTGACTTTACAGGAGCTCTAGGAAGCAAATCAGTACCATTTGGAGCTTCTGAAGAATTAGAGGCTTGAGGACACACCAGGAATGAGAAGCTTCTTTTTGAGATACACAGTACTGAACTGCCCCACTCTTGGGCTTTCTGCCAGCAGTGGTTAAGGCCCTGATTTCTGAAAAGCTCCATGGCACTGGAATGGTTCAGGTGAACAGCTACAGCTAAAGCCTGGTGCCAGCAGTGCCACTTTCCTCCTGCACAAGGAAAAACCCAGGGTAACTCTGTGGTACAAACTGGGCAATAGTAGTTTTTCATCACTTCTATACTACTGAGGATAAAAATTCAGTGTGTTTTGAAGGTTTTGCTGTGTTCTCTGATGCACATCAATAATCCAAGCAGCACCTCTTACCTACTGATGTCTAGATAACTGTATACAGTTCTCTGCTCTTACAGAAGAATCACCAAAAAAGCTGATTTTACAG
>JACBWW010000034.1:4492754-4552083 GCA_020086605.1 Lanius collurio | reverse complement strand
CCCTATGGCTGCCACATGACCCACGATGCCCTTGTTCCACTCCAGGCGAATGCAGTTGTTGGAAGCTTCTTCCAGGGTGGATCCTTCTGCCACATCAAAGAGCCTGCTCATGAGAAACTTCTCATTGGAGCTGTCCTCACACACCAGGAACAGGGAATAGCGATCGGCCGCGATCAGCTCGTGGATGTGTAGGAAGATCTTATGGCAAAGCGCTGTGACATCTAAGTGACTAGAAATATCTTTGACAAGTTCTAATAGTCTTGAACACTGATCCCCTGCACTGGTCTCAAGCCTCGGAGATGGCAGAGGCATCTGTTCCTTCTTGTCAGAGCCAGAGAGGAAGCTCACTGCTCCCACTGAGTCCTTGACAAAAATAGGCCTTAAGGGTCTGTCAAATTCAGAAGCAGAGATTTTCCTCGCTGGTGTCCCAGAGTTGGTGGTCTCAGCACAAGCAGGCTGGTGACAGGCACAGGCTTCAGTGTGGGACTTGGCTGCCTCCTTGCAGACTGGGATGGTGTGAACTCTCTCAGCAAACCATGCATTAACCATTTCTCTGTAGAACAAAACCAAAAATACAGTGAATGATGTGAACTGAAAATCCTCTAATGCACATTGGAAGCTGACACCGTGAAGAGGATAACTAAGCCTTTTCACACAGAGGATGCTGAAGCACCTTTAGGCTCTTCTGTTTCAATATTCTCCAATTTTATGCTGCACTTAGCCCAGATTAAGAACTAACATTTTCTGCCCCATAAAAAAGAAGCTATTTCTGTCTAGAGGAAATTATGAATAGAGCAGAGGAGCACCACTTAAACTGTGGCTTTCAGAATACAGATCAGAAGTTTACACTGTAATTTTGTGACTGAAAAGTTCCAGTCCTTCCCATTCCATTTCTGCATAAGACACATATATATTCATATGAAGACAAAACTTTCTGTTTCTAACCTCTAAAAAGATAATTTTGAACTTTAATTATATCTGTCAACCACCTGAAGCCCTTCCTATTTTTCTGTTGCCAATATACTGTTTTTAAGTTAACTTCCCCTGCCCTCCAGGTTGATAAAAAATGCTGGTTGGACTCAAAGCATAAACGTTTTGTTTAAAAACCCTCAAGGAAACATGAATATTTCCAATTAAACCCCCTTCAAAACAGTAAAAGAACAGACTGTTTTCATGCATCTCTCCTATTTCCTTTCCTTGCAGATTACATTTATTGTCTAACTCAATCCCAAATACTGAATAACCCTAAAATTGTGTTTTTAGGAGTTCCTCACCAGTTAAAAAATGCCATGCATCTCTAGTACTTAACCGTGTTTCTCAAATTAACTTAGTATTAGAAAGCCAACCCTAATAGTGTCCTCACTAAATACAGCATATCCTCATAACATTAATATATATTTTTAGTTACTGTAGTATTTTCTCGTTCAAAATCAGAGGGGTTTTTGTTCAGGTTTCTTTTTGTCTTTTATTTGGTTGGGGTTTTTTATACATAGGGCTTTTTATTTCACTTGCTCAGTGTTGAGTCCTCACAGCACATGCCCTACTCTCTCTCAGAAGAAATGGGGTTTTGCTGTATTACATAACATCCAAGCCTAGGAACAGCAAAAATCCTATTAACAAGTCTGATCTTTTGGAAACCTTTCATGGTGGTCATGTTTTAAATTTGGGATATTTTTTATTTGCTCAGCAGACCACAGGAATTCTGAGAGTGAAGCTGAATGAAACCATGGAACTGAGTCAGGTTAGTCAGCCACTGATCAGTTACACGCACCACTGTACATTACATATGAAAAGCACTGTACAATAACCTTATTTTCCTTACAGCACACCTTTATCTTTGTTGTAGGATGCAATACTGCAAGCACAATTATCCATTAATTCAAAGCAAAGTGATCAATTAAAATCTAAAGTCCAACAATATTATTTTTAATAGAAAGCCATCCACAAAAGGAAACTTATTTGACTTCTGTTAGGAAGGTTTGAAAAAGTTTTTTCAATCACATATGATTTGGAGACCTCATTTGTAGGAAAACATACTATAAGAGGTTGAATTATTAAAAACTAAAAATGATTGTTCTTTATTAAAGCAGTGATGCCTATTTTTGTGGAGTTACTTTATCCAAGTGTTTCTTGCAGTGAAGCAAAGAACAATTTATATACTATTAGAAATTTGACTTTAACAGTATTACTTTACAGTACTTAAGCACGATAAACATTAAATGTGGGGACTGTGACCATTTATTAGTGCAATGGATAATATGATTTTCATAGGACAGTGTCACATTTGCAAAAGCTGTTTCAGTCAGTCAAGAAGCTAGCATTTGGTAATACTTGAAATTTTCACTTATTTAACTGAATGAGAAAGAATAATATTTTTTTATTAAAATGACCAAAAATATCCTTAAGAAAATTAAACAGTTAAAGATAAAAAAATCTGTATATAAATACAGTACCAATCTCTAAAATCAGTGCTGGTAACTCTTGACAGCACATGTGTTATAAGGGGTCCTTTTTTGTTTTACTCTGATCTCCTCAAAATAAAAAATTACATGGAAATTTTAGCTTCTCCAAAACAAAACTACCATCGAGAACTAAGGCTGCAGAAAAGAACCTGCAGATGCCAGCTGGATGCATTTAAACCTCCGACACAAGAAGGTAGGTGTAGAATAATTGATAGTTTTAAAGAAGATTGGTGGCTTGACCCAGATTCATGTGTGTGCTGACTTGATTTCTGAGCACTGAGGACTGGCATTAATGGAAGGTAAGACCGAAAAGTCACAGTAATAACATAGTACCAGATGGAGGGTGTTCTCCAACAAGTGATGAGGCCCAGAAGCCGTGTAATTGAAAATGCACACGTTTGAAAATGCACAGGCATGAGCCTGTACTGTTATTGGGCAACAGCAATTTGCAGAGCAATCTGATTCACTGCCTACTTACTCCTGAGGAAAGGAGAACATAAAAAGCTATCATTTTCCCTTCTCCTGATTAACGATGAATTTACATACATGGATGTGCTGATACAAAGTAGAGAGAGAATCTGGTACCCTTCATGCATAAAGCAAAAGCTAAAGCAGAAATTTGTTCATTTGAAACCTGTCATTTTATTTATTCTGCAGTGTTGTGTTATGATTTCCCCAGGCCTTAATGGTGTAGGAGTAGCAATCAGTAAGAACGATGTACTCTGAATTCTAATACCTGTTCTCAAACAGGTGGCCGTGAGATGATTAATTTTTTACCCTCTTGCTTTTTTACTGTGTAAAATATGCATACATTTCTTATGGAGATTATTGAGGGATGTGGACCGTAGCTGTAAAACCTTTCACATGAAAGGAATTATGTTTAACAAGAACTGACTACTTGTTGGGTATCTGCACTCTTTATGAAGTACTTAAACATTGAACAGAACTATACGTGGAGCTGCATAATTATGAGTAACATATTCCTGTCCTTTAATGTCTCTTGGATGATGGTTCAGTAACTTGCCAACATCATGTGTGATTCTCAGAAAGCTCTTTAGATTAACAACAAACCCTTAACTAAACTGGTTAAAGCAGCATTTCCAGCTTCCAACCATTTAAGCATTTTACTTTGGGCAACAGGAAAGCCATTCAAATTCAACTGGAAAAAGAACAGTGTTCAGTGACCTTTACCAAATGCCTCTTCTAACAAGGAAACTATTTAGCTCCTTTTACTCACCAAGTAACACACACGGGTGGAAGAACCAGCATTTCGCATGAGCTGACGTATTCTAACTCTATTTAAAATTTCTCAGTGTCTTGACAGTAATTTGCTTGTTGACACTCAGTCCTATTTAACAATGCATGACAAGAAGGGTATTATGACAAACACAAGTACTCAGACAGCACAGAATTAGCTCAGCAGATATCTGACACCAGACACCTCCTGAGCTACGAGTCGAGATTCCTGGAAATTAGCAAGGAGTGCCATGTACAATTAAGATGTCATTTTGAAAGGACTGCAGGAAGAAACAAACACTTGTGACTATTCATGTGAAAGGTCTTCAGTAAGCATTGGCAAAAGCTGATTGTAAGGACAAGACCCTGGGTGTAGTTTAGAAGTTGCAGGAGCAGATAAGGATCCATAGCGATCCATGCAGACAGTTAAACTTGATTCAGTGCCTCTATCCCACTGTGGCAATCACTGCACGTTGAGGAGTTACAGCATCCATTCCTCATGACCTGCATGCCTCCTTTACTGCATTATCATCCTTTAATATGAACCTTCCCTCAAGAAAGCTGTAATTTATCCCAGAGTTCATGAACAGGAATAGCAGAATATGAAGTAACCATTTTTTTAGTCCCTTCTACCAGCCAAATCCAATCTTTCCTGTATAAAACATGACAGTAGTGACTGCTGAATTTGGCTAGTGACTTTATCAGCAGATGACAAAATTGGAGAGAAATCTTGAAGCAATAGTGCTAAGAAGGGGTAAAAATACAATGGCAGGCAAAACATTGAAGAAAAAAGAAAAAAAAAAGATGGCATGAATTCCTTCCCTCTATCACTGTTTTTATACAAGCACACAATCTGCAGTTCATGAGACCTTGTGAGTTTCAGAGGAATTAAGAAAGACTCTTTGGCCCCAATTTGTTAAATGCTGCACAGAAGGTTAGACCTGTCCCTAGAGGATGAAGTTTTCAGTATTAATAGGCAATAAAAATAGAAAATCGATGGTTGAGAAAACACAGGCAACATGTCTTGGGCCAGGTCATGCAGGAGGGCACAAGCAGAGCTGGAGAGAACCTTGCTGTATTTCCTGTGCCTTATGCACCAAACCACACTGCCACAACACTAATCACTATTCTACTCATACACTGGGAATATTAAATAATTTATTGTACCCATCTTTGCTTCATTGTCATTATCTTCAAAGTACACAGCAGAATTCTCAAAAAGAGCCCCAACCCAGTGAAGATGTTTAAATATTAACAGCCAGATTGTGATTGTCTGTTTATACATATATAACCACGACACCTATGTAAGAACACACCAATGTGACCATTCAGCACAACTGCTTGGCACCTTTGGAGAAAATGTGCAAAAAAACAGAATGCAAAGGTAACACTGAGATGCAACAATGAATGCATAACACTTGCTGTTCTATAACAGAACACAGCCATAAGAACTTTTCAGTGCAACAGCAACTAATTCCCCATTTTCTCTGTGCTCACAAACCATGCATATATACAATGTGTAAAGTTTTAGTAGTTGCATGGACTGTTCTGCTAATTTTTCATTCAAAACAGCAGTTACTGATAACACATTTCAGGAGAGGGATTATAAACTTGCCAGCTAAAAAATGCCAGCTTTAAAGTGTCTGAATTCCTGTGGCCTAATCCTGCCAGTGTTGAAATCAACAATATTTCAAGCTAAACTTCCTAACTATTTTCTCAATTGCCTTCCATAAAATAACCACTAGATGTCTTCAAATTTCTCTCCAGCATCTTGACATAATTTAGACATGGAAATCATGTAAAGCATTAGCAAACACTCCAAAACTATTAGGTTTTAGCAAATGAGTTTGAAATGCAAAGCCATTTGGATATTACACTCGCCTTCCCATTTTCTTTCTAGCACGTCCTATTTCACAAGCACATTCTAAGTGGTTTTGTCTCTTTCCTAGCAGTGGAAAGATTTAAATAAATTGTATAAGGCCTCACTAGATGGAAACAGTAAACTGACTGAAGTGTTTTCAAAGTGACTACAAGAATAGATTGACAAAAAACAATATTTTTTTCTTAAACCCTTCCCAATTATAGTTAGTGGAGATGCCATTTCTCACAGTGGTAGGCAAGCAGTTCTGGAATATGAAGTAAGACAGTGCCAGTTTTTTTAGCACAACTTGGTCAAATATATTAGCATACATTTAGCTTTAAACATTTCAAGTGGCAGAAATTACTAATGTTTGAATACAGTTCTTAATTTAGAACATTAATTCTTGATTCAAACTATGCTCATGAGAGACTGAAATAACTTTTTAGAATGATGAAACTTTAATCTTGTCCGAATGCTCTTTTTTTTTTTTAATAGAAGGTAGAGGTTGCTTTATTATTTGTAGCAAAAGTACTCAAATTGGAAAACTAACACTGACAGGCTATTCTTGGCTATTTTCAAGTTTTCTTTAATAACCTAAATGCAAGCTTCACTTTTTACAAGAAAGCTTTCCTCCAAGAGACTTTCTATTTGCACTACAAAGAAAGACAGAAAAAATCCTCAGGGATAAAAGTTCAAATTCTAAAACATGACCTTTATTTCTCCTCTCCGTTTGCTTCTTGCTCCAAGCTAAAGAAAAAAAAAAATTTAAAAATAACTAGGTACCAAATGATTTTATTGTGGAAAGCAGTAGGACCATACCAGTACTTTTAGTGAAAGATGGATTAAGAGTTAAGGTCCCACCTGCTTGGAGACCTCACCTAGGCTTTTGGCACAACTTCAGTTCCCCTAAATTTCCTAACCCCAGGGTTAAGTTTGATTTAAGTGGTGCAAAAGCTCTGGGATGGCTCTCTCTGCTATGGTGAGCTCTCCATACCCATCTCTCATCTGCACAAATAAGTGGGAAAAGATATGTTTTACTAAGCAAATATATTTTGTGGCTATATTTTCAGTGCCAGACCCAATGTGAAATCACAACCGTTGTGTTATCGACGAGGGCTATTTGAGATGGGCTTCTTTTCTGTCACTTTGCAAACAGCTCCTTTCATATTTAATGCCTTGTTTAAAATACAGTTTTCTTCAAGTAAATAATATAAATGAGAAAGTACTCCATGTAAATTTATGTATGTTTCTTTGCCCGTAAGGAAGAGAAATACTTCTATACTGTGGTTTTATTAATTGTATTTTTCCACAACAAAACCAAAATGCTTTAATGGGGAAAATGATAATATGTGGTAGAAAATTAGCTCAAGTCGAGAATGTATTGCCTAAATCCTCCTCACAAGAGGATTCTGCAGCACATACCCAACACAGAACTTGCACAAACCTCTACAATTTAGAAATCAAAGAAAGGTATTGAACTTTCTTCAGTCTCCAGCAGTGGCAATATATGCCTCAGCTCCACTTTTCTCCCCAGTTGCCAGGAATTTGACCCTGTTGTCTAAAATTTCCCCAGTTACAGCCAAAACCCCACCCAACAATGGAAATGAAATTTCGATCGGCATTATCAAAACTCGACTGTAATATGGTAATAGTTACCCTGAAACAGAGGGAGGCAAAAAGGGACATTAACTGTCAGTAGTTCACCCCATCTTACCTTCTACCCATCCTCTAAGGTTTACCAGTGTATTTTAATTAATGTATTGTGCAAATCTGTTTGTTTCTTTATCACCTAGGTCAAGCAGAACTGAGTAAAAGCACATTCTCCTTGTAGCTACTCACAGTTTCTACTAACTAGTTCATCTTCACGCCAAAGATTCCACGTAGAAGTTCAGTTTAGAGCTTTGGAGGGAATTTAAGATGTAAATTGCTTGTAGGGGTTTCTTATAATTTCTCAAATGACTATTTCTTCAGTCTACAGTAATTGCTGTTTTAGAGATTGTTTCCAAAATACTCCAGCACACACCTCACTTAATTTCCAACAACTAATGCCAGAAGTACTCAATCCCGTTTACAACTTGATGAATATGGTTAACATTCCTTACCTTCCTGAATGCTTTTCGAATCAGTAGTTAAAAATATTTTGGGATGATCTTAAAACTTTGCTGTTATCCAGAAAGGCATAAGGAAGGATATAGATACATTATTTATAAGTGGCATAACTATGAACATCATTACATCAACAAGAAAACTTTCCAAGATTTCATAGAAATTGATTTTTTTTTCCTGTGCTCAGTTCTCAGAAAAGCTCGGTAAACATCCAATAAAACCAAGTAAGTGGGAGAAAATAGTCTGGTCCCCTGCATCAACAACACTGCTTCCTGTGGTTTTCAAGCCATGGTCCCAAGAATCAGTGGGTCTGCACCCTCTTGTAAATGCTTCACCCTGGGTAACTTAGAAAAGCAAGCACCCTTTCAGCATATGCCAACCATCTGCACAGGATTCTGTGCCCCCAGTGGAAAGTTATTGAATCAATCATGGAAGTTCAAAGCCCACTGTCCACCTACCAAGGTCATGTTAGGAGTGCATATGGCTCATACCTGTGCTTTTTTTTTTTTTTTACGCAACATCTTTTAAAGAAAACATAGGCCACAGCACTTTTCAGTGCAGAAAACCTCCAATAGGTCTTTGAAAATCAGAATTTTCATTCAGTTACAAAAAAATTAGGTACACATGCATTCCCAATGCACAGAACACATATGGCACATAATATTTAAGAGATTCAACTTCTGATAGCTGGCTCAAACTGAACAATATTTTTAAAAGCCCTCTAGACAGAGACTAGAAGGCAAATGTCCTGAGTAATGTAGTACTGCAGGCAGCACATTACAGATTGATTGTCCACCAGACATCACAGAGAAAAAAACCCCAAACAACTGTGCTTGAGTTTTTTCAAAGTAATGAATGTAATTGATATATTCAAGTGATGCAATATCTGAATTTTAGCACAGTTTCCCAGTAAACACCAGCTCTGGAATCCTCAGTGAAGCACAGTGAAGTACCATGCTGTTAAGGACATTTATTTTTCCAAATACAACCGCACCTTAATTCATTTGTAAATATTTCTCAAACCTGCTAATAAGTCACGATGTATTTATAACAAAATAATCTTATTTCCACTGAAAGGCATACAAGATTTGGGTCAATAATTTGTTTTGGTCACACCATACATTTAGTGAATCAGACAAAAACTGCCTGTAACAATGCAGTTACCGCTAAACGAGAGGAAAAATTTTACTTTGGCTCTTTTGGCAGTCTTCTGAATGCAAAGAGCACTAAGAGAGAATCTCTCCTGTATTTTTCAAAGTAGGGACAAACAGGAAGTCAGAAATACGGAAATATTCTATAACGGGTTGAAATAAGTGCAATGCTTGAGCATGGCAATGCATGGGTTGTTTTTTTTAAAGGAATGTAAAAAGATAAAACTTCAGGAAGACAAAAAGGGTAATGAACGGGACCAAAAAACCCCAAACCCCTGCAGATGACACCTTTATAGCATCTAGTTAGAGCAATGAACTAACTTTGTTGTAGAAACAAAGAAAAATTGCCTTACTTGAAAATGTTTCTACTTCTGGGAAGCCAGAGTATGATAGGCAATTTGAAAACTTTGGAAGGGGAAAAACAACAGGAGCTGGAAAAAAAAAAAAGAGCTTAAATTTTGTCAGAGCTTGGCAATTAGAAACTCTTGACCCTTAGGTATGCAGTACCAAACTCTCCAGGCAGAAATTTAGTCAGCCAGCACAGTCTCAGTGAGTGAACCAAATTCATCTCATCCCCGAGTGTGCTGGTGACACACTTCCCCTTTGTTGTGCTGCACTTTGATCATCCTGGAACAGCACCTCATGGATAAGAGCTATTTATATTGCCTCTGCATAGCACTTGTCTCCCTGGTACGAAATAAAGTCATAAATAACTGATTCCGGACCTTCCTACTCATGGATTCCCAGTTTGTTCTCCTACTCAAAGGAGGAAGGATTTAAAGTAGAATTGCAGCCTCGCACTGCACAGGTGGAATTCAATCAATGCAGTGTTATCAGAGAATAGCCATAAAACCAGCTCAGCCTGGAAAGAGGCCGGGATTTGGCCTTCCTGCAGACACCACCAACCTGGGGGCACTGCAGATCAAAATACGAGGTGGAAGCCCTTGGAATGTGCTCATCTTTTACACCACATCGTAGGGCAGAGAGCAATGCAGGTGCACACTTGTTAAGCAGACCTGCAGCAAAAATCCAGAACATGGACAGGGGGGCACAGTGATTCAACAGTTGCCACTTTATGAACACATTGTGAAGAGAAAGAAACATCTTTTGAAGTGCCACCTTGCCAGAAAATACAGTTTTTATTTACACCATGACTACAGATACTGATATCAAACTGCCCTAGGCAAACTGGGTCAGGCGGTAACTATTCAATTATATGAGATAAGGACCCCATACTTTAAAAAAACTGCAGGCATAACACCACACAAAGCATACATCTTAGAAGTATTATTTAGACACCTAATTAAAACTTCTTGGGGTGTGGAAATTACCAACAGAACTAGCGTATAAAACACTGAGGGAATTAATTAATTGGAGAAAAAAAAATGAACTTTTCAACACTCATTACAAAATTGTTAAATTAGGTTCTAATTCAAAGCTTATTAATACAAGTGGAAATTGCTTGTATTATACAGTCATAAATGACAGAGCTGGTGATCCTTTTCTATTCCTATGTAGAAATATTTGAGAAACAGAATCTATCCATTAGCAATTGTTCCTCACAACATGCAGCTGAATATGCCTCTGCTCCGCAAGACACAAAATTAACTAACTTCATGATCTATTGCTTTCAGGACCTGTCAGAACTTCGTATATTATGAAACAAAACAAAACGCAGTCAATTCTGTTTAGAGAAGAGTTGAAACTAGCTCAAGGAACACTGCTTTACTTGAGAGAGTAAATATAATGGTAAGTAGCAAAACATTAACAGCATCGTCTTTGTTCAATGTTTCAGCAAAGATTCAGCTAAAACAAAGCATGGTGTTAGATGTTACAGTTTTCTCTTTTCAGGCTCTAAATAACACTACCAAGTGGAGCTTTAAACCTCTTTACAAAGTACCGAAGTTCTTTCAAAACACTCTACTCTACACATTATCATCTTTGAACCAACACACGCCAAGTAATTTATCATTTGTCTTTTCAAATACAAACTTACATATAAAAGAAGTATTCCTTATTATATATAATTTTCTATTTATACAATAAGGACTAAAAAACATTCCATGCAAGACAGCAGAGAAGAGAGTTTTGAGACAATTGCAGTGTTTCCATCATTTCAAAAACATCACAGAATTGTTGCCAAGCAAGGACTCAAAAGTCAACAGTTTTCCTGCAAACCCGTCTCTAACTGCAGAGGCACCACCATCACGGAGACTCGACTGAATTGTATTTTCTGAACTACTGCCTCTTTCAGAATGGCACAAACACCAAACTGTGCCTCAGCATGAAAAAAAAAAAAAAAAAAAAAAAAAAAAAAAGCCTAACCAAACCTGCCCATGGGGAAAACAAATCTGACACAGTGGTTACTATTAATTAGCATTCCTATTTGTTCAATACTACATCCAGTTTCCAAAGGAAGTGTGACAGGCTGAACTAGGAAAATGCTACTTCTCAAAGCTGCTAACACCCTATTTCCTGGGCAAACAAGCTGCCCTTCAGTGCCACACCATGCACTAGTGTTCTGGAGAGCATCAAGGTTAACTACTTCCATCCATGCGTCCTGCATCTATGCACAGCCTTAAAAAAAAAAAAAAAAAAAAAAAAAAAAAAAAAATCCACATTCAAAAGACATTTTAAAGGCTTTTTTTTTTTTTTTTTCCGCCTCTGGTAAATGAACCTAAGGAAGCAGCAGCAGAAGAAAGGGGACTGCCTGACAGATGGTCACAAGCAAGCAGGTGACCCCTGAAGCTTTCTAGCTCTTGGCCGAGTCAATTATTAATGGGGATTTCTCTTCTTACCGCCCCATCCCATGCAGAGAGGAGCAGCAGCAGCAAAACCTCATTCAGAATGCATCCATCCCTGCTAAGTGACACGGGAAAGAAGCAAACTAGCAGTGGTGAGCAGATGGTGCGAGCGGCTCGGGAGCGCAGCGGAGAGGAGCGAGCGAGCCCGCGGAGACGGCGTGTCCGAGGAGCCAACCGCGAGACTTACTAACCCGAGCTCCCACCAAGATATACCGTGGGAGCTGCAGATCGCCCGGGCTCTGCAGCCCCACTGCTTTGTTTATCGGAAAATATTCAAAATGGAAACCTGACTCCACTTCTAAAAATAGCCGAATTTACTCCAATTCAACTTGAAGTCCCGCTGTTGAAGTGTGTGACAACAGTGAGCAAATACCTCGTCTTATCTCCAAAAGGCAGCATGTCAAGCCAAGGGGGGGCAGATGCCCAGACGAGCTCTTCAGGTCCTCAGTACTGGGCTCTTCGCAAGAACTGGCACCGAGAAGGGGCGAGCGCGGAGCGGCTGCCCCGGAGCACCGGCGGCGCCCACCGGCCCCGCGCCGCCCCCTGCCGGCAGCGCGCCCGCTCCCCGGGCAGCGATCCCTCCCTGCCCGCAGCCCTGCCCGGGACTGCACCCCGCTCATCCGGGCAGGGATCCCTCCCTGTCAGCCGCCTTGCCTGGACTGCACCCCCGCCTCCCTCCCGGGGGAAGGCACAGCGTCCCAGAGGCGCTCGCCCTGCTGGACGGGCTCCGCGCCCTCCTCCTCGGGCGGAGCTCCGGTCTCGAATGCACCGCGCACGGCTCGTCTGCTCCCTCGGCACTTAACCCGTAGCCCTTGCCGCTCCGGGGGCCGCCCTCATGTCAAAAAAGGTGACGAACGCACAGGGTGATGGAGCTCTTGAAGAGCAGGGCTTTGTTTTGAGATGACTAAGTACTGACATAACCCGCCCTCCCCGAGAGGGCCGATGCTCTTTGAAGCTTCTACCTACTTTGCAGGGCGGAGAAATACATAGTTGCTTGCTACTCACAAGAAGTTGACCATGCCTGTTTTGAACCGAGGAGAACACAAAATAAATAACTAAAAGCCCAAGGCAGGGAGCTTCGGAGCTGGGACAGCTTCACTGAGCGGCTCGCCCTGCCGGGCGGGCGCTCCCCGCCGTAGAGCGGCCGCTGGCTGAAGGTGAGAGCCCGGCGGGAAGAGCCGCATGTGCTCTTCGGTAGCAGCCAAACGGAGCTGCTGCGTGGTGGTTTCAATTCTTGCTCTTTCGAGGCGGATGGAGGGGGGGGAGAGGGAGGGGGGCGGGGGCGGGGTGGGAGTCGCTTCTTTTTATTTTCTTTGGAGGTAGCAAAGTGAAATGGAAAAGAACGAGGTTTTGGTGGAAAGAAAGGAACTGCCTCTATCCTCCGCCGCTCCGGTCTTACCTTGTAGCTTTTCTAACAAAGTAAGAGCGGGTGAAGTCGCCGTGATCGTCCAGCCACGCTTCCACCGCTTCCTGCTCCGGCAGGGGGGGAGAGCAGCGCTCCATGCTCCCGCCGCCGCTCTGCCGCCTCCTGCCGCGGCTACTGGCGCTGCCTTCCCCGGGCCCGGCCCGCTTCCAGCTGCCGGTGCCTTGAGCTCCCACCCCCCGCCTACGCCCCGCTCCCAGGTGTGCGGGCAGCAGGAAGCCTGGCCCGCGGCACCTCCGCGCATCTCTGGCCCAGCCGCCGGTCCCGCAGCGGGCAGAGCCGACTCCACCTCCGCCGCGGCCCCGCCTGCTTCGAAAAAGTGGTAAATCGAGTGTCAGTTCGGAGGGTTCCGCTGTCGGATGTCAGTGTGTGATCTCTGACAGACCTCAGCCTAGATATGAGTACTAAAGCTCTGGCTCTACAGTCCTTCATGCCTACAATGCGGCTGTTAGATCCCTTTTAGACACTGCATAAGCACAGTCTAGCTTTGAAGATGCTCAACACACATTTCCTACTTTCTCCAAATTAGACAGCTGTGACTGAAATTTTGATTAACACAGAGCATCACTTTCATGTATTGTAGTTCCGTTCTATGATGTGCACATGCACACGTTTATAATAATTTATGCTCTGCATTCACAATACACCTTTCACAAAGTCTGATGCATATCAATGGCTTCCTGTGTTGCCACACGTGCAGTGTCTTTGAAGGTAAGATAACAAATAGCAGAATGTTTCAGGGAAACAGAATATACAGAGTCTTGAAAGTTATTGTCCTGTGTAGTCAATTGAGAGCTATTGTATGAAATGTTTTCTGCCGCTCTTAACCCCCTTTCAGGTGGCTGTGGACTCCTGATACAGAGATACATGTCCTGTATGTAGAGAGGTGGGATTCTGCACCTTGAGAAGGGGCTGCAGCAGGAACTTCACAACAAAGGCAATAAGAGCCTGTCCATGAGCTCAAGGGAAAAGTTTTATCTTCTGTGTCTTTGTGTCACATCTGTGTGTAGCACTCACTTGGACACGTGTCATTTGGCTGTGGGAGTTTGTGTGTAATATGAGGAACACAGAAAGGGAGGTTTTACATTAACATACTTGGTTATAAGGGGAATCTCAGGGAAAATGTTGTACATGGTGACCAGAGAGCAAATGTGAAGATAAAACATTAGTCAGTTAAATGCAGCATTAGTCAAGCTGCTGTTCAAGGCAAAGACAAATCTTTCAGCAGGGAAATAGAGAATTACCAAGCAAACTGCATAAACCGACAACATGGCAATAAATGAAGCAGATGTTTAGTACCAAAACCTGGAAAGAGTGGCTTGTTGAAAAAAAAAAAAAAAAGAAAATAACCCTGTTGTGTAAATCACAGATCTCTGCATTAGCCATTTCATTTCACAAAAAGAGTTCTGAGGCTACAGTAGACATGGCAGTTAAAGCTCCTAAGATAGGCAGAGGTTTTGGCAAATGACACTATTAAAATGATGAAGCAAAATAGCAATGTGAAACATACAATTATAGAATGCAGGTTTTATAAGTAACTGAAATGCCATTCCCTGAATGGTCTTACGTAGCATATTGATCATAATACTGCTCATCCAATCTCAAAAAGCAGTTGCAAAATCACCAGAGGTGATCTAGACAGGAAAAACAAGAAGGACCAAACTCATAGAAATATCTTTTCTGTAAAGAGGCAGAAGGAGTTTGTTTACAAAAGGAGAAATACAAATATATAATTTAATTACTGGTATTTAAAAAGTAAGATAGTATTTTCTCTCTGTCTCATAGGAGAATAACAAGGTAATGGTCAATGCAATTATGTCAGCTGCAATAGATAGCATCTCATTTCATGTAATTAGGAGTAGCACTAATAGAAATAAGCATTTGTCCTGTGGTAACATCCAGTATGCCCCAGTCAGGAACAGAGGTTGCACCAAGGAGCACTGTAAACATGTAGTGTTAAATGCCAGGCCAGCTGAGGTACATCCAGCATCCCTGTACTCCATGTCCCAAGGAACTGGGACCCATGGGTGCAGCTGCTGCTGCTGGGGCCCTTGTTTAACCTACAGATAAGAACCAGTGGAGCCAATGCAAATTATTATCTTCCTGTGAATTCAGTGGCAAAGCAACAGTTCAAAGGATTGCTACCCAAGCAAAGAATAGCACATATTTTCCCAAAAGAAATAAAAATGGAACAGCTAGGAGGAAAAAGGGATACGTTCTCTGTATCCTATGAATTTCCATGAATAATAATGGACATGTTGTTTTCATTTTTAAGGTGACAGGAGGGGGTGAAGGCCAAGCATAACAAAGAATGAATGCTCAAAGTGGAAAAACTCTTCCATAATTTTGGCTTCCAAAGTGCTCTGAAAAAGCTCCGTGTATCTTAGCTCTCGCCCAGGTTTCCAGTTTGTTTCCACAGCTCAGAGGACAGAATTGATGTGGAGTAGCTTAAACCTGAGAAGGCCTTGTAATGGCACTCAAATAAAAATGTCCAGTTCAAGTTTAGAAGCTGCTTGAGAGTTCAGTATTTAAGCCAAGAAGCTTTTCCATCAGTAGGCCATACTATTGCAGGACTGGTGGATGGAAAAATTATTTAGATGAAATCTTTTATCTGATGTTTAGCAAATATTGTCATGTAAGGAGATAAAAAAGTGGGGATTTTTTTTTGTATGCTCAAGGCACATAAATTTGAAATGCTGCTAACTCAGGATAATTAGTAAGAATAAATTTATGTGATAGTTTATGCTTAAAGAACTCTATTTAAATTATTTGAAAGTAATATAATTCTTTTTCATTTCCCTTAAAAAAAAATAAGGTTTCAGATGTCAACATTGTTAACTTGTCTGACTTATTCATTAGATGAATTGGAGCAGCATTAAGCTTTGCTACAAAGTGGGAATTGGCTGTCTTTCTACCATCTCTTAAATCTGGAAAACAGTTGGTCCATTTTGGCTCCTAAATCAAGTTTAGGACTGTACTGTATGGCCATTGAGGCTAGAATATGATAAGGCAGAGGAAACTATTCCATTCCTTTATTAGCCAGTACTTTCACATACACGCAGTGGAAGAATCCTAATACTAGTGAGGCAAGTTTCCATTTCCCTTCCATTCCACTGCATAAGGAGAGTGAAATAGCAACCAAAATCCAATTCATTCAAAGTCTAATCATTACTTAGTGATGAAAACACTAAATTATGAGAATGTCTTATAAGTTTATTCTCTTAGTCCTTTCTAAATAATTGCGGGAAATGTTTCCCCAGAGCTGCTCAGCAATTGCATAACCTGCCCTCTCCTCTGGGATAACAGTGGATGTGTCCTACAGGAAGCCATGAAAAATAGTAGCTTCCTCCTATTTTAATTTGAATGTGATTGAGCATTTGCGTCAATCAAAGTGCCAGGCGAAACTGTTGTTCTCGTCAGGAAAGCAGCAGCTTCTCAAAGCTGTTTGTAATACATGGACGTGTGTCTGAAAAACACTGTCAAACTTTTATCTCCTGAAAAATATAAGTTGGGATTTGAGTTTAACATATTAGCATTTGATATGTAAACTGGGCAGTATGCTAAAATTGTAACTTTTTCTGATTTCTATTGGAAGTCTCAGGGTAAGTTGGAAAGCTGTTAGCAAGTCTCTTTTCCTCAGCCTTCTCTCCTTTAAGCTAAGCAGTGCCGCATCTTTCAGTTCGTCCTTGAGCATCATGTTCTCCAGCCCTCTGATCAGTCATTTTCACTTTGGGCGTTCCCTAGATTGTCTCTGCCATTCCTGCAGTGTCTCACCAAGTTAGGATCAAGGAATCAGCTGAACACAGATCAAATCTCAGTGAAGTGGAAGGAATATTTTGGGTTCTTTGCAAGCTGTGATCCTACTAATACAGTCACCCTTGTTCATGCCTTCTTGGCAACAGCCTGATGTTGTTGGCTTCTGTACTTTGTGTTCCCTTTTTTTATATACTTGCCATGTAGTCATGTGCTGCCTGTGTGTATGTTTACCTCTGCCTAAATGCATTTTCTTGCTATTGAGCATTTTTAATTTCATCCTGTGCTTGCAATACATCTCTCCAATTTATCAAGCTCATGCCAATTTCTGTGCCTGTCCTCCAGTGTGTACTTGGCCTCACCAAGCTTAGTGCAGACTTGCTGAAGGGCACAGGTCTGGGCAGTGAAGGGTTTTGATGCAGGTAGGTGAAACTATAGGTGGATAATGTATGCATAGGATTTGGTGGATTTTCCTTAGGAAGTAATGGGTAGGTAGGAGATTTGTAGGGCAGATTTCATTCCAGGCCCTTCTCAATGGCATACCAAACCCTTTCTTTATTTATGTGATACTTAGCTTATTTTTGAAGAGCTTCTTAGCAATTACAAGAGCTTCTTTGCAATTACTTAGTAATTTTGAATTAATGGCTGCTCTTATTAGTACATTTTCTAGTAATTGTGATTTTGAATTGAAGTATTTGGTTTATATTTAGTCTTACAGATAATTATTGAGTCAAATTATAAGGGGCTTGTTTTCCTAGTTGTGGTTGTTTGGAGACTCAGTGGCAAACTATATAAATGAAAAATTAGTCAGATTTTTTTCAAGAACTTTCCACTGCAATTTGGGCATCCACTCTTTCATTTCTATGTACTCCTACACCACAATTCTCTGTTGAACTTCTCACACATTAACCTAACAGCTTGAGTTCCTGAAGGCCCCCTATCATCACAAATTAGTATCATTTCTCTCAGTAAAACTCTGGGTTTTCTGGAGCTGTTTTTTCAGCACATTGTCCCAGTAATGATCTTTCTGAAACCACACAGTGGTGTAGTAGCACCAGCTCCTCTGTCATGGTTTAATCCGCCTTGGGCAATAAGAGTAACTTTTGCCTACACTTTGCTCTGAGAATGAGTGTCTGCTTTGGCCTGCTAGTTCTGTTTCTTTTCACAGTAACTTTTCCCAAAATAATTTTTTATCTTGTAAATGAGACTGATTTTCTTTGTTCCTTTAATGGAAAACTTAGATTTTTCTGTGGTAAAATATAGGCCAGACCTCACTAAGTGTTCTTAGTTGATCTATATTAAGGGCCTGCCCTTCAGTTTATTTATAACTCTATAACTTTTTGTAATTTGCAGCTTTTTCCATCAATAATCTTATTTTTTTTTTTTCAGATAATTCAGTATGATTTGGTCCATTTAGTATGGACCAGACTGATACTATACATTGCTGGGGCTTTTATCAAAAATCCTGTAAAGTTGTTAGCCAAAGCCCTGATGAAATCTTACAGGAGTTTACTATATGAAACTAATTCGTAGTCTCATGGGAAAGTAGGAAGGGTTTTTTTATTCCTGACAAAACTAATTTTCTGTGTTGACTGGCGTTAATTGTACTATCATCCTTTAATTGTACACTGATTTCTTCCTGTACCAGCCTTTCCATCAGTTTCCCTGACGTTGATGTCAGGCAAAATGATCTGCAATTTCCTTATTAAATAATGGAACAATGCTTGCTTTTTCTCTGTCTTGGGGATCTTATGTGGAATTTCAAGACATGTTTTGCTTAGTTTAGTTCTTTTAAATTTTATATTACTGAGGTTTAGGGTCCATACCTGTTAAACTGGTATCATTTTGCTTCTTGATATTTTGGAATCTTAATAGTGAATATATGAATTTCTGCTTTAATAGATCATATGAGGAATATTTTAGTGGCACAGAGATGGTGAAGTATTATGCAGTGGGCATAAAAATTGTTTTCGGGGCATTTAGGAATGCCCAGACATATTCTGGTATCAAAGGAAAACATTAATCTTTGATTGTGAAAAAGCAACAAAAAATTGAACAGTAAATACAGTGATAACATTGATATTATAACCTAAAGGTGTAACCACAAAATTTACACTGTTCTGAAAATATGAAAGGAAAATGTGTAAGAGATTAGCTTGTGACTAAGGCTCACTGCAGCACTGCTAAATGAATATAATGAGTTTGCACGGCATTTTAATTACACTCAAGAAGAAAAGTATGAGAACAGTCAGATTGAAAAGACGTTGTTAAACAGGTGTGTGTTTATTTCTGTCTGTCCCATTTGATATTTTTTTGGAGGAGGAGTGTGGTGTACTCAGGATCCTGCCATGTTCTCCTTCAGTTTTCATACCTATCCCTGAAGTCATCTGTGATGGAAACATTTGTTTGGCCAAGGGAGTCTGAATGAGAGTATTCACAGTGTACCATTGATGATCTCAAATCAGCAGCAATGCCATGGAGAGGTTTTCCCTACAATGCCTGTTCGTGCCTCCTCATCTCTTTTTTTTAAAGCTTTGGCTGATGTGAGCGCTTGGAGCTTTCAAAACCTTTTGATACTTGGTAACTAGTTTCTTTCTGGTAAATAAAAGAAGAAAACTGTTAGAGGGAATCAGTGAATGGATCTTTAGGTTCTCCCATCAAATAGCTTGGGGTCAGCATCAACCTGCCTTCCTGAAAAAGTGAAGCTGTGTTTCTCAAGAAATTAGTGAGTATTTCAAGAGCTGCTGGGTCCAAACTGTGATAACTAGCTATCTTTTCACATTTGGTGCTACATCTGTGAAATTGCTACTTACATTTCCTGGCTGGGAGGTTGCACACCGTTAGGTTTCTGAGACAAGGGCTGTCCATGGCCATGTGTTTCTGCAGCCTTTAGCATAGTTGGTAGTTCACGTGCTGCTGTAAAACCCATACAAAGGACAAATTAAATCCATTTTTGTTGGAATCCAAGTATCATTTGCATCGCTACTGAACTTTTTCATTAATCATTGTCCCTCCATTAGATCACTGAGGACAGCAATAATTGTCATGAGTCTTGTACTATAGGAGTCTATAGCAAAATGGAAAGTTTATGGGATTTGACTTAGGTTATAGAAAAAGTTTCTTTCATAGCTAAAACTACATCAAATGAGTCACTTGGGTTTAGTATTACATGTAGTCTTCTAAATCACCAGGGAGCTGATTTTTAATCTATCTCTCTGCAGCCACAGGGGTTCCACACTCACTCCTGGCAGCTTATACCAGGTCCTAGGAGAGACAGAAGGAGTCTTGTCAGCAATGTGGCAGACCTCATTGGGCACCTTTGCTCTCGAATGGATAATGTGAGCATCTGAAAACAGGCTGTACCTCACAGCCTGATCTGCTGGCCTGGGCTCGTGCTGAAGGAGAACCTCAGCCACTCAGCCCCGAAAATAGGTAGCTGGCTCATCCCTGCCTGTTCACTGCTGTGGCACCCCACTTTTGAGGCCTTCCGTGTTGATTTTAGACCAGGGGGGAATCAAACCATGTGGGATGAAAGCTGCCAGAAAGAGGGAGGAATGTGGGGACAGCAGGATGGAAATAAGCACATCATTTTGTTAAACTGTTCCAATACGGAACAATATTAAGGAGACTCTTGATGAGCCTAAAACTCCTTCCAGCTGCTTGTGAGCTACTGGCTATGCCTGACATTCCTGCTTTCTGGCTTCTAAGTCTGGTCTCTTTTTAGAACCTTGAAAAAAACCCAGTTTTTATTTGAGCTTATTGAATTTATTTTAATTTTATTTCTTTCCAGAGTAAAATGTTTATGTGGAAACAAGTTTGTGTGGTGTTCTCATGGCTCAAATAGTAATACGAGCACCCCTGAGGAAATGAAAAGTGACACAGCATGGGCCAGCCTGTGAGGACAGCTGAGTGCTTGCAGGCTGCAGCTCAGCTTCCCAGTTCATCCTGCACTGAGCATATGCATATTCCCTGCTGTTTCCCTGCTTTCCAAGTGAGACTGGGTGGCAGAGGTGCAAAATGGACTGAAAAGCAGGATTTTGTGTGTGTTAGACATAGTCTTTCTCTGCCATTTTGTTTTCCTTTGTTAGTGATTTAGAAGAGTTTCTATGTTTTATGAGAATTTTATGCTACCTACACACTGCCAGTACAGTAACATTAACAAGTAAAAGCATAGACAGAGAAGTATTGCAGTACTGGATTTCAGTACGCTTACACAGACTTCAGATTCATTTATACTGTGTTATCTGAATTTGCAGTGTGTGCCTTTTGATTAGAACTGCCAAAATCTATTTTTCCTGTGACAGCTGAATTATGGATTTTGTGAAGAAAACCTCACAGCTGATTAAATTTGTATTGACAGGATTGCATTCTGTATTAACAGGAAAACAGTTACTTCAGGCCCCCTAAATCACATCTTTTCCTCTGCTCTTACTTTAAGGCCCTGAAAACCCAGGGTAAATCAGAAAGATGTTTGCCACCACTGATGCTTTCAACATAAAGGAAACCAAACATGTCATTGCTAATTGACAAGAGTAGCTCTTTTGATAAATTTGTATCTTTTTTTAATCTGCTGTTTGTCTTTCAGATGTGGATTGATTTATCCTTCCAGCATTTCTGTCCTAGGCAAAATATTTTTGTTAGCTTATGGGAGATAAATCACAGCTCTTCCCTCTAAATATTTAGTGGGTGACTCTTAATTTCTTGATCTCTGTGTGTGAATAAAAGTCTGACCATGTTTTGCTATTTAAAAGTACTCAGGAGAGGTAAGAGAATACAGAACGAAAACCAGCAAAAAGAAAAAACCAGCACAAACCAAATCAGTCTTCTTGGTGGTTTTGGATTTTTAGTGAGGTTGAAAGATATTGATTTTATATGGACTAATATTAATTTTAACTTACTCGTGAAGTTTAATATTGCGACCAGGTAAAACAAATGTTGGCATTCATGTAATCTTGTAATTCTATTGCTTGCTAGAGTATGAATTATTTAGAATGGAAAGTTTAGAACCGAGAAAAGATATAAATATATCTATAGAAACAAAAGGAATAGGAATTGGAATTCTGTGATGTTTGTAGTTACTAATAAGGAATGAAAATAAATACAAGTTGTTCTTAAACAAGCTGGTAAAATTGAAAGTGAATGCTGCAAGTTCTCCCAAGTGCTTTCCAGCCGTAAAAACTTGCAGAAAGTAGGTTTTACCACAGATACAGCCCAGCTGAGCATCGAGCTGAAACATGCACAGTACTATTGTCTCCATTTGCTAACAGGCCTTACTTGCTTCAGGGGTCCCTGCATGTTGTGGCTGTTTTCCATTCCAAGTGGCTGGAAGCATTAGGACAGCTTGGTCACTTCACATCTCAGTAGGAAAGCTTCAGATTCAAACAGCCTCCCTCATTCAAAAACAGAGCTCCTTTCTTCTTCTTTCTTTTTAATTCCCCCAGGATTCTTGTTGTTTCTAAAGAGTTATGCTCATGAATAGTAATACAAAATAATTTCTGAAGCTCTTACTAAAAATTAATTTAAAAGAGGGGGGGTGAAACATCTGAAATGTCTTTCAGTTTGTGTGTTTATCTGTATCTTTGAGTATCTGTTAATTCCTGCAGCTCCAGGACCCTTCAAATTCACTAGCCAGCATCAGGTACATCCAGTAGAAAGATAAATATAACAAAATACTGTGAATGTCTCAAAAAAAATTAGGAGTCCTGTTAAAAAGAGACACAGTCTTCATGCCTTTGTTGAGGGTCAGGATGGTCAATGACCATCTCAGGAGGGGACAGCACCCAGGCAGCAGAGAACCAGCATCGTGCTGGTGCTGGAGCTTCAGCTGTAGCTGCACAGTCCCAGGAAGGTGTTCATATGATTCACTTAAAAGCCTGCCAGCCACAAAGTACAAATAGAAAAAAGGCAGCTGGATTCATACTGATGCTCCCAGAGCAAACAGCTCTCCTGCTTCAGGCTGGACTCTGCTCTCTTGCTCCTTTCCATCTGCTAACTTCGAGCTCACACTTCTAACCCACTACTACTGGAGACAGCCTTTACTTACTCATTTTCTTACCTTGCTTAACTTTGCCTTCCTAGTTTTAGTTTCTTTTGGAAGGAATTGGAGAAATGTCCCTCTGCACATCGGCCGTCCAGCTTCCAGCTCAAGGGTAAAGTTCTCTGGTATCTCTGGTATTCTCACCACATTTCACCATATTCTGTTTCATTCTTGTATCATCACCAGTGCTTGAAAATACATTACACTCCAATGCAAGAGCAAAATACCCTCTCCTATTCACACCTCCTTCAGGAAACTTTTCTTTGGCAGCACTCAGAGACACGAGTCAATAGCAACAGAGAGTCATCTTTATCTGACCATGCACACTGCTGCTTCTGCTTTGTTGCTCCCCTTTTGATCTCGCTGTGTTGTGCTCACAGATCTGTGCTGCTTAGCAAAGGTCCTTGGGACACAGATCAGGCCTTTGTGTTTTGTACAGAGTATTTCTGTTCTCTGGCTGAATGTCTTGACCTTTAAAAGGCAACTCTAAGGTCGTCAAAGTGTAGTTTATTTAATCAAGAATCTAATTCAGAGATAGTAATTCTGTTGCAGGCCCAAAATTCTCTCTGTGTATGGTTCATGCCAACACAGCTTTGCCCACACAAATATTCATGGAGCTCAAATAAAAAGAGCTGTAAACAGAGAAGAAAAGGCCTTCAAACTGATGAGGAAAGCTTTCTTAATATTTATGTTCTTCCTTGTTGGTAGAATGGGTAATTTGAATTCAACTTAATCTATTTTTATGTCAAAAATGAGAAAAATACAACCAATACTTTTTTCCTCAGTGGAGCAGATTAGTCATTGAACTAAGCACAACACAATGAAATAAAGCAATTTAAAGAAAACCATTAAAGGTAAAAACATTTGAGTAATCAAAAACAATGTTCCCTTCAGAACAGGGCATTACAACAAAGCTGCTTGTTCTGCTGGTCTTGTTGATTTTCACTGACTACAAAGCAGAATAGAAACTTTCTCCATAAATCCCTGGGTGCTAAAGTAGGAAGGTGGCTGTGTAATCTGAGCTGTCTGACCCTGGCAAAGGAGCAGACTGTAAGCTCACTGCCTAAAGAAATGACCTAAAAGTTCAGTGCTGGGAGGAGAACTTGCTGCTTTATTAATGTTTATCAAATTAAAGAAGTTAAATATCTGAAGCAATATGAGCAGTGCATAAAAGCAGGGGAGTGAAAGGAGAAAAGCTGGATTTGCGTGTGCCATGGCCTCCCTCAGAGAGCCTCTCATCTATCTGCCTTCCAATTCCTCCTGTCAAACAGCTGGCATGGCCTGGGGTCCACGGGCTGACGAGCAGTACCATTCATACACCCTGCTATCCAGAGCACAAATGTTTTCCCTGATTCCTGTCAGTTCCTAGCCAGCTTCCAGAGCTTTGGCAGAATTGTTCACAGATGTTTGAGATGTGGGGATGAGACAGAAATTCGTTGAAAAGGGATATGAAGTTAACACATAGTTAATACTGTTGTCTTTATCTCTGTAAAGTCTGTCTCTGCAATGTGGTAGGAAATGATGCGTGCACATTGCATTACAATTCCTTATTGGAAGTTATATATCCCAGAAGTTAAGGAAAGAAGCTTTTTTATTTGCATGTAGGAGTTTTAATGTCCTTTGAAAGGGATTGATTTGTCAGTGCTGGGGCCAAGATGTGATCCTTATCCACAGGGCAAGGTGCACATCTCACCCTTCAAAGAGCCTTCTAATTGTGCCCCTTCCAGGCAGCTCCGCAGCCCAGCAGAAGGGGGAGGCTGGAGTGGCATTCTTCTCAACACCACCCTCATGCTGTGCTTGACTAAACCTCCCCAGTGAAAGCTGTCACCCTCGGGGCAGTCCCACAGCATACTGCCGTGTCCCCGCTCCTCCTCAGCGTTGCTGTCAGGATGGTAGGAAAGCTAAGGATTAATGCCAGCTCATGAGAGAGCAGAATTTAGACTGAAGATGTTTCTTTAAGTCTTTACAGAGGTCAGTAGAAACTGAAGTGGCCCAAACTATACATTTATAGGAAAATTGAAAAGCAAAGTAGTGACAGACAACAAGTATTCTTACAGGAGAATCTAATTTTTCCCTTTTCACCACATGTTATGCAAAGGACGATGGTGAGTGCTGTGTTTGCTGGCAATGGAGGGAAGTCTGGGGAATCTATTCATTTTCCTCCTCATTTAAACAAACACTCTCAGAACCATGACCAAGAAAGGAAGCAAAAGTACTTAGCAAACTCATATTAAGTGTTCTAAGTCAATGTTTGTATTTTTCTCCTGAAAAATATACTGACTGTATTGATAGCACAGTAGTGCCCAGCTTCTGCAGTATGATGTGGGAGAGAGCTCAGGGAATATTTTTAACTTTGTATGGAATCTTAATTTTATTTTCAAAATACCTGAAGCTCAGAACAGTCTGAGCTATTCTGAAACAAAAATTGTGTCCTTCAAAGAAAGTTCATGCAACTCCCACAGTGTAATCCTGTCTCGAAGAAAAAGCTACTAGTGCCCAGAGACAGGAGTGCCTCAGAAGAAATCTGTCTCTTCCCCTAACTCTCTTGTACTTTGGGAATGTGGTTTAAAACAGAGGTCTTGTGAAAAACAAAAATATTTCTGTAGAAAGATGATTTCTTTCCACCAGATAGCTGTCTCAGATTAATACCAACCTGCTACATAATGCTACTACTAGCTAAGATTTGGTAGATTTTCATTTCATGGATAAACCTGTGACGTTACTTACTAGTCTGGAATCTTCTGCCGATAAATACCAATATTTATGAAATTGTACTCCATGACCATCAGTCTGTATTTTTTGCTGTCCATCCAGAAGTTCTTACTCTGAGGATTGTAAAGGAGATTTTAAATGTGACTGAGAAGATAATTTGGTCTTGAGAAGCCAAAATATTTAAATTTTGTTTACTTTTTATTCTCATCTCATCATTTGGAATGCTTCATGCCGCAGTTGCCATGTGTGTAAGTAAACTTTTATTAGTTAAGGATGACCTGAAACTCAAAAATGCAATCTGCAAAGAAAAAGGAAAATTAATGATGAACTGATGGGGTTTTTTTAAGGGTATATCTGAAAGGTTTGAATAAAAGATTTTAATTTCTTTCCTTAATTTATCATCCCCACTATCAAAATAATGTCCCTCCTGCCACAGAAGGGATAAGTTATAAGACAACTGTGTTGGATGGTAGATGTTGTGTTTTTAGTCAACAGTGTTGTCATTGTGTGGCTTGGTTTTCATCAGTAAAGTCCCATATCTTTTGCAGAGTTGAAACAAAATGTTTTGCACTTATTAGCTGCCTTGAAATAAGTTAATCATGATGATGAAAAAGAGGCAGAATTGTGAAAGGCAGGTATTTTATGGCAGGAGTGGCTCATTGTTTCATCTTTCTGAGATAAGGACAGGATATGATGCACAGATTTGTGCCTGTCAGTGACCTCACTAAGTGCAAAATGCAGTAGAAACATCCCAGGCTCAGGAGCAGAAATGGCTGCAGTGGTACCTGGATGCTTCTTTGCTGTCCCCTTCACCATCATATTCTCTTCTCTTCTGCAAAACTAATTAAACCTGAGAAGCACAGTCACTGTGCAGTGGGTCAAATTCTCCTCTCTACCCTGTACTGTGTATTTACAGTGACTCGTTTCACCAGGGTTTATCTGTATTTATGCAAATGTATAAAGCAGAAGCTTGTTAATGATGACATTTTGCCCTCTTTGGGAGATTTGCACCTGAAGTGGTATTTCTGTCAAAACTGCAAGGAAGCACAAAAATCTGAATGATAGTAAGGTGTTATTTCACTTTGGCAATTTTGCTTTAAAAGTTGTTACTATTTTTTCTTAAACCACCAGATTCAGCTTTTTCTAAAATAACGTATTTACTGCTTCTGTCCCACAACAATTTACAGAAATGGTCTTGTCTGTGTCTCCTGTGCTGTTTTGGGAATACTTAGAACTGTCCATCAGTCTGAATATCTCTAAGTGACTAATACAGTGGATGAGCCCTAAGAGCAGCCCTAAAAACTTTGCTACCACACAGGAAGTACAGCAATGTCAGTGAGAGCTCAGTATAGATATGAATTATCTGTGTGATCTAATGAAGTAAATAGATATCCTCTGCAAACAAGAATATTGGTTCTGATGCTTCAAGAACCTTATTCTCCCTATCTCTGTGAGCTTAAATCAGATTTGCATTGGTGAGGTTGCTCAGAAATAACAGGTACAAAAAGGGAAAAACAACAAAGGGTCTTGACAATTATTTCTTGGCAGTTCCCACTTCCCGTGAGAAGCAAACACACAAATGCTTTTTTCGTAGTGACGCAGATGTCACCACATGTCCATAGCTTGGGAAGACGCAGATGGACTCATGTTTGGAGGGAAAAAAAACAGGCAGGGAGTTTGGAGAGGAACAATCTTGGATATTTTGTGGCTGTCACCTTTTGATAGAGGCGTGTGCAGGCAGAGGGGGTATCTGGGCCGCCCCAAGCAAGTGCCTCTCCCGCCATCTCCGCAGCTGCCAGTGCTGCTCTCAGTCAGAGGCTGCTCTGCCAGGCACTTTTGGGAGGAGGGAGAGTGCAGAGGGCATGGGCAGGCTGGGGTGGGATCTGGCCATCAGCTCTGTCCCAACACTTGTGCTGCTGGGATAGTGGGAGGGATACCCAGCCCCAGCAGAGGGATGTGGCGTGAGGGGCTCAGCATGGGCCAAAACTCCAGTCTTGCCCAGCCTGCTCTGGTGTTTGAATTGGCTTCTTCATGGAAAAGGAGAGTTTCCATCTCACCAATTAGTTAACGTGGCTGCAGTGCACAGACCAGAAATGAAACACGTGTGGAAGGAGGGGTGGAAAGCTGGAGCTGTGAACCAGAGAAAGACGCTGAGTACTGTAGTGGCTGAAGCTCTCAGTTTCATGAGCAGAGCTTCCAGCACTGCAATTTCTTCCTGGATACAAGTAGGGGTTTAGTTCCTTCTGATTTCCTACCATTTTTATTTAATTGGCTAATTTTACTGACTTAATATACAAAGAGTCAGAATTCCTTATGTCCATTTCTACCCCATCAAGAATTAGGATTATTTTTGTTACAACTAGTTATTAATTTATTACTGAAAAAGATGATTTTAATTCAAAATAAATATGCAGAATCCCATATGGGTGAATTAAAGAATCACACATGTACTGAACATGAGTTTGAAACACCAGCCTGCCAGTGTCATCCAGTGGAATTTGGGCAGAAGTTGCACTATAAATATGTGGAATCTCCTTTATCATAGGTGATATTTTGCTTGCCTTCTACACTAGAACATTGATCTCTGACTTTGAATCATTATTTTTCCATGTATTTTCATTTGATGTATGCGAATATGTCAGTGACTAGAAGTGAAGAAAGCTGGCGATTTATCTTTTCTGAAAGATCATCTAGGAATCAGCAAACTATCAAACAAGGGTTTATTCCTATTGCTGAAGTAAGAAGGATTGCACTGCCTATTTTGATATTCCCAGCAAGGACAATTAAAAGTGTGTCATCCACCTATGGCTTGTACTGGAAAGGATGGTATTTCCTTTTGTAATTTACATGTAAAAGAATATAAGGGCCATCGGAGAAAGAAGGAAAGGGGTTTAGTCTGTATCAGTTGCAAAAAGAAGGAGAAAAGAGGCTGTTATTTCAGCACCAGTGAGTAGATATCTATTTCATGTGACCCCTGAAAGACTCCTTAAGTCTTTTAAAAAGTCTGGAAAAGCTCATATCTGTCTCATCTGCATCTGTATCTCAAAACTTTTTGTACACTGCCCTAAAGTACTCAGTTACTAGGGCAAGTTCAAATTCCTTTTACCACTGCAAGAATGAAGTTGTCACTTTGGAACTTGTCTTCTATGAAAAGTAAAAAAAAAAACTCACCTCCTAATTCTTTCCAGGAACTTAACCAAAACAAGTTTCAGGGAACATTTTCTATTTAGAGGATGTCTTAAAAGCCTCATGTGGCACAGCCTCAGCACACATTAGATGTGGAACCTATAGTGGTGGCTGTGCAGCAGTGGAGAGTGCTGGTGGGCACTCACAGGCACTGAAGGGTCCAATACTAATGAAATGGTTAATGACTGGCAATTATCCAAGGACATAGCCTGTATTCCATGCAGCCTTGTAAAGAAGGATGTTTTCCTGACTCATTTCACATCCCATATGCAGGACTTGTTTTTGTCAGCCAGTCTTTAGTGAGGCTGCTGGGCTGGGCCCTGCTCATGCTCCAGCAAACCACAGCAATGAGGTTAATGCCCCCCAGTGCAGATTCATTAGGGTTTCTGATCAAGACTTGCCCTTTCTTCAGCAGAGGTTACTGATCCCTAAAATTTGATGACAAAGGTATTCATGAAATTCATGCTAAAAAGCATTCATTTAGAGAAAAAAGAAACAAAAACAACAAATCAAAATACTTTAACTAATATTTAAAGTAACCTGGATTATTTTTAAGTACCTGTTCTAGGGGTTTAACTACCTCTGATTTATGTAAGAAAAACATTAGGTGATGGTAATCTAGAAATGTGATCAGAACAGAAACCTTTTTATCCAGTTGGTTTTCAGCCAAAAGAACACCAGTGGCTTCTCCCCATGTCTTTTTTTCCAAGGCCTTATGGTACTGTTCGTTTGGGAAATACGGCCCTCTTGAAACCAAAGATAGCCAGGGAAAAAGAACAATTTAATTTACATTAGAATTTGCAATTTAATTTGAGGCTGAGAAGACATTCTGAGAAGCATGGTAGTAATCCAGTGGAGGGAGAGTGAGATAAATAAGCTTGCACTAATGTCAGCACTAATAAGGATCCTGTTTTCAGCAGCTGAGGCAGAGTGGTCAGGAACAGCTCAATTATGTCCATGCTGTACCACAGCTCGTGGTGCAGATAAAAGCAGAAAAACCTCCCAGTGTCTGGCTCTGAAGGCTGGCAGCAAAATACCGGAGGCTATTCCAGATGTGCTCATTGGGAATTTCAACAAATTCTAATTTTCTTTCAACGTGCAAGGAGATGCAAAACTTTCTTTCAGTCTTCAGACTTAGAAGGTAGTTTTGAACAATGGCACACAAGTACGTGAGTCTCACTTCAGAGGCTACTCCCCTTCCCGTGATAATTTAGGAGTTAAAGTGTTCTGTTGTGCCATTTTCTGGATTGAAATTCAATAGACCTGTAACATTTCACCTCTCAGAGCTTATTTCTCCTCCTACCCCCAGTCTGTTAGGAGATAATAACCTAAACCTACAAGACAGCCTCTTATTACAGATACTGCACAGTTCTAAATACAATGGGAACAGTCATTCAGGTTCTCAAGTGCAATTGTGAGACAGAAATAATATTAAACATTAACTTGAGAGGTCCCTTTTCATTTTTATGGTCAGAACAGAGATGCCAGTGTGGAACTGTGATGAAGACTTTGGGGTTTTAGAAATGCTTTAAAGCTGGAACTTCATTTGTGAGCTTAAAGGCATTTCAAATAGAATGCTTTATTCTTTGAGGGGGTTCGTGCATGGATGTATTTGGTCAAATATGTACAAAACCTGCCTACAGGCCTTGCCTCTGTACATATTTAGGGAAACAGAGAGACTGTTTTCATAAATTAGAATAAAATGTACAAATTGTATAGCGAATGAGAAATGCTGTAAAATGTTGTCTGAAAAGTTCAACTAAGCACTAGATACAAACTGACTTTGAATTCCAAGATTCCAGATAAACATACTTTTGTCTCTTTAGATTTATATGAGCTGTTCTAGTTCTCCACTAATTTCCTCTTAGTTCTTGGAGCTGTGTTTATGCTTGGTTCATTTGGCCTACTTGAGCATCCTTTTCTACACTGTACCTAAGTTTGATTTTCCAGTCAAATACTCTTCTGGGGACACTCAGCACATCAATCCCTCGAGGGCTAAATTTGGAAAGCATAGCATCAGTTGTTATCATTAACTGCCTTTAAGAGTACATTGGAGTAGTGAGAGAAGTGATAGATTTCCCAAAGCTTCCTAAAGAACCATTTCCTACTTCAGACCAGGACACATGCTCTGCTATCTGTTTAATCAAGTAACTGAAGGAACAGTCATAGTCAAAAGCCAGAAGAGGAACAATTATCTAGTCAGATAATTTGACCATCTTTAAAATTTGACTCCACAATGCAGTAGAGTATAATTTCATTTTCCTCCAGACATTAAAATTATTAATAAGAAGTCACTATAAATTATGAACAGTACAAAGTGTTCAAACGAACTCAGCCATAAATTTCTTTTGGCAAAATTCCAGAGATCTTTAATCTTCCAGAGAAGATTTTTTGCCTGTTACTGTGCCACCTTTGCAGTTCTTTTGTTTTAGTACCAGCAAAGAGAAGCAGAAGGCTGGACCAGCCATTCTTCTGGGCAGGAGCTGAAAAGATCAAGAAAGACTCCTGATATTATCTTGAAAAAGGATGTAGGCTTCTGGCCAAGGTCGGGAGTAATGGGAAGTGAGTTATTTCATAACGAGTTCGGATATTTTCCATGAGCTGGTTAGAGAAAAATGATACAATTCTGAAACTACAGCAGAGAAAGCACAAATAGCAAATTACTCTAATGAAAGCTTTTGTGAGCAAAGCCTTTTATTATAGCTGCTCCAAATGTGCAAAAGGGCAAAGTAACAAGTCTAAATACATTTTTTTTTTCCCTTAAGCAAGGGTCCAGCGTCCCTTGAGTTCCATTTGTTCAAGTAAGTAGGAATACGGTGATACGAAAGCAGATGGTGTTTGCTGCTATTGGACGACAGATGTTCCTTTATCCCTGAGATTATGCAGTTAAGTGTAATGCATTTATAGCTGGGTTATGCAAAATACTGAGCACCCTCAGTTCACATTAATGGTCAGGGCAGCTGGAGGGGCCCGGTGACTCCCAGGAGGTGCACAGCTCTTGGGAGTCAGGGACCTTCTTAGCTGAACTCTTCACCTAAAGTCTTGCTTTGGAGATGTACTGATCATCAGTGTTCAGCATCTTTGGGATCAGCCTCCAGTCACCCTTGTTAGGCCTGAAGTCAAAGACCTTCTCCTCTTTGCAGGAAATGGATCAAGTGCCCAGGAACTGTCTGAAGTGGTCACTAGGTTGATGCAATTGTGTGGATGTAGCAATCCCACTAGTAATAACTGTGTTGAAATACACATCTATACATTGCACAGAGGTAGAAAGGAGGTAAGATAATCTCAGTGCTCAGTAGAAAATGCTCTAAACAGTTCCAGATGCTGGGCAGCCTCCCCTTTAACTTAACACTGCTGCAGTGTGGCAGCATTGGGTGAGCACTCCAGTCAGCTCTGATCCTTGCTGCCCTTGAACATGGCCCTCCTGGACTATCAAACAGGGCTCCTTCTTCCAGTGAGGTTTCTTTTAAAATGGCAAGAAGAATTTTTAAATTTATCTATATGGACCCTGAGATGAGGCTGGCAAATGGATGAAAGTCAGTCAGATTTAAGGAGCTACCATAAGAGTACAAAAGGGGATGGATATCCCACTAATGAGAATTCCATTAAAATTCATTAGGAGGAATTTCTCTGTGGTCATTATTTGTCAATTTTAAGTCAGTGAGAAACCAAGCTCTTTCTTATTTCAGGGCTAATTGTGTAGAGCAAAGTACAATCATCTATTCTTAACTTCTGGATGTTACTGCACAGTCTAGATGGATATTACAAAGCAGTAATTTAGGACAACATGCCTCATGAGTTAATTCATCCTTGCCTTAAAAGTTCCTGGATTCCTGCTGAACCCTAGCTTTGATGTTCTCTGAATAGAAACAGGAGATAGTGACTTCAAAGTTGATACATTTCCTGGGCAACAGAGTGCACGACCAAGTTTCTGTTAGCATGTATTAAAATAAATTTTCAGCAGTTAATTCAAATAACATTTCATTTAATATTTTAATGCTACAAATATCAGGATTCCTTTGTATAAAATTGTAACTTTGATTTCACCTGATGGTTTTATCTGTTTTGAACAGCAGATTTTTCTTTTTAGCCACAAAAAAAAAAAAAAAAAAAAAAGAATCTGCAAGGAATTGCCGCTTTAAAAAAAATGGATACCTTGTACCAGCTCCTTCTAAATTCTTCTCTTTCTTAAACAATGCTGTATTTTTATGTAAGCAATGCACATGCCAGACACTTGCATGAAAAATATGATGTGTATAGTGCACTTCATTAATTTCTTGACATAACAGCATAAGTTGAAAAAACCCAGCAGTTTGTAGGAATTAAGTTACGACATAAAACAGACTATTTATGTCAAGAGAAGGAGACAATTCCCATTAAAACCAGGGAGACGACGACTCGCTGCATAGTTCATGCAAATCTTATGTAACCTTTATAAAAATATGAGAGGGACTCACTGCAGCCATGTGACAAAGTGCAGAGCATTGTCACCCCAGGACAGGTCACACGAACAGTACAGAGTTTTACTCTGAATCTGGTAAGTGCACAAACCTCACTGCTTATGGAAATCCTGCATGTGAAAATGCCTCACCACCTCCTGTGACCTAGGAAGGGTGTAGGGCAGCACTCCCTGGCAGCCCAGTTTCTTTCCCACTCTCATCAAAGGGAGGACTTTGGTTACTCCAGGACTTCAGCAGGCACTGAACGAATCATACTGTCTGCCTGAAATGACAACAGAATTTGAGGACGAGCAGGCTGGCATGAATAAATATTTGAGGTTCAGTCTGCTTCTGGTGATTTGACCAAAATAATAGATGATGGTTAAAAATGATATTTGGTCTCCAAATACCCATCCAAATGTATTCCACTTGGCAACTTGACAGAAAAGTCGATTTTAGAATTTTATGCTATTAAAATCAGAGGTCAGATAAAGTGTAACTATCCAAAGATTAGACTAATTATTGCTACCCAGTGTCTGTCAAGGGCTTTGTTCTCTGTCAAGATGCCTGCACACTTTAGCATAAATACTGTAACTCTCCTTCCCTAGCATCCCTCTTTCCCTTCACCCCAACCCACACACAGAGTGGCATTTAAATAAGATTCTTCACACTGTGTCATAAATATTAATGGCATGAAACCCAGAGCTTGGCATTTTTCACTAATGGCCCTCTTCATCACAGTTTCACACCTGGACTGCAGCCAGCCCCTGTGTAACTGGCTGACATTTTTTAAAAACATGTTACTATCGAAGTGAAACAAAATACTGAGACAATTTCTCACAAATTAAAATTGTTGGCAGATCCTCTCTCCACATTATGTGCTTGGGATGTCATTTGGCATGACTTCCTAAACAATGCCCATGTTGGCTTGGCATGGTTTGACTTGTAGTTACAGCTTATGTCATTCACCTAATCCCTATAATAGCTCCAAATAAGCTGTGGATGGACATTTGATATAAAACTGGGGCTAGTTTAAAAAAAATTTAGTACCTATTTCACTACATTCCAACTTTTCTATGAAGCTTCCAGAAAATCTCCATAGAAAGATTAATGCTGTTGTTGGCATTTCTTAGTTCCTGTGGTTACTTGCATCATTTCTGTCCTTTCAGTCTGAGCTGTACCAATCATCTCAAATTGTAAATTAAACAACCAACAATGTTTTGCAGATATTTATGCCAGTGTTCAAGATTTAATTTTCTGTTGTCTTTCTGCCTGAATGAAATATGCAGGGCTCAGTCTCTCCATACAAGATAACGAGCCTTCGGAACAAGCTGCCAGACACTGACACACTTCCTGAAACAGCAAGTATGTGTTTGGTTCTTCTTAACCTTCATTTTATATCTGAGTTAGGACCACAATGTTCCCATCTCACAGCCTTGAGCCTTTCAGTTTCTAGATCATCCCTGAGAAGCCGACGTTTCACTAAAAAATTTGGGTGAATGAGAACAATAATAATTTGGTTTTGCCTTAAGCAGAACGTAAAAGTAGAATGTGGATAAGCAGAAACATATTCTGGGCTCATTGAAATCAAATGTATTTTACAGCGTGATGTGTGTCAGCCTTTTTAGTGCTTTGAATTAAACAGGACAAAAAGCAAACAGAAACCATGGGATCACAGGGCTGGAAGGAATACAAAGTCACCTAATACAAGGCAGAAGCAGCAACCTTTGGGTGCTTCCTGACAGGCACTTGTCAGGCTGCCTTGAAATCTTCAGTAGGGATGCACAAAACCTCAGTCAAGTTTTCTTACTGTTCATGGCCCTTTTGTTACAAAATGTGTCTGATGATGCAACCTGAATCTTTCTTGAATTTCACCCTGTTTTTTCTGCAGTAACATTAAATAGCCTTCTACATGTCAGAAAGACTTTTATCAAGGCTTCCCTCAGTCTGTATCCTCCTTTCCTTGTATTTTACCATAATTCATATTTTATAGATCACTTCATCATTTTCACTGCTGTGTTTGAGACTGTCTCTGACCAGTCCATAGATGTCTTGAAGTGTGGTCCCTGACACAGCCCCATTAATCCAGCTAAAGTCTTACCAGTGCTGCTCTAGCAAAAGGGTTTCTTGTCTGCTGTCCACATTCCATTGTTAACTTACATCCTGTCTGCTCTCAGCTGTCAGTTCTGTGATCTTTTCTATTCAAATTTCTCCTTCCTCAGCTATCCCACGTTTTCTATCTATGTGGGATATTCCTGAGTGTGGTGCTCACACTTGTAGAAGTTGAAAAAGAAAAAGTTTTCTGTTGGTATCTCCAGTTTGTCCAGTTTGTATATGGAATCCTATTCTTGACCTCCAAAGTACAGGCAGTGTACCAGACTTCACTTGTCTCTAAGTCAAAGGGGCCTTTTCTGTGATGTGACATTTGGGTAAGGAGTGAAAGCACTGAATGACACTGGGACAGACCCAGTGGAACATCTGTTTGATACATCCTTCCTTTTGATAAGGAACATAACTGTTCAGCTTTGCACTCACTCTGGAGATCTCTTTTCCGTAACATGCTGTGACATAACACTAATGAATGCTAAATATCTAAGATTCATAGTTTTATTTCCCTCTTTGTTTCTCAATAATACAATTCTGCAAAGAATTGCTTAACATGCAGTAAACAGGGGAAACTTGGAAAGCACACATTAAAAGTAACATATTTTGTATTGATTTGTTTCTTCTTCAACGTATAAAATTAAAATACCAAGAAATGTTCTTTTGTTCTGAATGTCCTGGAGGTACTTACTATAAGCTCGTGCATTTTAAAAGTTTGCATAATTTAATGGATTGGTACTGAATGCAACTTTAATTGTCCCTACTGTATGAAGAGAAACTCAGGATATACTTCTAATTCAGGTAAGTATTTGAGTTTTAGAAACTTGGAGCATTTGCTGACTGAATTTCATCTACTCTGAAGTCTCCAGCCATCCAGTAAATTGAAAATCGGTATGAGAATGCTTGATCCAGAATGCAAGATATTTTAAGATCTCAAAGTTCTGAAAATTTATGAGTGTTTACACTTAGTGTTTTCATTTGCCCCCTGTTATTTACATCTTTGTTTTAACATGTAAAGTGCTTTTGTCAAAAAGAAGTGCAGTTATGTAGGGGTGTTTATCAGACGTATGCCCAACTGTATATGAAAAAGTCATGGACCAGTCCAAAACTGATTGTGGAATGGGCTGCCGTGTCCTGCTGTTGTTCAAGGGCTTGAAGTATTTAATAAATTCCTACTTTTGATTTGTATATGTACTCTGAGATATGGAATGCTTTAAATCTTAATTTAGAATATTTATACCATGCTTTGACTCCAAGAAACAGAGGCAGCTAACCTAGGAGCTCACCACTCGGAAAGGCTGTTTCCTTTCATTGCTGTCACCATTAGTATTTCCTATACAACAGGAGCCCAAGTGTGAAGTGTAAAACTCCAAGTGTTCTGTAGGGTGGAAGCAGAACCATTACTGAACTCAATTCTTTTTGAAGCAGAGGGAGTGGAGGATTGTATGGCTGAAGTAAGAAATGCAAGGAAAAACCTGTGGTGTCTGTTTTTAAGGATATCATGGAATAACAGTGGAACAAAGTTTGACTTGTAAGGAAATTGCCACTTTTGGATGATAAAATGTTCCATTATAAAGGGATCACAGCAGCCTGCATTTCCATGGTACTTAGTTTCCTGAAACCCTAAACCCTTTCTAAGGGTTAACTAATTCACTTTATAATGCTCCCTTTAGGAAAAAACAGTACTTTCAGACCTTTTCTGACAGATGTTGAAACTTTGTCTCTGGAGGGTGAAGTTGCATACCAGAGTTCAAAGCAGAAACAAAGGTCTCAGCTCCAGGTTGTCTCCTATGTGAATATCAGGTTTAATCCTACAGGTTGGCAAGCACTTAGAACAGCCAAGAAGTGTCCCAGACTTTGTACAAATACTTGTAGCACTTTTACAAGTAATACTTGTGTTTCTGTCCTACAGAGATTTTGGAGTGATATTGAATGACCTGAATTAAATTTGTGTAGAACTTGATCTACTGTCTTCACAACATATTTTCCTGATGTTCACCCAGGAAAATCTTTGTGCAAATGTGTAGATTAACAGCACTGTTCCCATTACACGGGTGAGCTCTGCACTTCCAGCACAAGTGAGCTGTGTGTGTTACCACTCTTCTTCAGATGCCCTTGCAAGGAAGAGCTCTTTTAATGTGGAATTTTTTTTTTTGAGTGATTTGTTCAAACCACTTGAAAGCTATTCCAGTGTGGAATGCTATCAGCATGGAGCAATGATACCTGATGTCTTCCCTATGAGTGTGTTGAGGGCCAAGCTATTCCAGTGAAACGCAAACCTGAAGCCAGCCAGATTTATTTTTGTCAGCCTGCAGCTCACTGCAGTTTGAGCTGAAATCTGTGGGCTTCCAGTAAGGCTGGAGTGAACAGAGTTGTAGGTAAGCACAGGTGGAGTTCTGGTGTTGGGGGTTGGTTCTAGTGCTTGCTGTTCCAGCCCTACAAGATTCCTGTAAGCCCAAACCCAGTGCTGTGAGGTCTCTGCAGATCTGGTTTCAGAGAACTGTGTGTGTAAGGAGCTATGGTTTGGCATCACACCCAATTTACTTCCACAAGTAGGAACTAAAGATGAGATCTTCTTGTGTGGCTAGATAAAATACATATCCTGCCTCACAGCTGAGGACACATGCACAGTCCTAATCACAAATCTTCATCAAGAAACTATTTCTAAATAAGTGGATAAGTGTTGGCCAATTGTTTATCGCTTTTTTACTGCTGGTGTATTTTACAGGACACCGGATGATTGGAGCAATGCAACAGCATTACAGGAAAATATTCACCCTTTTCCCAGCAAATGCTTGCACTCATTTTTATTTGCTTATTGTGACAAAATGTTTGCAGAAAGTGACCGTTGGACTTGAAATTGAGATTAATTTAATGATGAGATAGAGTTTATTTGAAACAAATTTAGTCTGGAAGGCTATCCGGTCAGGAAGAGGAAACAATATCAAGGAACTAAGTTGGGCAAACAACTCAGATACTGAATTGTGAATACTAAGCACTCAGAAAAATCTCATTTGGGCTGACATTGGTTATCATTTTGAAACAAATAGAAACTTTCCGAAGTATAAAGGCTGGATGGTATATTGACCAGCAATTCCTCAGTATGGAATTCAGCTGACTCCACTGCTCCTCTGTGCTCAATCATGCACACTTCACAGAGTATTCCAGTCAAAATAATTGTTTCTATGAAATAAATGACTATATGGCTAAGTAAAGAATAAACCCCATAGTTTTGACACTACTTTCTTTATAGCTCTAGCCATAGAATTATCCATTTTTCTAATTTTTATGTAGAAGAAACTCAAATCAATCTTCATGTTGCATGTTCTCTTGGTCTATCTTGCAAAAACCATTAGAGGCCAACTTTTCCACAAAAAGGAATGCAGAATGCTGTCTGCTTGTAAGTTTGTGATTCATGGCTCCTGTCAAGGCTACCAAACCAGTAAAAACACTGGAATGTAAAAAAATAAGCATGATTATGTATTTCAGGAAAACAATTTTCTCAAGAATGTTTCTGGAACAAATTTTCAGTGTTTAGCTATTACTAGTTGATATTTCAGTGATGGAATGCCTACTGGCACTAATTTGTACTATGGAATTGTCCCACAGGACAATACTTTGCTGTAGTGTGTTTAAGGTGTCCTTTTATTCAGATTCCTGTAGCAGCAAATCCTTTAGCAGCTCATTACTTAATGGAAACTAAACAAAACTTCTTCCAGGAAAAAAAATGTTGATCTCTATCACCCCAGAGTGAACTTCTCTTCTTAAATACATAACACATGCTTTTGGAAAATATCCTCAGTTTAATCTGAACTGTGTAAACTGCAAAGACAAGACCACGTCTTCATTCATCCATCTTGCATAGCTCAAAACTCCAAACTTTCTGGGAAAAAGAAAAGGAAGCACAGAAGATAATTTTTGTGTATATACATCTATTTGTGTGATATGACTAGACTTTTGTCTGTCATTCCTATCAGAAATAGCCACCTACACAACTGAGAACTCAAGGTAGACTCTTCTAAACTGGGATCCCAGAGGCCCTGGCTGACCTTCTTTGCTCCCTGCTAACAGACATTTCTTTGGGTGTTTTTCCATTTCCTGTGGAAACTCATTCTGCTTTTTATTGTCCAGAAAGCTCAGTGCTGGCTGCTTCCTCCATACATCGTGGCCTTATTGCTGTGTCTGTTTCTGCCAGAGTTGCTATTCCACAGCTTTTCCATTCTGCTGAAACTACCATGACCCACCAGTACTGATTGAGCCAAAAGAAGTGTAGAGTGTGATTTAGATGCAGAAGCCATGAATTTAGCAGCTCGTAAGTTATTAATAGGTCTTGAAAAATACACAATAATGATCCTGAGCTTTGACCGTGAATATCATATACCTCATCTAAAATGTCATTTCATTTGGAGCAATACTGGATCAGGAGGAAAGATATTTATGAGATTTTACTGCTGCTGTCACTTGCAGAAATGCAGTGTACTGTTTTAGTGGATACATGCTGGAGATCCATTCCACACTGGCTTTGGCTCATGTTTTTTGCAAAAAACCAAAAAATTGCTAGTCTTTCCAGCAGGAAAATGCTTGTGCCTGGAGTTGGGCAACCATAAAACATAATGCCATGAGTCTCATGGAACAATGAATTTAAAAAAAGGACAAGTTATTTTGCAGATGTATTTTGGAAACATGCTTTCAAAATATTTATCCTTTCAAGCACTAAATTACAAATTTTTATATCTAGTCATTACTGTTCTGACTTTACAGTGTAGGAAGACATCTTGCTCCTGTTGTCCTTACTGTATCAGTGAGCTATTCCCTCAGGAGAAGTCTCAGCATGTGGAAAAGAAACTATTCCTGAAATCAGTGAACTCTATTTTAAACTGGAAAGTTGCTCCTGTTTCTCCTCCAACTTAACCCATAATTCCTGGAAGTATACAGTTCCCAGATATAAATGTAGAAAACCTAAAATTCAAAACAGATCACTTGCCTTTTCCTTTGAGGATTGTGGAACTGCCTACTTTGAGTTTATAGTATAGCTGCTGTGTAAATATAGAATATAGACCAAAATACTGCTTAGGCCTTAGGCCACATTTATGTTTGTGAATTCTTGTCTTTAAAGTAACCACTTGTGATTTATAGCAATATTATAATAAACTAGGACAAAATATTGCCTTCTCTAAGGAATATATGCTTTGAAATAGGTGAATGAACCAAGCTGTTGATGATGCACAAGCTCCATGATCCAGAGTTCCATTTTGGTTTGTGGAATTATGTTCAGATAACTAACTGGAGGGCCATTTTCTCAGTACCTCTAGCAAGTGCTTGGTATTTTAGAGGAGATGGTTTTCTTTTTTAACCATCTAGGGGAAAATCTTCCACAGGGCATGTTTATACTGAATAGCAAAGACAGCTCTTTCAGAGTAGCTGGAAATACCAAATAAAAAAGAATATTATGCAGAAAATGGTGGCTTGTCTGGCAATGCTTTAGCCATCTGCTAAGAGTGGGATGAGTACTGAGTGTCCAGTTTGCACATTTATTCTACCAGAATGTAACTTAATTGTAACTTACTGCTTTTTTCATAGCTTTCAATAATAGAAGGTGCTGAAAACTCTACTGAATTGGGTGCGTTTCACATAGATTTCCTGTCTGGTCCTGTCCACTGACATGACCTAGATTTATTATTTCACACTCACTCTTATGGCCTTGGGCACAGGTTTAATGCCATACTCATGGGGACTAATGCAGCATGAAAACATGGGAAAATGCCATGAAAAATTAACCAAATGGTCCACTAGGCCAATTCTGCTTTATAATTTCTGTAGCTGTTTTATATTCTACACGATTTGTTTGGCAGAAACCTACCATAATCAGGAAAATTCCGTAATTTCTGATAAAGGATTATCAGGTCAGGGTTATAGAGTTTATAATATTATGGTGAACTATTTTAGAATTGTTTAAAAAGGAACTTTGAATGCTGATCAGGCTCAGTAGATATTCCCAGCAGAATAACTGCTCAAAACATCCAAAAGGAAAGACATTTTTCCATGAATATTTTGATAATTTTTTCAGGCCTCCATGAAAATAATAAATCTTAATGAAATAAGGGCATAGACTGCTTTTTAATATCCCAAATAGGTTTTTGTCATTTTGAAGTCAGGTTGTGCTGAATGTTCCCTGATAGCTGGTCATGAGGGACAAACTGATAGGGATATATGCCAGAAGATCCCTTATCAAATCTAGGGCTAATTAGTTAGTTGCTGGCCTAAATGTAAAGAAAAATTATAAAAACCAAAAAGAATAGAAACAGCTGATATTTCAAATCTAATAATAAGGGGTATTAATACAGAATGAAGTGCTCTGTGCTTTGATGTCTTTGACTCAAATCCATTCTTAAGGGCATCAAACCATTCCAATTCCAGCATTTCATCATCCCAGTAAAACTTACAGCTGCTGTTGTTGCTGAAAAGTGCATAAACCATTTGTTGTGTAGCATGTGCAGTGTCCTGCACACTCAGAGTCATGCTGGTCACACTTCCAGTGCACCATTACCTCACCCCTAAACTTTGGCAAATCTGTTCCTAATTCTACAAGAGCTCACCCATTGGGCAGGCAATAACACAGCACATAAAGAGACCGACAGAGATTAACAAATAAATATCTGAAGAATTATTCCTTTCCTGTTGATGGAGAATGCCTTTTTTTTCTCCCACCACCGTCCTTCCACTGTGTATTTTTTTCAGAGTACACTGAAGGTGGGTGTGGAAGCAGTGCCATTCAGAGACCATTATAGAGAAAAGCGGGAGTTGTAAGGCTGATTAGAGCTGTTATCTAAATGCCCCCATTACCCAACAGGCATCACATTGGAAAAAAGGTCAGACTAATCAGAGGAAAATAATGTGAGGAGAATACTGGGGGTGTTCAGTGCTGTGGGGGTGAAGATGCACTACAGTGTTCCTTGTATCCTCTGGCTCTCTAAAGGACTTTCCAGCACATCCTCACATTGCTGTGCCTCAGGTCAGGCAAGGACTGCACAAACTCCAGTGATCCAGTGCTCTGTTCCATCACACTTCCTGGCAGTGGCCAAAAGTGGAGAAGTTTAATTAAATCTCTGGAATGTCAGGTGGAAGCTAAGAAAAACCACATGGCAGCTTAATATTCTGTTACTCTATTTCAGGTCTCATCTTAAAACTTGTGATCACTCACACCCATCAATAGCAAACTCTGTTAAGGGTAGGGAGGACAGGGTTTGCTCAGGAAAGGCAGGACAACAGGGAGCCAGCCTTGCTGCTCTTCTACATCCTCTTCAGTCACTGAGGGGGCACTGGTCACCTCTCCTCAGATGTAGTCCCACTTTTTGAAAACAGGAACAAATACAGAGGAAAAGTAATAATTTGATCCCCATCTTCTCCTTTCCCCTTTCTTATAACCTGATGAAAAGAAGGAAGGAAGCAGAAGGAGGAAGAAAAAGCAGCAGAACTGGGTAGTTAGAGAGGAAAAGGGACTGATGCAAAAGCTTTTCTCTTTAGGATCTTGCTAAGCTCAAGCCTTGGTCCCAAAAGTATCTTCAGCAAACCTTGATTCATAAAAAGCCTGGTGTGGTGAATATTTCTATTCTTACCCTCCCTGATTTCCAGGATTTATGACTTCTTAAAGGCATTGTGATGTATTGAACTTCATCTCTCTATAAACAGTTCATGTATATGGCTGTGGCTGTGTGCAGCTTTTGTAGAAAATCAGGGAAGAAACCTGAGGTGCTGGGTCACTTTGTCACCATGTTTTGCCATGTCACTCACCCACTTCAGAGCTAAATACCTTCAGGGTGTAATGACACTGACACCGCATTAGCAGCAAAAATACCATTTCCAATTATTTGTGATTTCTGTCTGCTGTAAAAATAAGCTTCCTTTAGTAGATAATCAAGGTAGTAACTAATCCTTTACCCAAATTTAATTTTATTGCAGAACTCTGTAGGTTTGTACCAGTTTAAATATTAAATTTCCACCTCAACAGCTTCTTCACAGAGGCCAGGCCTGATGTGCATCTGGTATAAATTAGCATTTCTCTGTGGGTGCTGAGAGACACAGGAAGATTTCTATCAAGCAGTGGTCAGTTCCTGTATGATTAAACATATATTATGTCAATCATTTGGGTATAAAATGTTTTTGAATCAGGATTGCTTTTCTGCCACTCTACTTGGCAATATTTTCAAATATATGCAGCAAAATAATGTCAGGACAGTGATAGGATGAAATAACATCAGGTTGTTTATTCAAATAATTTTCACCAAACAAGTAGATTTCTCTGAGGTTAGTCAAAATTTTTTGTTTCAAAATTTAGATAGTGTAATTTTGAATATCAAACTATGCTTGAGATTTGGTTTAGCTATATTCACTTAATACTTCAGTGTCACTAAGTGACACGCTGTGATCATTTGGCCAAAAATTCAATTATTCACACAGTTCTACTCAAGCCATTCAAAAACTTGTTTCCTTGTCATTAATTTCTCCATCTTTTATGGGTTATCTACTCAATATGTATAAATGAGCATTGCTCAGCTGAGCCTCTGACCCCATGACTTCTGGTTCTGATCTAGAGCAGAGCTTTCAATTCTTAGCAAATGGACAAAGTGTTTGTTAAGGCTTCAGTTCACAAGGATTTTCGTATTGCCCTGGAAGAAGAGTACTGTAAAAAATAGCACAACCAGGCATATAAGATTGACAGATTTTTTGAGATCTGATTTATAACAAATTCTGAAGTTTCACCTGATTTCTGGATTTCTGAGAAAATGTTGTGGAACATCCTGGTCCGCACCATTCCGCTGATTTTACATCAGGCATCTGAGACCCTTCAGAGTACCATTAGTCCTTTTATTTAAGCAATCTCTGGCAATAGTTCAGGTCTAAACTTTTCCCCTGAAGGAACTAAAAATATTTTTTCTAAATAAACATTTTAAATAGGCATTATACCACTCTTCTAAAATACTCTTTAAAATATTGTGTCTCTCCCTCTTTTGGTGTTCTAGACCTTGATTTAATCTTGTCGTGTTTTTCATTACTGAATATTACTTCTGCTTCATTCCTTGTTTTTCCAAACGTTCCTGGTGCCACAGCACATTAAGAGTTCCCCTAGCAACACAAAAACACTCTTTTCCTCAGAGCTGCATCTCTGTGGTCTAAAGCTCTTAAATGATGACCTTTTAGCTACAGCTTGTTCTGAGTTTAATTAAAAGCATTTTAAAATAATAATAACAAAGCGTAGGGGATTCTTTGATCTGCAGAAAACTGAGAAATGGGGTCAGATCTTGAGCTTTTTGTGCCCAGATCAGCAATGAAATGTTTGCATCCAGAGGTTTTTTTATGCATTAAAATGGAATGGGATCCTAGGTTTGAACTTTGCATTCAGTTTTGTTAAATGCTGTCTTTATTGGGGCTGGCACTATGTGGATACACAAAAGCTTTAGCTGAGGACTACCAAGTGCAATGAAATCTGTTTATTCCGTTCTGTATTTATTCTCTGCCACAATACTCCAGCTCTCCTGGAGTTTTACACACTCCATAAGCAGAAGGATGTTTGTATGCACACACTTCTATTTGCTCAGGTTTACCCAAGCCTGACTGCAGTGGAACATAAAGAGAATGAGTTGATTCGAGATCTGTTTCACTTGCTATAAACTCTTTCCAGCAACAGAGATTGAATGCCTGCACTAAATCCTTCTCAGAACTGTCATCTCTTTCTCCCTAAATGGAAAAAAAATCCTAAGAAAAATACCTAACAGGAATAATTTACCTTAAATTATTAAAACCACAATGAGAGAGTGCAAATAGGGAAACGTAGTTCCTCTTCATGATGATAAATTCCTGAAAAGTACCTTCTCAAAACATTTTCAGCATAAAATAAAAGCTCACAGCTTTGGTGCTTGCAGCTTTGCTTGAGTTTGTAACAGGAGAACTTCACTGTGCTGGTGCCAGTCTGTGATGGGACTTGCTAAATCCTGGTAGAACACTTGTCATTCAGTACTTCCCTTCCTTATTTTTCCTGGCACGTCATTCTATTTATTTACAATAATCTGTGTATATCCTGCCCTTTCATTAGTCCTGCACCATTAAAGCTTAAGTACCGGATTTGGGAAATGTCTTCAAGCCAAATTTCAAAGCACTGATTTCAGAATGAGGTCTCAAACCCATAAGCAACAGTTGTTTGTAGAACTTTCCAGGCTGGGGAAAAGGCACCAACTATCAAATAGCTATGAACTACTTTCTCCTTTTTTTATCTCCCTAGTCGTGTCCTGTGTTACTAGGCAGTAAAAATTCAAAGCTCTGGATATAAATAATCTCTGATTTACTCCCAAAGCAAGGCAGATACATTTGTGATGATCTCATTGTTTGAGGTGGGTAAATGTAGCTGAAAGATAAGTTTTCTTACACAAAACATGTCAAACCTCCCAGTATGGTTTACTTCTATCTTTAGTCCCTGTCTATGGGCAAGCCCAGTTCATTCAAGGCCACCAGATAAAAAAAAGGCTCATTTGGAAGAGTTATGTACATGTGAGTGCTTATCCACACAGGTCTGGTTCTAGAAAAATACTCCTATTTGTGACCTTTTGACTATCAAGCTTTTTATCTCCAAGCCTGTGTGCTAAAGGCAAAAGAACTTTCGATTTCAGTCTGAACAGATGTGCAAAGGAAATCTGCAAAAGCAAACGCTCACCTTTTCTTGAAATGCTGTTTTATTTACACTGTAGAGTAATTGAACAGACATGGAGCTGCTGCTTAAGGATTTGTGAGCTATGGAAACCTTTGGAAATCCTTTCTGTTTGAAAGCTCAGTTCACTCAGGTAGGAGAGAGATAAGAAATAAAACTAAGAAAGATAAAAGGAAAAATTACAAAATGAAGTTCTATGAGTAAATGCTAAATGATTTTAAATAGCAAAACAAATAAAGGCCATATACAGACCACTGAAAGTTACAGCTGATACTTGGATTTTATCTTTCTGGTAGCATTTACTCATGTGTCTGCTGTATATGATTTAATTTTTGAATAATCAATTACAATCAGAGAAACCTTTTTCTTAAAAAAATTAGGTGAAATTTGGTTTTGTTTTACCTTTCTGTAACAGTTTTTTCTATATGAAATTTTTTTTCACATAACTGACTGAATTTTGAGAAATTTTATTTCTTTTAGTAAAACTATCTTGGAGAACTCTGTCTGGAATATAGGTTTAGGATTAGAAGAGTCAGTAGAAATAACTGAATACCTACTCATCTATGACAAATATGACAAATATTACTATTAAATCCTAAGTCTCTTTCTGTTTACCATTCTTCAGCCTCCCCAGTAAATATTTTTGTGATGTTCTGTTGCAATTTTGTTAAAAGAGGATGAATGACTCCATTAGAATAACTTCAGAGAAGAGTAAACTGAACTTTTTATTGCACTTAAAAATACACAGCAAGTTACTGTGGCATGGAGACAGATAAAATAAATGAAGGCTTCTAACATTAATTCACCAAGTCTATTCTGGACGCAAACAGCATTTCCAGTTTGACTCAATTTGTTGTGTACATTTCCCCAAACTCTCTTTCACTATGATGCAGGGTGCTTCAAACATTAAAAGAGCAGTGGGAAGTGCTCATCATTCTCACCCCTGTTGGCATTGGCTTTGTAGATGTAGAACTGATTATACAATTAGGATTCTTTCCTTCAGCCTGTGCTCCTCTATGCAGCAATGGGTTGTCAGCTCTGAAAATCAGTTCTGCTTTGCTCTTGTGCATTTAGGGCTTTAATGACACCCGAATCTGAGGATGCTTTGAACTGCTGCACAAGTACCAAAGCAGGCCATTCCATCTCTGAGAGGATACACTGAGATAGAACAAAAGTCAACAAAGTTTCCAGGAGAGGAAGCAGAAAGCTGGCTGTTTATTCCCAGCCAGATGTACTTGTCTCTTGCTCTGTTTTACTTTGTCCTGGCTCAGTTCTCTCCTTGTTTGGGGTTTGCAAGTATGAATGGATATTATGACACTGTGTCTTCTGATGGTTCCATGTAAATAATTATGAGGAAAGGAGAGGAGGATGGAGTTACCCAGCCATGTTGGATTTTAGCAGATATCCTGAAATTTCATCCCCAGACAAAACATGACACATGGCTTTATATTGTCACTGCCTTCATTCATCCTCCTGCATTTCTGGTGTGTACAACGAGATTGCAACAAACAGTTCCCAGCTGGAAAGGAGAGATTATATCTGGGTTGCCATTATGAATAACGGTTTAGTAAAAACCAAAGATGCAATTCCAGTTGTTCATTGCAAAAAGAAGGAATAAAGGCTGTGAAATAAATATTTTAATGAATTAACAGAACTTCAAGCTTTCAATTAGGAGCTCTGTGGGGTATTTGAGAGATAAATGGAGAAGCAGCAACCAACAGGCTCCTGCTTTACCTCCCTATAGTATTCTGAAATAGAAGCAGCTGCAAATAAAAGTTAAGTCCTGGCCTACAATTATGGCCACATCACATGCCAGGAGCTTCCAGTGGGGGAAAAAGGGACGAGAACCCCTGCACATATCTGGTGAATTTGCACAGCCCCTACACAGCCTTTTCTTCAAAACCCCTCCTTACCAGGGAAGTGTTTTAATTCATGCTTCTCATGCCTCTGTGATGTAAAGAAACACCATTTTACAGATGAGAAATCTGAGTACTGCATATTCACAGCCTGGTCTCCAGAGTTAGTGCAAGAGTTCAGTCTAATCTGAAGAGAATGAGGCCCATGAATATTCAGGAACTTTGCAAACTGATAGCAAGGAGCAATCCTCATGGACTGACCTGGGAACAGGATGTTGCTCTGGTGATGTGCAGTGCTTTAATCACAATGCATTTCCACTAACCCAAAACGAGCCTCAGGCAGTGATCAGGACAAAAAAAACAAGGCTCCTTTATTCAAGAGATTTCAAAATTTATTATGTTTATGTTTGAGTGAATTATTTATCCATCTCTGGAAACAGGGATGACTGAAAAATAGCTCAGTGGACTGAATTCAATGAACTTTCCATTAAACTCAGGAACATTTTGGTCGTGTTCTCACAATCCAGTTTCCTCCAAAACTACTTCTTGTCCCTGAAACTGAAACTGTTGAATGACAGGAAGATGAGCTAAAACCTCTTACCACATCTCAAAATTTTTCTTGACAGCATTGGCAGGAGCCAGGCCAGCTATGAATGAAGGATGAATTTAAGTCAGGGGAATAAAGAACTTTTTACCCTTCTCTCTGAGTGGCCCTGCCTCCCTTGGGTGCCATCCCTTCAGCCATTGTAAATGAGTGAAGTAATGAAATTAAAACAGTCTTGGCTGATTTCACAAGTAAAGAATACTGTCCACAATGGCTTCAAGTCTTCTTACTGTTTGACACAAGAAATGTGTTCTCTATACAGGAGTGCTTCACCTCTCATGAGCTGTAAAATGGTTTTCCCGAGGAGAATCAGAGCTCAATTTTACACATTTGAAATGATAATAATTAAAAATATCACACACTGATTGCATTGCAGCAGCATGGAAAATATGTTCTGGTACAGGGAGCAGCTGTACATACTGCTGAGAGTACTCTGCACTTTCAGTACAGGTTAGCTGCATAATGTTAACTAGAAGGTATTTTGATGCAAACTTGTGCTAATTTTGCGTTGTAACTGATTCATCAGCTAAAATAATTTTTTTAAAGTGTTAATTTTTAAAGTTCACTTTTACAACTTGAGTATATTTGAATAACTCTGAGATAAAACATCTCTGTACACAAAAGGGAACAAAAATATGCCTAGAGCATACCCAGACTTCATTTACTATGCCTGCAACCCAAACTTTTCCTCTGAGCAGAGCTATGTGGCTCCACACAATCATGTTAATAGTGTCATTAATCTTTCCTGCAGTAATCTCTACCTCTCAGCTTTTACACATTCAGCACCTGGGTCAGATTTGACCTGACAAGTTTGTCCTTGAATCCTATCATTTACAAAGTCCACATTTAAAAAACCCTCGTGTATTATCAGCACTGCTGTGTTTTATCAAATAACTGCCACCAGTTCCTGCCTGAAATAGTTCATTTGCAAAGCTGTTGCCACCAAACTGTGGAAACCAACCATCAGTCAAGGGCTTGTTTTGGTCCCATTTTTATAGCAAGAGCAAATGAACTGCAGATGGAGCACTGTTTATACTTTCCCATCATCTCAGAGTGCAGGGAACTGTCACTGTGATGTCATTGCAGTTGGGCAGGACTCAGAGAATGCAGCAAGAGTGGAAATACTTATTTATTGGATTAAGGCTAGTTTGACTTGTATTATAGAAAGAACACTAAGAGACTGGAAATGCAAGGTACATGACCTCACTTTTTGTGTAGACCTATAGGGGAGACACCACATGGGGAGAAAAAAGTTTGATCCATCTACTGATCAAATAGAATATAGAAAGAATTTGTTCTTTGATTTTATGTAGCTCCATGTCAGCAACAACTTTTGGTAGTTTGGGGTGGGGTGTATATCTTTGTCACAGAAATACTGGCCTTTCTGGCTGAGACAGATGAGTCCTGTCTGATTAAGATAAATGGTCCATTCTCACCCTCAGGTGTCCACCCCATCTTTGGAAGCAGTCATTTACTGACTGGCTTGTGTTGTGCATGAAATAAAGCAACATTAATTCAGAAAACTGATTATAGATTTTTTCACTTCCTATAGCAGGCTTTATCCATGGATCTGTGCTTGCAGCAGGAATGTGACTGAGACAGCCATTGGAGTACCCTGATAACAGAGAGCTGCAGAGCACACAAGCAGTGATAAAACAAACAAATCAAGGTTATGGTATCACAAAAGGAACTTTGTCTACCTGGCCAGAAAAAATATTCTTTACAGTATTACTTCCTCATTGTGTAGGCAGTGTTTTGTGTTGCTAATTGTAAAAGCTGCGAACAAAGCACGTGAGCCTGCTGCAATATTCTCTATTAGGCAAAGATCTGTCTAGCAACTTAAAAGAAGCTTCACATGTAACTCTGCTTTCCTAAGCACAGAGTTCATTTCAGCTAAACCAGTGCCTAGTAGAAATGTGGGAATGAATTCTGCAATATGGCACCCCACATAGCGAGAACAAAAGTCCTTTGTTTTTATTTTAATAATGAATTTTCAAGGCATCTATGCTAAACGATTTTATTCTGACTGTAGTGTTTAGTGCTCAATTTCATTGCTGTCTGTAGGAAAGTGCATTATTATGTGTTTAATAGTCACTTAAGGCTCACTTAAAGTTTTTATTACAGTATGCTTATTAATAGTCACAGCTTATTTCTGGAGAGGTTCCGTTCCACTATTTGTGTTTAACTAATGTTTAAAAAAAAAAAGTGAAATTTTAAATATGTTAGTAATATCTCTGAATATTTATGTTGTAAGGGATTTCAGGAAGTGATTTAGTCCCATTCCTCTGCTCCAGGCAGGCCTAATGTCGACATTAGAACAGGATGCTCGTGGCCTTTTGCAGTCATATTCTTGGTGTCTGACTCGAGGCTTCCCACCCTGCCCAGTGCCTCTCGATGCAGCCACTCAGTTCAACTCCCAGGCAGCCTTCAAAAGGCTTTGGGAGCAGTGCTGGGTCCCAGGTGCTGTGACCAGTGATTGTGCATCTGCCAGTGTGTGCCTGGGAGCCTTTTTCAACACACTTGGCTTTCCTGCATTGAGCCAGTGCTTTAAGGCTAAGGAAAGTAAATTTTCTGTGTGGTTCCATAGGGAGAAAAAACACTGTGGGATATAATTCACTAAATTATCAGAAGGGGCAGATATAGGAAGATATTTTGGCAGTGAAAACCAATAATGAACTTGCTTTCTATTTGCTTGATCTAGGGTTTTTTTCTGCTCCTACTTCATCTGTCACTAATATAATATCTCTTCTCTAAATAGTTAGACTTGTATCAATCCCTCTGGCTGGCAGGAGAATCCTGATTTTCAAGAACATGAAAGTACATACAACCTGTATCTTCATCTCTCATATTTTTTTACTTCAGAACTACTCACTGACTTTCCAGACTTGGAGAAAATGAATGTTATCCTGCCCAGTGGGTTTCTCTGGTTTTGCCGAGCTGGAGATGTAAACAATTAGAAGAGAATGCAGGAAAATGAGATCATATGAGAAGTCTGTAAGGAAAGTCCCCTTTGCTGGGGAATGTCCCATGATAACTGTGACCCTGAGAATCTCTCCTGCCCGGTGGTCAGGAGGAAATGATGAAATACTCCAAGTCACAAGAACAGGTGATAGCAGATGGCCACTGTGGTGCAGCTACAAACCTGCTCAGGGGAGGACTAGCCTGGGTAATTTAAAAGATGTTTTTACCCTCAGACTAGATTCAAATTTTGGCTAGGTTGGGGTTAACTTTGCTGACATCAAAGGCCCTGCTCAAGATGATCTAGCTTCCTCTCCTGAAACCGAGGTCAAATCCATTAACTTTTCTAGGCAAGTTCTTCCCAAAATGAATGGGTGGAGCAAGGTCAAGCCTATGATTTTATTATTTTCACTTGGGCACTTGCACGATTTGGTATTCACATCTGGCTTTTTCTTTCAAAGGGCTTTTTTTTTTTTTTTTTTGCATTTGAACTGTCAATTGTCTGGCCACAACTATTCAGCTGCCCCTTTTTGGATGGGGTGGGTTAGGGGTAGGCCAGCTTGAGAAATATAGATGCTAAGGTGCATGTAGTAATTTTTAGGATGCTGTGAGAAAGCTGTATTGGATTCTAGGAATCAAGGTATTATAAAAATGGAACTCGCTTTTAGTCTGTATCAATTTTCTTCTTGCACTTTAATTTAGTGAGCCATATGCAGAGCAGAGATGAAAGTCTCAAAGTAAATGCCTGTGACCTTATTTTGAATAATCTATAACATTTTTCATTGTGATAAAACGTAAGCATCGGGCAACTGCTGCAGTGCAGGTCCCAATTCATGTGGTTGTGCTTAGCTGTGTGTCATTCTTTAGCTGGAAACTTACACTCATTTCGTGTTGCTTTAGAAGTAGGGAATTGCTTTAACAACATGTTACATTAGACATTTCTAGTAAATAGAAAATTAGCTGCAGTTGCAGTTGCTAGTATGGATGTTTCGTGCATTCCCATGCAATGCCGTGGGAAGGGGCTGATCTGTAGGAGGGAGTAAACTTAAAAAATACCCTCCTCAAACTCCGCACACCCCAGGAGTCAAGGTGGGCTGTATTAAACATTCTCAGCCACCAGGTGGCAACGAACTGTGGCGCTGCAGCCGGGGACACTGGAGGATCATCCACTGCAGTATCTGGGAATTGCATGTGAGAAGCCATATTCCTGTGGAGCACACGCCTTAGGGCCTCTGATGGATTTCAGCATGCTGGCAGTGACTGCAGTTTTTTCATTCCAGTTGGTCTGAATCAGTTTCCATTCCCTTGGTTGTCTTTTGTCATTTGCCACTTAGCAATGTCACGTTTTAACACTCTCCATGCCCTTTGGGAAGCAACCACGTTCTGTTATTTCAGCTGTGAGCCTGATAATCTACTGAAGTGGTGATGGATGTTTTAAAGAAAATGGCAATTATCATGTGCAGTTATGCTGAGCTTGAAATCTCCTCTAGCCAGTGTGTACTGTTACCAGTAATAAGATGTAAGAGCATATGGGGCACTGTGCTCACCTAGCAAAAAGCTGGTGATAATTTGAGTTCTCAGAGAAATATTTGCTTCTGGCCTATCCTGAGGTTGTAACTTTTGCGGAGTAAAGTGGTAAAGTTTTTCACCAAATCTTTTTCCAATTTTGGCAAGAAAATAACCCTTGAGGACACCAGCAGAGCTCAGCAGCCCTTCTCCCAAGTTGTAGTAAGGTCAGCATTAGGAATTCCACATTTTTGGGGGGTTCTGGGAACCCTTTATCTGTTTGCAGGAAAGCATTCCTCTGTAGGGGTCACACTTCAACTGAACGCTTTTGTTAGCAGCGGAATACAACTTGAACAGTGCTCAGGGCTTCTCAGGCATGTCCTTACATCTGAGAAGAAACTGCTTCTGAAGCAGTCCCATGTCATGTTCTTCACTTTGAGGTCCTGAGGGGGCAATCTGAGCCAGCAGAATTGATAAATGTTTCTGCAGGAGGTTAGTGTTTGGTAGTATGTGCTGCAAATACCTCCTACAAAAATGATACTAGAAAGGAAGTTGCTGTAGCAAAGCGAAACACCACAGACACAAAGCACTGGTGTTGTGGACACTCATGCCAGTTTAACTTCTTCTGTGTGTATTATGGTATCAGTTTTTAGTTACATGGCAATCCTGCAGTTTTCTCCCATTTTCTGCTTATTTTTTTGTGCAGTTGAAGTCCAACTAAAGCTTTGACTAAAACACCTTGAGATAATGACACTTGTGCCTCATTTCTGTATGCCCAGGTTCAGCTCCAGTCATCATTTTGTAAGTACATACAATAACAATATACTGCCTTTGGTAAAGTGGTGTGATCTAAACAGGTAAAGATGAGAAAACCCCATACAAAGTTCAGAGAGGGCAGGGAATTAAAAAGCCAGGAAAAGACATGGTAACAGTGGAAAGACCGAATTTCATGTAACATGCAGCAGTCTCAGCGTGCTTGTTGCCTGGCCAAGGTAAACCACACAATAAGTTACTGTACAAACAGAGAATCATGAAGTGTATGATCCTTTAATCTTGAGGTGGCATCAGTGTAGTTCTGTTCTAATTACCTTGTTATGGATAGAAGAGGCTAGTGTGGTTCTTATTCCTGAAGAGGCGTGGTAGCTTCTAATTGTTGGAAAATAGATAAAGGCAGTTCTACAGTTTCACAGACATGCTTAAAATCCAGCTGTCAGGCATATTTCTATTTAGCAATGGTTTGGAAGGTGTTTAAGGGGAACGGCAGTTTAATGGAGCATCTGGATCTCATTGCAGACTTGCCGTTTGTTTTTGTGTTTCTTAATTTAATATTACACTTTCCAGCTGGGCTCATAGAGGCACAAAGGAGACAAGACATAGCCCCAAGTCACAAAGCAAATTTGTATTTCAGCTTAAACTTGAAAGTTTTCTTTTGCCTTTTACTTAAAATATTCAATGTAAGAGCTTCCAGTATTACTTGATGGTATTTTTACTTATCTATTGGAACTTAACTTATGGTTATTGTATTAACATTCCTTGTCTTGAAAACAATTTCTTAAAGATATTATAGAAGGCTTTAATTTTTTTTAGCTTTGTTTTGGTCCACTGATGCTGTTTCGTAGGAATAGTTGCTATCTATTTTTTTATTCAGGAGCATATCGGGATCTGTTTGTGAATTGATGACTCCGGGAGCTCTCTGTAAAATGTGCTGTATGTTACGGGGAATCGATACTTGATTCTTAATATGGATAAAGAAATAGCAGAACATGCCAGCTATCAACTGCATTATGTTGTTTATCCTGGTTATGAGTCTTCCTGCTGGCTGTTCATCCTCTCAATATCCATTTTCCAGTTATTTCTGACAAACTTTTGCTTTGGGAAAAAAAAAAAAAAAAGCTAAGAGCTGCAGTCACATTCACGTTCTGATCGTTGCCTGCTGTATTCTTCCCTCACTGGACCCAAGTTTGTTGTCCTCCCACTCTGTTAAAGTGTGCCAAAATACAGGATGTAATTGAGAAATAATGTATTAGTCCTCCTGTAAGGAAATAAGGAAATCCAAAAGGAAATTCCACTTGTAAGTCTCTTCAATTCTGCTGAGGCTCACTGTATATTTGGTTGTCTGCTTGGAGGGGAAAACTGAAGCTCCACCTCTAGTTAAAGGTGTGTGTAACCTTGGCCGTGCTGGCTGTTTACTACTTAGGTAAATTCTTGCCATTTCTGATATCTGTCTTTGGAACTGCTGTGTAATGCAGCCAAATCATTTCCATGGGCGTGAAGTGGAAAGACAAGAAATTTATCCCAGGGTTTAACCTGAATGAGATACGCAGTTTTACAAGAGATTAAAGAAGACTCTTGAAACAGTAAATAGAAATACACCCAGAAGCAGCCATTTAAGTGTCAGGTCTTCAGATTTATATTCATACTCACAGATCTAATTGCTGCTGTGAACTGGAAATACCTGTATCGGCTCCACTCTTCCCTAACCTGCTGCTGATCACAGCTGTATAAAGCTAGTGAGTGAAAAATCAAAAATTGCTTGTCAAAGCTCAAACACTGGTCCAATTTCTTTTTGTTCATGATCCCTGAGAAAAAGTCTGGGTTTATTCCAATTATTTTTTATCACATCAGTGAAATGGGGTAATTTCTCTGCGTTTTGCAAATTACAGCAGCCACATGGATGTTTTATCAGAGGAGCTGTTCTTCCAGCTAGGACCGTTGGAATACTTTCTGCACCATTTCCTCCTGCCTCACCCTTGAACTGCTCCTGTGCTCAAATAGTGTTGAGGTAAAGCTAAAAACCTATAGGAGCCCAAAGAAGACTCATGAGAGCTGTGGATTTTATCCCCTGAATTGGTGACAAACCCTGAAAGATGGATGGCACCTATTTGTAACCGTGTTCCATAACCTGTAGTTCTCATACATGCAGTTGCAAGTAGGATGCTTCCTTCTCAAATTCCTGCATTTATTCCTGCAGCTCGAAGTATTGCAGTACAATGCCTTGTCCCTGTACATCTTTGTTGACTAAAATTCTCGTGCCCTCTACACAGATCCAGACATTTCTCACTCACCTGGAAATACTTAGAGCATTGTCAGGATTTGAAACTCTCCACATCAGTAAATGCACAGGTTCTCTCTTTGGAGAACTCCTTGGATGCTGTTGGGATGCACATGAGCAATTCTGGCTGTGTCAGCCAAAAAGGCAGCAGACAAATGCAGAGAGAAGAGCATGCTAACGAGTGTTGCAAAGTAGCAGGCTGCCAAATGAGACATGCAGAGCATAGCACTTTAAAAAGTGCCGAAATTTGTTACTTTATTCTAATGTCCTGTGTTTTGAAGGGGTTTTTTAAGCTGTGATGGCACTGGAGACAGCAGTGGTGATGAGCTGGAGAGAAACACAGCTTGCATGCAGTCCTCAATCTCAGAAAATTTTGAAACCTGAATCATTTTCTTCTGGGAAAACTTTTAGTGCCAGTTATGTTCCAAAAGAATTTCTGAGGCAGCCTTCCCATCCAATTTCTCTTTTTTAAGCTTATAAAATAGCAAGCTGATAGCGTGCATCTATCCTTTTGACCCTGTGGAGCATAAGGCAACTGAAAAGTCATCGGGCTGCCCCTGGAAGCTGGGTTATGGATTCTGTCCAAAGGCATGGAAGCTGTAATTGGTGTGGAAGATTTTTCTTCTCTTAATCATGCCTTCATATTTGAACTCTTTCCAGTCTTCCCAAAGAACAAGTCATTAGCCACTCCTTTGGAAGCAGAAAGGCTTGAGGCAGCATAGCTTGAGATTTGTTTGACCTTTCAGCTCTGCTTTCCTTTGAGCACTGGATTATTTCTGCTCTGAGCAATCTGGATAATACAGGGTTTCAAACATCTGAGAGATTGAGGGAAATGATATTTTTGGGTCAAGGAATGAGACTTTTGGGGAACCTCTCTCTATTGGCTGGTGTGTTTTTCAGGAAGTTTGGTGTTACCAGAGTAGTTGCTGAATCTACTTGCATGAAAATCTAAGGCTTTTGAATGGGATATGAAAGTCTGAAAATTCCTTCTGCTGAGGACAGGTCTTACCCTGTTGATATGTGCTGAAGGCCTGTTCACAGCAGAAAATATTTGAGAAAAAAATCAGTATGCAAAAGGAAAGAGTTAAGTCATCAAAAACCATCAAGAAATGGGTTATAATTATCTGATTTGACTGTCCAAAAGAAAGAGAACACTGCTTCCTCCAGGTCCAAAAAGAATCTGTAGGACTGACCCTTGAGAGAAGCTGACCCACTATGCATGGAAACGAGATTCCTGAAGGAGCTGCCTCTGCCAGAAGAGCTGCTGCAGAGATGTTCCTCTTCAATGAAATAACAGCATTCCTGTAGGAATTACATCTGACTAAAATCACTAATGCTATGGAAAATACTTCAAAACCTACACTATGCTGTTCTGCATGCAGTTGCTCCAAAATACCCTGAAGAACCAAATGCTGCAACTTAAAGCTAACAATACCAATTCAATAGGCATAGAACATCTTCCAGTGTATGGAAACAAAGTCAGGACAGTTGATCTAATTCACAGAAAATATGGAATTTTCTTAGTATCCTTCAGTGATTTCTTGTCTTACTGATGGTAGGATTTGTTTGATAGTATCCAAATGTCAATACCATTTGTACCATGTAACCCTGGGTTACTGTGATTCCCACCCTCCCCCTGGCTGGGGGAATTTGGGTTTGATCTTGAGTAACTGAGACAGAAGTACCAAAGTACAGTAAATCCAACATAATACTTTCTTACCCCAAATACACATTCCAAAACATTGGAAGAACATAGTATTTTTTTCTGGATTATTTACTCAAAACCCAGATGAAAAATAATACAGTTCAGGAAGCTCATGTGTGATTAAAGGAATGTACTGTGCATACATCTTAATATGCAACATACATATAGTTCCAAATTTATTTGTGCATGGAGTCACAGGAGAAGAGATTTCTAAAGGCAAAGCAGGAGAAATCAAATCCCAGAAATCAAGAGAGAGACAGTCTAAAAAGTAACTTTACTGGGATTTTATTTCTACTTTGCATACAAGGCTGTAGCATATTGGAATCTCATATGCATTCATGCAGTATTTGACTTTTAAGCTTGACTGATGTGCTGAGAAAAAGGTTTAATATGCAGCTCTAACCTAAAAGGGCCACCTGGAACTTAAGGATCCAAGTCCATGGTGTATACTCTGTCCTGGAGCCAGGATAGCTTTTCCTGTGTGTAGGTGAGGAGAGCGAGGCTTGAGCAGAGCTGGTTGTTAGGGGGATGCTTTTGGTGACAAAGTGACACTGTCCCTCCTGGAGCTGCCAGGCTGTGCTGATGTCACTCTGAATGTGCTTCTCTACTTTTTAATCAATTTGAAGGGGTCACTGGCAATGCCCACATCTGTGTAGCTGTTGGGGTGCATGCCTTCTATTGAATTGTCTGTCTCCAGCTTGCATTATCAGGTTACTTTTCTTTCAGGGGCCTGCATAAGAGAGCAGGCCTCAGCCCAGTGCCAATTATAAGTGCAAAGAAAAGCCTTTTTGTTTGGGTTTGCCTTTGATGTGTGTGGAGAGGAAGCGTGCAAACCACACTGCTGGGTTAGCTGACCTCTCCGTGGTGAGTTCCAATTGCATTTACTTTTCAAATAGCTATTAAAAAGGAAGGACTTTCAAAGCCATAATTCCAAATTGTTCCCAGCACAAACCCCAAACAGCTGCACTTTGTGCTGGGAAATGCCTTGAAGGCTGAAGGAGGAAGCCTTCCCTCCGGGCCATGTAGATGTTTCACAGCTGTACATATGGCCTTGAGGTTAAAGTGACTTCCTTGGAGATCCCATCCATAGATGGCCAGGCAATTTTGTGGTTATGAAGGATGACCTTGGCCTGCTGTCCTGAATGCTGCTGTGGAGGGAGGACTATGATGATGGGAGATCTGCACATCCTCACCTTCCGGGCACGGCTTTCAGCACCCTCACCTCTCTGTGCACACACCCCCTGCATTCCCGGCCCTCCCAATGGGTACGGACAGGTCTGGCTGGCCCAGAGGGAGCTGCCCGGGGCTGGGAGCAGCACCTCCCTGCCCAGCCGGGGTGCTGAGTGCTCCCATCAGCTCTGGGGGGAAGCATGGGAGCTCTGCCTGAGACGGTGCTGACACCAGGGCCTTGTTTCTGGTCATTCGAGTAGTGTTTGTTTTATATACCCTGAACTTTCTCAAGCAGCTCTGAAAGCCCCAACTCCTATGTCTGCTTTACAATTATCTGACAACTAATTTAATAAAAGCTCTGCAATTAACAGGCTGAATTCGTGCAGCTCGTGTTCTTCAGGGCCTCATCTGAAGGCTTTGCAGTTCTTAATGAGCAGAACTTTGCAGATGCTGCATTTATCTACTAAGCTCTGCTCTAATATTGTTTAAAAGTAATTACCCTCACC
>JACBWW010000034.1:4399784-4492462 GCA_020086605.1 Lanius collurio | reverse complement strand
GTGTTCTTCAGGGCCTCATCTGAAGGCTTTGCAGTTCTTAATGAGCAGAACTTTGCAGATGCTGCATTGATCTACTAAGCTCTGCTCTAATATTGTTTAAAAGTAATTACCCTCACCATGTTGTTTCTGCTTTGCTATTTCTAAACTATGCAAATTCAGGAAGCTGCCTCTTGCACATGATTATAAATTGCTGGCTGGGGTGAGGTATCTAACAGGCAGCTAAAATATAATAAAATATTAAATGCATTTTCATGTTGTGCATGTTCTGTTGAGGTATTATTCACCAGGGACTCTGAATTTGCTTCACAATAATAAACATGAAGGCAAAAATTCTTTTCTCAGAAATGAGGAGATATGGCAGAAGGGTTTTGGCATATAGTTCTTCCCTTAAAGAACTTTGCCTGAAAGAGGTATAAAGAAAAACACAATAAAATATTAAGATCTGACCTATTGCTGATTGCATTCTAAAAGCAAAGGAGAAAGTCATGGCAGGAATGTAATAGGAGGGAAGAGGAAAGTAGAGTGCCAAGTGTATCCCTTAAAAATTAAAATTTTCTGATTTTTTATTAAGGAGAACAGCAGGTTTTATTAGTGGCATATAAAGAACATTGAAACCTGGAAGTGACAATTAACAGCAGCCCACGTCTTGTTAAGTCCATGATAGAAGGTTATAATTCATGTGCCATCTGGATGTGGAAATTTTGTTGAAGGCTGCTCTCAACATGAGCTCATCACTTGGTGCAAAATACTCTTCTGCAGGAACATATCTCAAAGAACAGCAAGAGAACTGAGGGGCAACAGTTTTCAAGATAAGAATCAATAAATTCTGTGAAGGAAGGAAATTACTTTATTTTCACCTTTGACTTACTGATATTATTCTGAATTCAAAAGTTTCACTTAGATCCTGAAGTCTGAGTGCTCTCTTGTTTCTACCTGACTGGGACTGGTGATCTGTTTAGACCATGCCATGTGCCACAGACTTTACCTTCAAAACTTATTCTGAATACCTGGCATGAAACTGAAAATGGAAGAAAAAACTAAAAATAAAATATTACAGGTATTGATGGAATCTACCAGCTCACCTGACACATAAGAAAAGATGGGAAAACTTGTTATATTTAGGCTAGTGAAATAGAAGACAGGTGATGTGTCATATGTATTACATAACTGAGGTAAGTGCTAGTGAAAAGAGATTATTTAACTGGTAACACTGGCACACCAAAAAATTCATGGTGACTAAAAGCCACTTTAGATTTTAGGTAGGAGAGGCCATTAATTTTTAAAGCAGGGGAAGCCCAGAGCCTTGCAGAAGTTTAGCCTCAGGAATTGTCTGGAGCAAATCAGTTTAATTTAGCATTTAACACAGAGAAAATGCATATGCAAGTGGCAGCAGCAATTAAACCTTCAAGAGGGCTTCCAAGCAAAACTGAAATCACAGATGATGAGCTCAGTTTGTTAAACACAACACATTACTTATAGAAATGTTAAGTCATGGACCTGAAGTAATCCAATGTGGATGTCAGTTATTTGAACATTCTGTAATTAAAGCCAGACTTTTCTGAGAGCTGTGGCTGTCTCTACATTGTTTTGAAGTGTTTGACCCTGAATAATATTTGCTGCACTGAATGGCCATGGCCACAATCACACACAACATATTTTGGAGCTGTGGAAAGATGAGCTCACCAAGGGCACACAGAACCCACAGCCTGGTCCATGGACACGGACTATTGTCAGCCCAGACAAACAATCAGATTTTCATGTATCCTGAAAATGCTGCCTGCTTCTATGTACATTCAGAGATGGTTTTGACAAAGTAAGTCATCAGTTTTCCTGCTCTCACCAGTCATCTTTACAGTGGCACTTCCCAAAGATGTGTTCTCAGCTGAGATTCACACCATTAGTCATGTTGTTGATTCAGCCAGGCTTCTGAAAGCCTGGCCTTATGTCTCCCATCAGTTTCTTCCTTGTGTATCCTTTTCTTTGAAATATTGCTGATCCTGCTCTGTATTAGTTCTGTGTACATAGAATGTATTTCATACTAACATACACATTTGCTTATTTTGCTAAAGACCCTCAGGAATAATCTTTACTTATTAAAAAATGCTGCATTAAAATTGTAGTTGCCACTGAAAACCCTGGGACTCTCCTAACAGACCATTCCGTGATACGACATTGAGATACTACAGGATCCTCCCCTTAAAATGGAAAATATGTAAAAAAGCCCAGTTCAGGATGAGACTCACTGCTGCACAGATCCATAGTGTTGTTTTTTAGAATAAAAAACTGTTAAAATCAGAGCTGAGGACCTCAAAGTCAGTGAAACCACTCTTGAAGATTTAGTCGTTGCATATATTTGGAACACTGACATTTTTAGACTTACGAGTATTGTGAGAATCAGCTTTAGTCATGCCTAAATGCAAACCCTATAGAAATATTCCTTACAAACTTGAAGACTTGAGGCAAATGGATTTGGGGTTGGGAAGACATCATTCTATGTGAGATTCTGTTTGGTTTTCTTCTTAAAAACAGGGTCATCTCAGAAACAAATTTTTCTCTTTAAGCTGTTAAGAAAATGGCAAAATTTAAAAAAAATACTATGCTGGTAAAACACTGTTCTAATTTTTATTCCTCCTTTTTTTTCTGTTATATTCTGTTTTCTATGAAGCACAGTCTGCACAAAGAATTTCAGCTGCAGAAACCATTGTTTGAAGTGGGAAGCTGAGACTTTCTGACAAATTGCAAATAGCTAACGTGAAAAAGTGCTCCCTAGTATCTTCTCCTGAATGAAAAGGAACATGTCTCTTCTGACATGTGTTCTTGCTATCTGCTGATCTTAGTATTTAAGAATGTTTCAGAAGAGGACAGGACTGTGTTAAGGGAACTTGGATGAATAAATCCTCTTGTGGCTCTTTAGGAAGTTATAATCTGCAAAAGGACTTCACTTGCAAGGAATCTCTTCTACTTAGAAGGCAAAAAGGAAAAATTAAAACCCCCTATTGCACACAGCTTGCTATCTGATTTTTCCCCTCATGTGTAGCCAGATTTTTCTGAGGGAAAAACTTTAATGATTATTGCTTTTTTCCGTAGCAGAGCAAGAATTTTTTGAACAGATGCTGACCGATTCTGTTCTGTGCAATTGCACTGGCGGCTCTCGGAGTACTTGTTCAGGGCTGCCAAGTTATGAAATGTTTGAGGTACAAGCAGAGTGTGAATAAAGCTTTTATTACTCTGAACAAGACATCTCGGCTCAAAATTCCCTTGCTTACATTTGCGTGGATATTAATGACCTGTTAGTTAAATGTGGATATAAAAACGTCAGATGGACTAAAATGGATCAAATCATATTTCTTCTTAGTTTTGCCTTTTAAATGTTTTATGGTTACTATCACTGGGCTTCCCTCCTCTTCTCATGTTTTGTGTTTACTGGCTGTTACATGGTGACCTTTTAAAATACAAATACAGCCACAAATCAGAGGCTGCTTTTATTGTCATTTGTATCAGCAGAGTTGTTGTTTCTGCTTTCATAAATGAGGAAATAGTTTCTAAATGGGGAGAGTGAAGAATTCCTTATATTCTTCTTTATATTTGAGACGATATCTCTGAAAAATAGCAGGTTTCTCAGTGTCTAAAATCTTTCAGATATGCTTGGAGAAGCTTCAATTCATCCTCTTAAAGTCTATCTCAAGTCTTTAAATACTACAGTTGTTGCATTTTCAAATTCTAGATTTTACCTTTATGTATGCATTCTTTCATTTTTCTAAGGAAAGTTTTATCATTTAATCTGATCGTGATTTAAAAAATTAGTAATATGACCAGTTTTTAAATTTTCCTCTTTTCTTTTTCGCTGCTCTCGATGTGGTTTTGTAAGTGAAGAAAAATAGGAAAGGCAAATATGGAAGCATTGTGTGTTTCAGAAAAGAAAATTGATGTGTTTAAATACTTTGAAAGAGAAAATGAAGTTTCTCTATTTTATATAAAATGACTGTATCGTTTTCAACCAGACCTAGCTACTAATATTTATTCATGATATTACTTAAGTAATTACACAGCATTTCAGGAATTATAACTAATGCTAGAAATTGAGCAGTAAATTGAAAGGTTGTTCCCTTTCTGGTGCTGCAGCACAAATCTGATCTGGACAAGATCCTAGGCAGTAATGCTGAGCAAGGTAAGTGTTACAACAGTATTTTGCTCTCCTTGTCACTACAGATCCTAAAGGCTGTAAAATTCTCCCGTGTTCTGATCCTTCTCATAATATTGTTGTGTGACACTCTAATGGTGCAAGAGTTGTGTCAGCACAATGTGAGCCAACATCTGGAAACCATTAATGCTTTGTGGAGCACTGGATGGGCACAGACACAACTGATGCATCTGGAAAGAGCAAAACCTCTCTGTTGTGCACTGGTAAGGGTGAGTGACTGCCAGGAGAAGGCTGGGAATCTCTCAGGATCCTTCAGACAGACTTTTGGCATATATACAGTGGTGGAGCCTATAGTATGACCAGGAACCTAAAATTTGCTCCTAAATGTGAAAATGCTTCTAAGTGTGAAAAAAACCTAATGTGAAAAGGATGTGGAATATTGCTCTCAAGGTTTTTGTTTGGTTACAGTCTGTTAGTGACAGTCCAGTTTGTAAAAAGTGACAGCTACATCTGTGTGGATAAATTTCCCATCTGAAACAGATCTGAACCCAGACATTTGGAACCTAATTGCATGTATTTCATCTGATTTGTTCATGTGCACAATGGCTCCATGGCAATCACAGGTAGGATGTCTTGTTACATGTGACGTGAATGATACAGGAGTATTTTTTCATGCTGACATGATTCATCTGCTCAGACTTAAAGAGTTCACTTAGCAGGGCAGCCTTATTCTTCATCTTTCCTTTATTCTCTTGCAGAGGTAGCTTCAGCCCCAGTTCAAACCCGAATATTTTAAATGCACATCTTGTGGGACAATTTATGCGAGACCAGTTATGTCTGATTATTACATATTTTCCACAGAACCTAGGAAAGCTCACTCTAGAAGTCAAGAAGAATTGAGGCTTTTCATTACTACTTTTTCTGGACACTTTCTTTGGTTTATGCATATTATAACTGGCAACCCTTATCAAGCCAATTGACTTTCATAGTTCTTCTAAGAGCTGGGACTGTTCAGGCTGGAGAAAAGTGCAGAAGACACAAGAAGAATTGATGCTGGTTTTTTATTTTTTTTTTCCCCAGAATGCCTGCAGCTATGATTTTCCACTCAATGCAGATTTTTGCCCCAAAGGAATGAAGAGTAGGCAGATGCTCAGAGAACAAATGATAAGGATCTAGGAAGATATTAAGACCTGCAGCTCATGACAAGCTAAAATCTTTTGCAAACAGAATTACAATTAACTGCTTAGCTGTGTTCTGATGGGATTTCTGAGGACTCAAAGAATTCTTGGTGGTTCAGAAAGAGAACCTTAACTTTGCCTAATATGCCTTGTGTTCTGTCAGCTATGCAGAGGCAATGGAAAACATTTGTCAAAACAGATGGCAGGTTTAGCCCCCTGCCACTGAATGCAAATGGGAAGTTCAAGGTCCAGTTACTGTTTGTCGAGCCAAGAAACATTTGGAAACTTAGTTTAGCATTGAATAGACCCCAAAGAATACACTGTTACATTTCCAGGACTCCGTGGCTATGGGCAGACTCAGAATGCTGTGAACAGTCGTTTCACAGCTTATGCTTCCAGCCAGGCCGAAGAACTGCTGAGGTGCACAAAAAGTGAGATGTAGCAGCTAACGTGGTTTTTGGGATTTTTGAGAAGACAAGTTGAACAGCTGCTTCAGCCCAGCAGAACATTTCTTTGTGCAGTGCTTCCTGATAATCTATTGTGCCACTCAGTTGCTTTTCATACACTAAAATAATCTTAAAAGCAAACATGTGCATAAAATGTACAAGGAGACTAAATGTGAAAATCTCTGTTTTTACCATTAAATCATACTGGCATGTTACACTGAAGTAAGTTTCACAGGATCTCTAGGTAAATTGTGGAAACTATGATCTGTGTAGCTGAAATGTTTCATAACTGCTAAATGCAAAACAAAGACACAGAGATGTTTTACATGCATCCAGTGAAACAGATACTGGGATAATTTGTGATGATTAATAATGAAAAATAATCTTGCTGTGATTTAAACCATTTACTGTTAAATGAGCAGAGGTTACCTGCCTGAATTTGGAATAAGAACATAGAGAAAGCTCCTAGGAAGTGTTTGCAATAGTGATCAGTGCTTTATACAGACCCTAATCAAGATCCTAGCTATTGAATCAGATAAGAGATTGGAAAGGAAGTTTTTTCCTGTGGAATGGGCACTCACTGCAGTCCAGGAAGTGCAAGGTTAAACTGCACTGTGTCTGTCTCTACCTCTGCATCCCCTGCCCGTACATCAGGAATTAAGCATCGAAGACTGGAAGTGTAGCACCACTGAAAACACAACTGACCTCTCAGTCTTGCACAAGCCTTCACAAGTGCCTGTCACCAGGTTCAGAGTGTTTCTTCCCACTCGAGTCTTGCTGAGCTCCCTTCTTCCTTCTGCACACTGCAGAAAATGTACAGCCATAACGTAAAGTCAGGAGCAAGGGCTAAAAGATAACTTTTGTGGCTGACAATTGTCAGACTGCCCATATTTGTTCTCCACAGCCCCACATTAATGACTTCCTAAGGATTAGTTAAGGCTACCTGACTAATTTTATTATTTTTTTTCCTTCTAGAATTTCATGAACCTATGGGATGGATGTCATGAGTGAAGGCCAAGGTGCTGGTAACTATATCTTAAGGTAAGCTGTTAAACACGAGGTATTGTTACTTTTTTTGTTTATTTAGACTTGTAAAGAAACATTGGTTTGCATTATACCCTGAATAACTTCCCGTGAGTATGAAATGATGGCAGGAACCTAATTTCTATATCAGTAGTTTCAGACTGGACCTAAAGACCAAATTAAAAAACCAAAATCCAGTTAATCTTATAAAGATGTGCAATTCTTCCTCTTCAAAACCCTTGTGATCTTTATGCAACAAATTTGGCCAATATGTCACCATTGCTTCCCGCAAAGCAGAACTGGGAAATCTGTGAAAAAAGCTGTTAAATGTTCCCTTAGGATTTAGGCACTGATGATAAATGCAGCAGCAGCAGGCAGATGTTAACACACCTCGGTTGGCAGGAAGATTCAATTTTTAAAAGGCTGTGTTCCAAGTAACTGTGGCAGATGTACATTGAAGCCCACAGAGCTGCAGGAGCTAATCACTAATATTGAGGGTCTCGGATCTTCCTGACAGATAACAGCTTGCTGCAGTGCCTGTCTCCAGAGGGTGGCTGTTATTTGGAAGCAACACATTTCAGTGCCTCTTTTCTTGACAGTACCTGGGATTAATTTAGTCTACTGTTGTCTAAATATCTCTGTGGACAAGAATCTATCTTGAAGGAAATGGCTGCAGAGATCCAAATTGAGTGACGAAGAATTGTAGTTGCCAAATTTGTTTACATAGATGGGTTTTTTAGCTGAGACTTTCACTGTGTGGTTTGACACTAAAAAAAGTCTTTCCTGGACTGAAGTACCGGGAAACAGCATAAGGGAATAAAAATGGATATGCAGAACTAGAAAACAACTCTTCTAATTATATCCATCATTTAAAATAGAAAAAAACCCAAACATTAAATGAATTGCATTTTCCCATGTCTGACTAAGGAACAAGGTATTTTTTGTTGGATTTGTGAATATGTTCAGTACTGTGCAAAGAAAAGAAAAGCTCTTTTCCCTTAATACTTCTATAAACCTAGGTTCTGCCACTTTAATCTACCAGTGACAATAATACAGCATTTTATTTCCTGATTTGTTGTGACTATTAAACTTACGAGCTTAGATAATTTTGTTAAAGCACAATTAAAATTTAACAACTTGCCTAGTTATCCTCCTAGTCAAATCTGTCCTCATTTGAAAGGTCTGTTTTCTAATTTTGACTTATTAAATTCCATGAGAAAGATCAAAGGTGCCCTCCTGTTCCTTATTACAGAGGATCAATGGATCAGGTAATTCAAGGTTTGAGAAAATATCTCAGTGAATTCATCTGTACACACTAATTATGATGTTATTAGGCCATTTTAGAGTAAAACTCCCAATTCTTTTATAAACAGCATCAGTACATGCTTAGCAAATGCCTCTTTCCTGTGGAACATGGTTCTGTTTTTGTTTCGAATTTGAAAATGTACCATGTCATTTTCAGTTGCTAAGCCCTGTGATTTACTGACTGTTCTCGATGGATTGTATTGGCATCCCATCAGGACTGCATTCTAGCCTTCCTCCCTAAAATACAGGCAGTTCTAAGAAAGCAGCACTATTCTTGTGAAAACAGCATTTATATATTTCTCTTGCATGTTTATCCTCAGCATCATCTTACTGGGAACATGTTTAACCTGCCAAAAGCTCTTCTGAACTCTGACTGCAAACCATTCCAAAGTCCAGATTTCTCATGCAAATGCCATATGACCTCAGGTAGGTAGAGGACTCCAGATTCTCTAAGCACGTTATCTGCAACCAACTTACGGTTTTCTGAGCCTTTTGGCTGCTGCATATTCAAAGCACTGTTTACTTATTGCCCTTGTCATCTAGTCAGACTACATAACTTTGATCCAGGCAGTTTGCTTTCAGTCTTACCTCAGTATTCACAACCTCATCGTGCTGAGAAGTCTTAACCAGGCGCCTTATCCTGAAAACCTGGGGGTTTTTGTTTGTTTGATTAACTCCCATGGCTTGCAAGCGATCCAGCTTTTGTTCAGTCGCTGTTCTGAAGGCTGGTGCATGGCTCTGCACAGCTTGGGCTTTCCTTGATCAACATATGGACTATAATATATTGTCTGTTTTGAGTCTGATGTCATGGGAAAAAGTGTTGCTTCAGTCAGTATGGAAACTTGCCCAGATACGTTTGAGTTGTTTCTTCCTTGACTGTAGTATCTGCATGAAACGTTTCACTTGCCTTCTAATGGTTATTCCTGCTCATCCACAGGCTGTTTCCAGTCCAAATATAGTGTTACATGATTAAAATATCCAAGAAGCAGGGTTTTTGTTTTTTTGGCACATGTTTAACAATCCCAGCTAAATCCCTTCTGAAATGCCATGGTCCAGTTTGTCATAGAAGGTCACAGGCTTGCTGAGGCTGTCCCTCCAGACATTTCAGCGACTTCTGTGTCTGCACAGCTACAAAAACTCTGCTGAAATCTGGAATGTTTTTCAAACCCTTTCTTCCCCTCCCTCCGAAGTTGCTGTGAGGAAGCAGTGACCGAGGGTATCCTTGTGAAACTCTTATTGACCCTCAGTATGGAATGTGCAGCCAGTTCAGGGCTGCATTGGGGTCCTGTGTTTGGGATTTGTTTTTTGTACTGAGGGACCCTTTTAGATGATGTTTGGAAATTACTTTAAAAGAACAGCTAAAGTGATTTTATTTGTTTATCTGCATAACTAAAGGATATTAGTCAGGGCAAACTAATGTAACTCCACTGATATTAATAGAGCTGAGTTAGAACAACTGGAGAATAATCCCTTAAGTTCTAGGGAAATTATTGTTATGCAGGCAGAGTTTCAAAGGCTCTAATGCTGTCTAATAATGTTAGGAGTCTCTAATACCCAACTAATTCCTCATTAGCTTTTCCTTCCCTGTCAACTCCTCTGTTATGCCATTTTTGTTGATGTCATAACTTTGCTGTAAGAAAACAAGAACTCTGTTGGAGATAAACCTGCCCTGAGCTGTGCCTTCAGACATGTAGTACCTGCCCAGGACAAGAGGCTCAGCAGGCTCCAGGGCTTGCACACTGCTCTTGAAACACTCAGAAAATCAAAATGTAAGTGTTTTGGCTTTGTAAATACCGACTGGGATTTTTCTGTTACTCCTAACATAGCTGATTAGGAATGGCTTTTCCTGGGGACAAAGATCCCATTCTAACTTGAGGGTTGTCTCACTGCCAGATTTCAAGCTCCTCTTATAAATCACTATGGCTCTTCAGAAAACAGATGAATAATATGAATGTTGGCAAAACCATCCTTCGCTAAATTTGTTCCAAAAATGGCTGAACTATTTTCTACCAAACGTAAAAAAAATAAAAAAATAAAAGTTACCAAGTCAAAGAAGAAATTTCAACCTGGATGCTTGAAGTTTGGCTTTATAACTGTTCACACTTTAAGGAGTTAGGGCTTTCTCAATGCTGTCTGAGTAACCAGCCCAATTTTTTGTCTGCATTAGAAACTTTATTCAATAATATGAGGAACTACATGTATGGAGATCTTGGGCTAGTTTTATCCAGATTTGGAGGATCTTCTGAATACTATAAAACCTAAACAGTGAAAAGGGTCTAAGATCCCAGCTTTCCTCAGGCAGTACTCATCAGAGAGGGCAAGTGTGTAATTCTTCCAAATTAAAGAAATGCTGACACTATTAAAATAATGCATATTCTATTATCTAAGGCACTTTGGATTTGAACTCTTTGGGGAACTAGGTTATAAAACAAACATTGGGACCTTGTGGAGGTCAATCTGTCCTGGACACCTTTAAATTGCAATGCAGAAGATGGCAAAAATTAATTCATCTGCCAGTGGACTTGAAATAAAAACTACTTGAATGCAATTTTCCTTTCATCCAATAGCTAGGACAGTGCTTTTTGTTACCTTGTCTAACCTATTACATTTCCAGGCCATCTATCAACACAGTTTCAGTTCTCCCCTTGTATAATATGAGAGAGAGAAACCAGAAGCCAGGCAGAGAATGTACAAGCTATTGTGACACCTTTGCAGCATTAAATGGCTTTAGCTCAGGGAAAAGTACCTGGCCCTTGGAAAGACCTCTTGGCAGTGACAAATGTGCACATATTCTGCTACTTTATGTCCTGAGATTTCTTCTTAGTTACTGTTCAATTGTGGAGGTGCTATATGAAAACAATGTTTTTAAAATAGTGGAGATGATATCCAGGATATTTTTGCTATTTATAATTCCCATTGTTGCAGCTCTCTGGGGATGATTATGTCGGATGACTTCAGTGGTGTGATAGCTATTGATATAAATAACTTTCCAGAAGATTTCCTTGTGACTTCAGAACAAATTAACCAGCAAGAAAAATATTTTTGAGGAGTTTAGTTACCTAGGCATTTTCTGAAAATCACAGATGGCACTGATCTGCATGCAGAAGAGATAAAAACCTTTAAAAGCCAATCTTTGAGTGCTTAGGTTTTTCATTAAAAAAAATCAATTATCAAATACCAAGGTCCCATTTTCAGGAGTCTCAGGCTCCTTGGTATTGCAAACATTTCTGACTATTGCATTTTCCAAGAAATTTAGAGAAAAGGAAGAAATGCTCACCTAGATGAAAGCAAAAATAAACTCTATTCATCAGTGATCAGAAACAGTGTATAGTTCAATGAGTTGCTAGGGAAATCTGGCCAAGGGACAGGTAATTATCCAAAACTCTCCACTTACTTGAAGCATACCTAAAAGTTTGCTGTTGCATAAGGTCTTTCCTTTGAGATTTCCACTGTTTCCTGATTTCAACCAGGAAAGGAATAGTGGAAAAAGTGCTTCTCACTCTATTTTGGTACTTCTGCTTCTGATCCCTGAAGGAGGGAGGCAGACACATGGTGTGTGTTGAAAACAAACTGACAAAGTTCTAGTTGCTCTTTTATGTGAGTACATTTCATTCCGTGTTTTGGTTGCAATTTTAAGTCACGTTTTTGTGGACTAAAGCTGAGGAAGGACCAAAGGTTTCAGGTCTAACTAACCAAAGGTGAACCTGCTTATCATTCTTTTCCTTTCTAAATCTGAGTTCATTCACCCAAATGCTCCACCTTTGTGTGCCAATGCCTGTGTGTGTGTACAAATAGGATTGGATAACCTCCTTAGATTACCTGTGTAAAGTGGAATTCTTAGACATGTTTGTTAATTGATTGAGGGACCTCAGATGAAGAATCTGCCCCTACAATTAAGTTATTTAATCAGGAGAGACTTCTCTAAGTTAGCAACAGAAAATGCTGAAATCTTTGAGGCGCTCTCACACTTAACAATTTTCAATTACTTGATTTAAGACTGAGGTTGCTTCCAGTCCATAACAGGTATACAGAGGGAATCCTATAAAGATCTGCTTGATTTATTGAAAAGACAGGTACTATGAAAAAGCAAAGCATTCAAAGTTTTTTTTGAAGTAACTGCAACTTTTTCCTTTAGCAGGATGAAGTTAGCTCAATTTTATGCCCATGAAATGCCCATCATGCAATGGTATGTAATTTGTTCCATGGAATCACAAGTGTTCCTCAGCTCAGCAGTGCTCCATGCACCTAGAAACTTCCCTCTCTGAGTGACAGCCCTGTTTTTCTTGGAGAATATTTGAGAAGTGTTACAAAGCCATCTAAAATTGGAAACCTCCAGAGAAAGAACAAATCCCTTGGTCAAGGAAATATGAATATATTTGAAATTTAGTAAAACCTCAGGGGCTTGCTGAAGTCACCTAATCAGTCAGCAAGGCTTCAGAGTGGGAACAAGGCTGGCACCGTGCACTCCCTGGTGCCAGGGGACTACAGTCCTTCCCTGCCATGGTAAAATTAATGTGTTGCTTAAGGTAAATGAACTGCAGTGAACCTTTCTGGGAAAAAGAAAAAAAATAGTTGTTTTCAACTCACTTGCACAATAAAAATGTAGAGGATTAGTATGTTTTTACAGTGAAATAAGTGCATTGTCGTGCTGAATTGCACCCCAGCCACATAACTATAGATGGTGACCAGTAACAAATGCTCTGGGAAGTGTAGGAAATGCAATGGTAGGATCACGTGCTATAATCTACCCAATGGGGAATGTTTCCCTTAATTAGAGACTGTTTAGAATTTGGAATGATCGACTTGCTTCTTTTCAAGGCTCTTTTCTTATTTCCAGTTTAATCTAGATGACAGTGATATAAACTCTGGGACATGCAATCATATCAGGAGGGAAGGGGGAAGCTTTACTTTGTGAGACATTATACATGTTAAAAGATAATCCTTGGGAAAACTCATTAATATACAAGCAGCTGACAAAAGTAGGAGATATCCTATGTAATATTCCAAAAGGAGCAATTTGATCAAATCTGTTCCTGCATCTACTGCAGACTGAAAAGCTGCTTTAGTTCTGGCCTAGTTTTCTAACCAGAAGTTCCTCCTTGATGTTTCTTCAGGACCCAGATAAAGAAGCATGTGCCTAAAAAAAAGAGTTTATCAGCATTAATTTTCAGTTCTACTCATTCCACCAGCTACATGTGTAAGCTGTTTCCTCTGTTCTTCAGACTTCAATTGTCTGCAAACTTTGGATGACTTGGAGCATTCACTGTCCATATAAAACCTGGGCCTGAGGCTATTTCAGAATTTGGTTGGTGTAATGAGCTCAGAAAATCTGCATTTCCAACCCTCTATAACATGTATTAATATGGATATCTTTACCAATGGAGAAGGTTCTCATGGGGAATACACAATAAACAAGCATGATTGTTCCTTTCTCTTTTGTCACAAAATCCTGTGCTTTACCCACAGCTATTTTGACTATTTCTTAAATTATTTTCTCATTGAAGTCACTGATTAATGGCAGTGATTATTATACATTGGGTTTTGTTTAATGAGTTTCTACTTAGATTTCCATCAGATGACTAAGCTCTTAACCAGATCCTCTGCCAGGAGTTGTTAAACAAAATCACTTTTGCCCATCAAACAAGCTACTGGATGAGGGGATTATTCACCTGAGGCCATCAGATGCTGCTGTGAGCTGAATCTGGCCAGCAGACCCATAAAACCATGAGACTTGGCCAGTGGATTATGTTCCCAGTCAAGTGTCATACTTTGGCATATTTGACTAGGATTTCTCCAGTGGAATTAAAGGAGGTATTATTCAAAGGACATGTCTGAAAATACCAGGGAGGAATTTTTTTGCTCCCTCTGTTATTTTTTGAGCAAGCTGATGAGCTGAGACACTACAAAGTCAGTTCTTTGCTGCTGAAAACTGGTCCCGATGAAGCTGCCACCTGGCAGAGTGGGGTGTTCCTGCCTCCTTTCCCTGTGCCGCTGCTGCTCCCTGGTGTGTGGGAGAGGTCATGGTAGAAATCCTGAGTTCCTGAACCACGTTAGATTCCATTTTGCTCATGTTGGCTCTAGGTGGGCTGTGGTAATGGCCGGGAAAATTAATATTAACTTGCTCTCATCTCTATCCTTGTTACTGAGAGAATTTTTTGGTCCTCGGTATGAAATTTCATACAGACTTAGAGACTTATTACTCAGTCACTAAAAAGAAATCCCAGTTACTAAAAAGAAATTGCTGCTTTTCAAAGATCAAACCAGAAGTCAACCAATCTCTGCAGCACCACTAGATCTGAATTTACTGCTTCCAAAAGATAAACACTTCTACAATCTCAGTGACCTTCCATGGAGTAATTCTCTGAAGCAGGAGGGCAATGGATTTGTTCAAATTAAGTTAATTTTCAATGCTAAAAAGCTAATCAGAAGTAAGTATAGTAGAAGAAAGAATTAAAAAAAAAACACTTTCCGCTCTAGCTCCAACAAAATTTTTCTTACTGCCATGTCCTGCCTTGTTACAGACATCTTTAATCAGAGATGAATTTCAAATAAAATAAAATAAAATAATAATTAAAAAAAGAAACAGCAAATAATTCAATCTCTAGGAAAAATAAAAAGCTTTGAAAAGATATTTGTGTTGCAAATAGCCACCTTTGCTGATGCATTCGTGGTGCTGCCAGGCTTGAATTGCAGATGGCCCCTGTTTGAAAGCCGTTAGAGTTACAGCTTCATCCACCAACAGATGGTGAGCAGGACACGGCAGGTCTCGCTTTTCAGGGCTCTGTCCTCTGCCCTGCCTTGGCCCCGGGCTGGGAGAAGAAGCAAGGTCATCCTGGGGGAACATGGCAGGCACTGGGCACGTTTGGTGTGCAGCTGTAACTGTGGGCTGGAGCTGGCACTGGGACAGAAATCCCAGCAGGGTGATGGTGGAGAGGCCCTGTGCTGCTCTTGGAGGCTCTGGGAGGGTTGCTTCAAAAATGACCTTGTACCACACTTCTCTCTGGCTAAGAAAGATCTTTTTGAAGGATAAACTGTCTTTGGCTTTGTTCTTTGTTCTTAAACCACATGTGCCCCTCTAGAAAGCCTTAGTCCCATCACTTCAGATGATGGTGAACAGCAGATTTCACCACAGCACTTGTAACTTGTGCTGATGTGTCCTCTCCTTGCTTCCAGTAAGCAATTTTATTGTAAATTATCATGCATATTAATTGATGTCCCAGTCCTCTGTTGTGTCTTTTCTATGAGCCCTTCATGTTGTGGGGTGTGGGTTTGATTTTCATCAAGCTTTTTGAGGAGACCTTATTAAAGATACCACTAAAATATCACAAACATGGCAAGAATGGCTTCTATGTTTTGATGTTTATATTGGTTCCTGACACACCTCAGATAATGAGGTTTCCTGCATCAGTTTGCATCATAAACTGTTATCTAATTTAGTCTACAAAGAAGATGTGCAAAGGAACATCTGAAAGCTCTCGGGCTTTTGTGACAGACTAAAACAGCAATATGGCCATAGAAGAGGCTTTGTGCCACTCTGTGGGGATGGATGAAGAGATGAGGGTAGGACGGAATTCCATTACTGAGGTTTCCACAGAGCATACGAAAACTTCATCACCCTGTGGAGAAATGCAGGCTCTAGACATTTCTGATGGTAGCTCTCCACACTGCTGGGATCAAAAGGTGTGGGCAGGGGAGGATTAGTGGCCTGCTGTCCAGTTGCCTTTGAGACTGTACTTACCTTCAAGCACAGGTGAATCTCTGTGGACATGAGGACATTAATTATTCTCAGCACTTATATTTCCTCAGAATAGCTGGAAAAAATAGTTTCTCTAAAATAATCCCATTATAGACCAGAGTTTTCCTCTTCTCTTATTTAATAGACAATAGCTATAGCCTGTGGCCTTGCATAAGAAACCAGCTGAATTCAGATATGGGTTTTTTTTCATGGCTTCCTCTCCTGCTCATGCTGCAGACTTCTCTTGCTCAAAGGGGCTGGCACATCTTTGCATTTTTGCAAAAGTAATGGGTTCCATCCAAAGGCATAAATCAGAAAGTCATAATAAAACACAACAACCCCAGTAGCTGACATGTTTTAGAAGCAGCTGAAAATGAAAAACCCTTCAAACTTGTTGTTCTCCTCCAACAGCTTGTGTTCAATCTGTTCCATACAAACACAGTAGGAATTAACCTTTCCATGTGTTACTATAGGACAAACACCACTCTGTGCATGTGGATAGTTTACATTGTAGAATGCTCCACATATAAATATTTGAAATATTAATCTATAGACCAACAGTAAGTTTCTGTTGCACTGTATTCCTTTCTACAGTTTAACACCTTTTCAAGCTCGTTTGAAAATTAATTTTGTATTTTCGTGGACTTTTTTTTCCTCCTTTCCTTTTAAGAGTATATTAGTTCATAATATCTACACTATGGAGTTTATAAAAGCTCTTCAAATAATTAGAAAAAGTTTGAAAAAGAAATTATTTAGCATTCAAACGTGCTAGTGCTTTATGCTCTAGTGAGGTAATGGATCATCTGCAGCTATTTATGAAAAGTTTTACTGTATGTTTTAATTTTAAGCTTACAAACAGTGGCCTTGGAATGTTAGGATACAACCTCAAGTTATCTGCTGCCCTACTTTGATTCCCATGGTGGTATCTTTCAAGAGTTCTCTTGGCTGAAAAAGGAAAAAGGGCTTTGATACATGACTAAATGCCTTAAGGCACAGAAGCAGGGAGCTTCTGTCCTTGTATAAATGAGGAATGACAGCAGCAGACAGGATGAGTTGCAGGAAATCTCTAGATGCATCCTTATCTCCAAGATTGGTTAATGAAGCAATGGGACTGGGATTCAAGGTAGATCCCTCGTCAAGCTAATTCTAAAAGTGAGTAACTCTGTTGTCATGAACCACATAAAATGCTTTTGTTTAGGTGCTTCAATGAAAGTCCTTGGGCATGAGGCTTTTCACAAAACGTGGCCCTGTGTCACTGCAGTTCTGAAGAAAGAGTCACTCAGTCCAGCAGACACAGACATCGTTCACTCTGCTACGAACCTGCCACTGCATATCTGTGAGCAGTCTGAACATGGGTCACTTCATGACAATGACTCTTACAGATTGCATGCTCTAACAAGTTGGTAGTTTTTGGCACAAGGCAGACACCTGTGATAACCTCTGTGACCTCTCTGGAAACTACAAAGCAGGTAGAGAGTGGTAAATGCTTTACCATTTAGGCTCAAGAACAACCTCAGCATTCACTTCCTTTATCTTAACATTCCAAGTATATAAATATGACAGGAAACAACTAGAGTTACATTCTTGATAAATTGCCACTGTGACCTTCACCATGCCTTGGGGTGTCAGCTTCATGTGCTATCAGCTAAGGCTTTATGTCATGATTTGTCATTTGTGCAGCTGCCAGATGCTCACGAGTCTGTTGACTCTGAAATTTGATGATAAAAGCATTGTGGGAATTTAATAATGAGTCTTGGTTTGTGTGTTGATCTTAACATCCATAATTGGAACTGTTTTTAATATGCTGCTATTTAGCAGATACTGAGCAAAAAGCGAGAACACCCCAAAATAATTATTGCAATGGCTAACCCATTCCTAAATGCCATGTAAAAACCTGAATGACCAAGTTAAATTTCCAAATATAAGCACAGTGTGCAAGGATTAATTACTATTTTTGTTAGGAAACCATAGTAAACTGATATTCACTTTTGTAGATGTCCTTTTAATAATTTCAGTGCACCAGTAACCTAATGCTTGGAAGAAAATACTACCTCAGCAGTACCTCTGTAATTAAGATTTCACCTCCCAGTGTCAGGCTGCCTTCATGGAGTGTGCTGTCATGGGTCTGGACATGGCCTTGTGATACCTGATATTGTTGTTTCAATGCAAAAGGCAACTTCACATTCAGCTGGAGCAGTGCAAATGATAATATTATGGGCTGACAATGTTATTCTTTTAGTGGATGGTTTGTACCTCTAACAAGGAATGTTTTATGAAATTTGTATTGGCTTGATTTACAAAAAGCAGACCCGTTTAGTGGTTCACTTTGACATAACTTCTCTATTTTTTATTACTGCTTGGTGCATAGGAACAGAATGGTTTTCATTTTTTTTCTTTATTTTTCTTGCTTTTGTCTTTTAAATGCTCCAAAGGATCTCTGTGTACAATGTGGTTTCAAACAGGAAAATATATTAATTTTGAACAGGCATTTTGTTATAGTACATATCCTTTTCAGGATTCCTGTGTCTTTATTGGTATGAATGGCACAGCTTCAAAGGATAGAGATAAATACTTCATTCTTAGCATTGAGAACAACCTACTGTCAGCAGAAAAGCTTTTTGAACTGGCTGGAGCCTTGATCTGAGAAGTTATTAATTTCTGACATCTCTTAGGCTCTCTCTTTTCAGCTTCCTTTACAGCCAAAATAAATGGCACCGTCGTGTCCTGAGAGGGGGCTTGGGGCAGGGGTGTACTGGCAGTGGGCACAGATCTGTGCCAGGGCCCAGCGTGGTGCAGAGTCACCGGGAGCACCCGAAGCAGCAGCCTGCCTCTCAGCGGGGTCGGTGCCTCCTGCTCGGGGTCACTGCTAATTCCTGAAATCTGGTATAGGGGCCTGACATCCAATTTATGAACTTAGGCACTTAGGTCTGCAAATGTTGATTCAGGCTTTTTCAGTAGTGGGAGTGCACACAAGAAAGGAACAACAGCCTTTTGTTCTGAACAATCTTTTTCTGAAAGTGAGATCTAGGTAGAAATTTGACCTGTAGAGATGCTGCCTATTTTATTAAAATGCTTTTTATGTTGTTGTGTTTTAAAACCTTCCCATTTTACTCAGCTTAGGCTAGGATGCCAAAATCAATCTATGATCTCTCTGCCTGTCACACCCTGCCCTGAGGAGGAACACATTGCCAGCAATATTGTGTGGGGTAGACAAGAGATTTAAGCTTGTGGCAGTCATGCAGTCCCAACAGAGACATTGTAGGAAGAGTGCAATGGAAATGGGTGAGTGACTGCTGCGCCCCAGTGGAGAAGGGACTCTTCTAGGGCTTCTCTGATTCGTAGGCAAAGCCCAAACTCTCTTCTCCACTTGGGTTATCTCATTGCAAGTCTGACAAGGGTGATGTGAGCCCAGCACGACTCACAGTGAAACCACTTTCTGCAAAGACTTCAGGTTCCCAAGTTCTCCAGTGTTCCAAAAACACAGCTCATACCTTAGGGATGCTGCTTGGTGCTGTTTGCTGCTGTGACACTTCCAGCTGAAGCACTAGGAATGGTGTATGTGTGGAGGTAACATGAAGAGGTTCTTGTGTGGTGTCAGTTGGCCATGGAGGAGAGGGGAAGAAGCAAGTTTGGCGTTTGATTTTCCTCCTGGTTTCTTCTCTCTTTTCCATTGGCTCCATGCCTCTACTTGAGGGCAAGGAGGAACTGCCCAGCACTGTGTGAGCTCAGCTTGGCTGTGAAGCATCAACAAAAGCTGTGTGGAGAGGTGTTTGGAAGCAGGCTACAAAAATTATGTTTACATTTTGGGAAAGTTTTTAGACATTTTATTTCTGTCCAGCTCAGACTTCAACTCCTTGAGTAGGATCCACAAAAGACCAAAAGACCATTCTTGAAATCAAGTTCCTACAGCAGATTTGACATCAAGAAGACACAATGACAGCTTGTCCAAATTAATGGACTTGAAATCTGTTTTCCTCTGGGAAATGTTTAATATTTTTCCTTATGTTCAAGTGACTTGACAGATCACAGAAGTGAGTAATGCTTTTTCTAAAGTTATGTTCTCTGCTTCTGAGGAAATAGGAAAGACAAAATGTTCACTATGTTTATCCTTAGAATCCCTACTGGACTCCAAAGTCTTCCACAGCTGAGGGGATAAGAAAAACAGCCATGGAAATTCAGCATTTGGGCTCCTCAATAAGAAAAAGCAGGAAGTCTTCAGTTCACTTCTTTGCAGATTCTTAATTCATAGCAATAATTTTTTTTAATATTTCAAAATAACTTTCATCAGAATGTAGCAGCCCATTTGGAGAGCTTACAAATCTGAAATATAATATTTTTTTTTATTTTGCTTGAACTAAAATAGTGATAAAAATAAGTAGGTTCATATTGCTTTTTTTTAACAGTGAGTGCCTAAACAGACCCCTTGAAAAAAATGTTTTTTACAAAGCTAAATTACTTCTATAGGTGAAACATAAGTGAAAAAAACATATCTTTGTACTCCCACTGAACCTCCATTTTTCCTAGTTTTGATGATGGCTGGAACCTGGTATTTCTTTCCTATGTGGAATATTTTCAGCAGCTCAAAAAACAACAAGCTCTGGTCTCACCCCAAAAACTGCATTTCCTGCAAGTTGTTTCTTTCTCTCCTAGACCAGCGCTTCTTTGAATCCGAAATAATTTTCAGTTTCATTGCCAAGAATTAAATTAACCCTTGTGAAATGGAGCTTGAAACATGTTTCAGGTTTTTTTTTTTCTTCCTTGAATAAAGAAATAGGAGCTTGTGAAGTATGCTTTAATCATGCATCAGCCAAATTATTTTTCAATTAACAATTTAATAAATGGCATGTTTCTTTGCATTTTTCATTATTTAGGGAGTGTAAGGTAGTTTATTTGTAGGTATATACATAGAATTTTCAATTACTTACTGGATATTTTAAATGTATGATATCTAAGTAGTAACCTGAGGAAAAGATCAGTTAAAACAGTCATGATCTTTCACAACAAAATATTTCATTGGAAGCCTCCAGGACAGAGTCCTTGGTCATATCCAAGCTAAGTGAGTAATAAAAAATATCTTCAGCTAGAAAACAGATGTTTCAACACAATTCTGTGTCACAGAAATGTTTGAAAGGGTTTGTTTTAATTCCTTGTGGAAACAAAAGCAGATTTTGAAGCCTTGAATGCAGTCACAAGATGGATTTGACCTTGGCCAGCTCTGCACCTCAGCCTGATGCCAGGCATTGCTGCTGCCCCCAGCTCAGCTTTCCCTGCCCGTCTTGTTGTACTGGGTTTAAACTGGGAACCAGTGCTCCCCACACCCTAGGGAGCAGAGACAAGCTTGTGCTTCCAGCAGATGTTGGGGAGCTACTCTCATCTCTAAAGCTGAGTTTTTCAGGCTATGAAAGAGCGTTGGTAAGGAAAGGGAAGTGCAGGAAAGGTATCCACTGAAGAAATGGAGAGGTGAGCCCTGTGAAAAGCAGGGAAACCAAAGCAGAGTAGATTGGGAGTAGAGTGCAGATCATCAGTTCTGCTATCTGAAAAAGAGTGAGACTGCTGTTCACAGAGGAAACTCACTGTCCCCAGGTGCAAATGGCTGTGCCACCTCCTGGCTGAGACCCTGCCCGAGCCCTGACACGTTCTCCCTCATGGAACTCTTTGTATGGAGATCCTGACACATGTGGGCAGCAAAACCTAACATAAGGCTAGGCAGGGTGAAAAGGAGCCCAGGCAGGCCTTAGAGTTGACCAGATAAAGACTTGCTCCTGCAAGCAGCCCTGCTGCTCCCCAGACATTGTCACTTCCAAAGTCTTTGATCTTTTTCTCCTTTCCTATTCCTTTTTCTTTTCTCCTACTTATTCTCTTCTAGTTTGTCCACCTAATCTATCCCTCTTTTCTCCTTTTTTCTTCCATGTTGTCACACTCTTTCTCCTCCTATGTTTTCCATATACTTTCTTTCCTGCTCCAGTTTTTCCCTACATTCTTCCCTCAAGCTGTGACAGCTTTAGTTACAATGAGGAATGACATATTGTGAAGGTGCTCTATTTTCCAACTTCTTCCCATACTCACTCCGAGCTGGGAGCAAAATGTTCCTGGTGTGCTGCCAGCTGAACCTCTCACAGTGCTCAAAGCTGGCTCCCTCCCATGCCTGTACTCCAGGGATGCACTCCCACAGCACGGGCTTTTTGTCGGCTACTTCCCACATGGCCGGCCCTCTCTTCCTTTCCGGCACAGGACCCAGCAACTATAAATCAAACTATTTACACAACCTGTCCCTAAAGCCCAGAGGTAGAAATTCTATTTATCAAAACATGCCTCTTTCTGGAGAAAATGACAAAAACCTTTGTTGTATCAAGACATTTGTGTTGGTGTCTTTTATTTATCATGGAAGTTGGACTTGTTTGAGACAGCAGCATCATTAATGGGTTCACTCTTTTGGTTGGGTTGGGATGAGGTTTCACTGGATTTGCATTTTCTTTCAACTTGAGGATTATATGAGGATCTAATATCATCTCCTCATGCTAACCAGGCAACGCCAGGCTGTCTTCTTTACAACATATTAAGAAAATGCTTTATTCCACTGCAACTTCTGGCCTCTTTGGTTAGCAGCTGTTCACAGCTTTTAGGACCGTAGGCTTGCTACTTGACATTCATTTGCAAAGAAAAGCAGATGCCATCTATTACCTCAACCATCATAAAAATTACTTAAGCCTTTTAGTGTGTTTCTCCAATTAATGCATTTGAAAAATATATTTTTTCTCTTGAATGCATTCTGAAAATGTGGAACTACTGCTGCTTTCAGCATTAGTCTGCAAACAGAAAAAAAAGCATAATATTTTTTGGGGGGGGGGATGGTAGGAGAGAAATAGGAAATAGAACACGATGCAAACTCTTTGCTCATATGAATGCTAATTTGTAGCTTTAAATCATAAGATACTGGCCAAGTTTCTGTTCTTAAATTTGATTCCCTTTAATACAAAGAGGCAGAGAGATAAAACGTTTTGTGGTGTTTGTCAGCACAGGGAAGGCACAAAGCTAGAGGAGAAGTGTTATATAACATGTCCTATAAACACTTCTGTATTTATAGTACTTTATTAGTATGTCTTCCTCCTTTTGCTGAGATTGCAGTCCTGGACATCTATTCCTTATATAGTGGGTAAGTAGTGCTTTACCTCTGCTGTACAGTCAGGCTCTCCCAGAGTGTCCAGTTCTTGCCTATGAGCTCAGAGAAGAGAATTCAGTATCCACAAGGGTTGAGTCCCATATCTTCACTGAGCTTTCTGTCACAAAAGCAGCTTTGTCTTTCATGATTAGATAGTTTGGGAAGAGTTTAACCATTTATCTCTGAGGAAAAGCACATACTAATAGTGAATACCTTACCCTTGGCTTTTTTTTTTTTTTTATTGAGTTTATTGCTTCGGGTGTGTTGTTTCTAGATATATGATAAGATATATGGTAAGATAAAAGAACATGCAAGCCAGTGGGAAGGAGCATTAATCTTCTCTTCCAGGCAAGGCTGTGAACAGCCCTGGTGTGTCTGGGCAAGACCTGGAAGAAGATTCCTCTCCCATGAGGGATTTGCCCTAACAACACGACCCTTGCAGCTCACATGGGGACCCTACAAGCTGAGCTGGCCGTGACTCTTGGTAGTGCTGCCCACAGATAAATAGTCCATCACTCCCTGCAACAACATCAGAGTGACATAGATGTCTTCACTGTCAATGTGCCAGTTAGAAGTCCTTGTTTTTGGACAAACCCCACAAAAGTGGACTGTTCTAGCTTAAAAACTGGGCTGCAAACAGTGGTGGCTGAGGAAGAGGAACAATCCCTGATTCGTCCCCAGCAACTCACAGCTGGATTGGCAGAAATATCTCTGCTGCACAGATGCAGCAAAATCTTCTAGGACTCATCTGTCCAGATCCTTTGAGTGATGCCCATGTCCTAGATATAGATACTCTTTCCTTTGGGATTTATTCTTTGGTTTCTAGAGCTGTTGGCCCCTGTGGCCATTACTGGCCTGGCTGCATGCTCTGTGCTGCCTGTGGCCAGACCCAGCTTGTGAGCACATGGTACTCCCTGTTAGTTCTTTCAATTATTCCTTCACAAGCTTCTGGCTGCCTTCTCACAGCCGTGTGCCGGCTCTCACACGGCTACTTGCAGTTCCTAAGGAATTCTGTGCTGTTTTAATTGTCCATTTTCTCTCAGGAAATTCATACCAGATGATGCAGATATATAAAGCAAGAGGATTTTAATTTGCTCACATTTCCAATATGCCTGTAATTAATTTGCTCTCAAACAGAGACAGCAGTCCACAGGAGTGTGCTCAGACTTGAAATTTGGTTGCTGGGAAGAGATGGAGGAAGAAGCAGGAGCTGGGTCTTACTCTTATGGCCTTTAACTCCTGTGTGAAAAGCACAGGAGGTGAAGCAGGTCTCCCTGCACCAGCCCCAAGGGATTTGGATTATATCATAGTGGGTGAATGACCATGGACATCTTGTGTGTCAGGCACAGTCTTCCCAACTTTTGTCATGAGTGACATGATGTCAGCACCATCCCACCCCACCAAGAGGCACAGCTTCAAGTTGGAATATCGACTTGGAGGCCCTGATCATAAAACATAACAAAACCTTGGGTAACCAGGAGGCAATTCCACTTTGTTCTGCAAGCAACTTGGGCCAAAGGCCCTGCAGAAATGTCAGTTATTGTTTGGTATTATTCTTGGTAGAAGATGTAGGCAAAATCCTCTCAAACAGGAAGTTCTTTCATGGCTATCTTCAGAGCAACTCTAATCACATTATGTTTTCTGTCTCTTCAAAGATCCCAGATGCCTCTCTGTTCACGTTTAATGTCTGGATGTGTTTGTTATGTTGATGGCAATTTACTTGCAGAGCATAATTATAGGAAATTCATACAGCTGGTGATAAAGTGCACAGAACTGGTCACCACAGCAGGTTTTTCCTCAGTTTCAAGTGATCCTTGAGTCATTTAGAGAAATTGAGACCTTTCCTGGGGAAACAGAACTCTTTGTCAATGCTTATTTTGTTGCAAAGATTTCTAACTTGATGCAGTAACATCTGGTAAGTAAAGATGCGTTTCTAGGGCTGCTTCTTCCATGCTTCCTTGGTCCCTTTTTGAATTTTCAGTCCCACTGTGGATGCCAAGGATCGTTTTCATCCTTGCCAGGCTTCTGTGGTCGTCTATTCCTTTTCTTGTTCTGCCATCCACAAGAATTCAGGGTCATTTGATCTATGTCATTGTGAAAGTGTTTCAAAATCTCAACTGTCTCGCTGTGCTGCTGGGCAGGCAAAGTGCAGATAATAAAGCAACATTAAACCATAATCCAGTTTTAATGACATTGTGGAAAAAGTAATAAGAGGAGCTTCTCTGAGACTTGGTACAACAAACATTTACCTTCTGTGTGCAATAAATTTGTTCATTACAGGCTGGGATTTCACTGCGCACCTGTGGCAATGGGATCTTAGTGTTCAACTGTCACGTTGATCATGGGATCACCTGTGTTATACACACTTAATTTAACACAGACCAGAGCAGCTACTGCATTGTAAATTCTCTCCCAAGAAAACGCTTAACTCAGATTTCAGTGAAATCAAGAGACTAAGTTTCTCAAAAGTAGCATGTTTCAAACTACCAAAATGAAGAAGAAAAGAGCACAAAGAATTACAACTATCCCAATAAGTAATAGGGGTTTAAGAGTGAATAATTTCCTAGGCAAGTAATATATCTGTGGGAACATGTTTGCTTAAAGATTTAAGCTTAAGCTTTTCCTTTTTTTTTTTGGTCCATCCTAATGAAAATGCTACTAATAAGTAAGCGTAACTTTAAAAGTTCATTTTTACAGAATTAGCATGGGCCTCCCGTTATGTTGGAAAGAACATGAGTTCAGCTGAAATTAAATTTTGGGCTAAAGGGCATGTTTCTATTTAAGATGTGCTTTAATAGCTCCCCATTAAATTAGTGTTACATAAACTAAGATTTAGCATAGTTCTATTTTTTATCTTGTTTTACAGTCAGCATAATAAAGATCCAGCACTTGACGACAGAAAGTAGCAAAATACACACTGTCAGAACATGTGGCCAAAGCTGCTATTTCAGCTGAAAATGCATTTGTGGAAAGATGGGGAGCTCTAGAGGAGTGGTGGAATTTCTGATTCAGTCTCTCCAGTCAATGCAGTGTGAAATCTCTATGAAGTGCTCAGATGCCGAAAATACAAAAATATGAGAAACTACTGGTATTTTTTAGGTGCTAGTATGACTGATATTCTCATGTTTCATTAATAAACCTTCTACTACAGATACCATGTTTAATTTCTGCCCAATGCCAGCATTAGAACTGCAGGCATAAAATAGATTGCTAACAAAGCAAAACCCCCTCAGTTTCTTACCTATTCTCCACCTTCTCCAGCAAAAGAATTGGCATGGGTGTGTGCTTTGCATTTCAGAGGCCCAGTAATTCCCATTTAATGCCTTTAAACTGTTATATTTGCACCACTGGTAATTATTTTTCTTAATATATTCTGGGCATGTGTCTTCCAAAGGGTATGCTAAAGCAAGGAAAGAGATTTAGGAGATGGATGATAAATTATAGAAACCAAATAAGCATCTAAAACTTATTAAAATGGGTTAAGCTCAGGGGAACAGTAACTTAAGCACTAGATTTTAATAGAATTTGGAAGAGTTGAAAGGGAATGTTTCATACCTTATGAGCAGCAGCCACACCACCTATCAAGTATACAAACAACAAAACAGGTATTTCTATTCAAAATCTGGTTTAAAAAAGAACAGGAGGAATGTTCTGTGTATTTTTGTGAAAGACTCTTAATGACCACTTAGGGAATAATGTGAAGAAAAATTTTACTGGCAGATAGTGCAGTTTCCCAAAGGACTGAGGTGTGACAGGGGTTATTAATGCCACTGCTGCAGTAAGGATGTTTGGAGAAGTCTGTTAAAGATGCACCGTTCTTGGTCAAGCTTCTTTGATATAGAAAAGCTTGTGTCATTTAGAGGAGGTGCAAGAAAGTGCTGAGGAATTACAGTCAAGCTGAAGAGACTATGCCTAAGGTGAAAATAGACAACAGACAAATATCTCATAGTTAAAAGTCGAGTGAAACTGAGGAACAAGTTAATAACAACAACAAGTGAGGCTGAAGCATGGCTGTCTCTGTTGCATCCTTGCTGTAACCCATCTGGGCTCTTCTCAGGAACAGTCCGTGATCACACGGACCATATGTGCAGCAGCATCTCAGCTCAGCGAGCTGCTGGTCTGAACTACTCATTTCCTTACAGTCAGTGGGGTTAGTTGGAGCCAAAGTGATATTAATTTTAATTAGGGTGAATGAAGAAAAAAATATTTCCGTTTGTTCCACTAAATCCCCCCAAATTTTCCTTTTAGCTCCATATGGGAAGCCTTACATTAATTTTCCAGTGAATTTCTGTCTGTAGAAAGAGAAAGCAGTGGAAGTGCCCGTGTGTGCTGGCAGAAGTGTCCACACTTCAAAGGTACATGTGATTATTCAGGAAGCAGCTTGTAGATGTGGTGTCTTGTAAGCTGGAGAAGAGAATCAGCAACAAAAAAAACACATACCCAAGGGAGCACTTTCTCAGTGCAAATTCAGAAAAACAAACCCTTAAAGCGATGTGAGGAATTCATATGCTATTCATCATCTGAAGTAATTTTATTGAAACCATCTGGTGGGTGATCCATAATAATAATATTAAAACACCACTAAATCCAGGTGTCTTCAGATCATTACAAACAGATAACAGGGTTGCATTCCAGCAGTGCCTTCCAGGTTTTGAAGTATCCGTGAAGAAGTGACCTCTTTAAATTAAATCCTTATCTGGATCAGAATGAAATACTGGGCTACAGCACATCCTGGGCTATACAGGTCTGGGCTGCAATGCAGTCTGCAGTTCTTAGGCTTCATAGGATGTGGCAGGAATGTTTCCTGGCTCTCTCCTGCCCTGCATGTGCACTTTTTTCAGATAGAAATCAGGGCACAAAGGGGAGGAGAGGAAGGTGCCAGGGCCTGCCCTGCCAGGAGCTGGAAAGAGCTGTGATAAATCCCTGGAGCTGAGCTCCAGCCCCAGCCTCAGAACGGGCACCTCTTCATGACCCACGTTCCTCCTGACACCAGAAGCAGGATCACATTGCAGCAGTGCATTCTGACAATCCATTACACTGCATCTTGTTATCTCTGCACTAAATCCTGCAGATAACGTGTTTTCATTCAAGCTTATCTCCCAGAAAGGGAGCCAGGCTGGAGCTGAAGAGAACGAGAGATGGAGAAGCTTCATTTCCCATTCTTTCTTCATATTAAAGCATTTCTGTATAGAGATTTCAAGATTTGGGAATGGAGTGAATTTGAAGGTATTCATTTCCATCTTCTGTCTAAAAGGCTGTGAGGAATGATTTTTCTTTGACAGGGAGATACTGAAACCTGAGGTAAAGCAATTAAATTATGCAGTGTGAAAATACATAAAGCCTTTCTACATTGGCTATATGGGGAATTTAGGAACACTGTGAAAACACCTGAAATGAAAGCACCAGGATACACACAAAGTAGGTCAGGTTCTTCCCTCTGCTGCAGATTTAAGAGCCTTCTCTTCTTTGATAAAATCTACCTGCCTAATTAGCTCTGCCTCATCACATAGCACCAACTCTTACATTAGGCAGTGCCTTGACAAAACTGGTTTAAAGAAAAAAATTGCATGTGTTCACTGGCATTTTTCATCTACAACTGCCGTGTGTCAGATGCCAAGGAGGAAAATACTGGTGTGAGAATGAACATTTTGACAATTATTTGGTAATTTTGATAATTAATTTTTGTTTGAAGCACACCTGCACCCAAGTGATTTCTGTCACTATTAGGTTTGTGTACTGACAGGAAGAAGCTTATTCTTACTGTTAAAAAACTAAAAAAAAAAAAAGATTAATCTTTTACTTGGTCTATACAACATATCAAAAAAATAGTTTACAGTATAATTAATATGTATATAGAAAATTGAAACTAGCAAGACAGGTTTGTTATCCTGCTGACTGATTTAGAAACAGGATCTGATTTTTCTTTGGTAGCTCTTCCTAAGGAAGTCTCTTGAGTCAGAAACTCTCTCAGATGTGAGAACACAGCATCTGATATAGAAAGGCCTTGATCTTTCCAGGGGTTGTGGAAAACTCTCAGGGAAGAAGCTAGTCTTGCTGGGTCCAGCACAGAGAAGCAGCACAGTTGCTTTGGACTTCTGTGGTTTATTCCTGTTGAGGCACTCCCCTCACCTTATACCCCTTTCTTCCAGGTGATGGAGTGCTCCTGCAGTCTCAGTCTGTCAGCTTATTGATCACTGTTACAACTGGACAGGGATGCTACAAGCTGCTGGAACCAAGCAACTGGGCTTTGCTTGCTGCAGCTGCTCTCCACAGCTGTGCTCCAGGCAGTGCTACCTGGAGCTACACAGCTCCTTGATTTCCTTCTCGCTTATTCCGCCTCTTCTCAGGTTTTTTGGCAAATTTGCCTCATCCTTCTAGCTTTTAGGCAGTGCTGATGATAGATCACTGCAGGAACAGGATTCATTTATCCAAAGTTCTTGAAAGCCTGGAAAGGATGGACTTCAAAGGCAGGAAAATGGGACGCAGGGCAGGTGAACGGGGGAGAAGGGCGTGCATTCAGATTAAATGAGCCCTTCTCTATGCAGGCAAAGAAACCCATTTCTGTCTGCCTTTTCTGATGTTGTGCTGTAACAGCAAGGATGAATACAAAATGGGATAGATCTCAGTTGAATGGAAAGTTTAAAGCTGAGCTAATAGAAAGGCCAGATCCACTTGGGAAGGCAGAGGTGGATGGGGATGCATGGCTGGAATGCATAACTCCTCCAGTGGCTTCACTACAAGTTCATATGCTGAAAAAAGCACATTATTTGTTGTGAACCTGCCTCCTGCTACCTTCATCCAAGGTTCCCTTCCTCTTGTGCTGAAAGAAAGAGGGAGCAATTTTCCCAGCATTTATCATTTTACCCACTATTTTATCTTCCCTCAGACACCTTTCTCCCAGCTGGTGGCTCCAGTTTATGTAACTGCTCCACAGATGGAAACTATTCTCTGTGTTTGATCTTCTTTCTTTGAACCTTTTCCAAGTCTGTCTTGGGGAAAGGTGGGTGGAGGTATGGGATGGGCAGATGGAAGAAAGATGACTGACCAAAGCTGGAGCATCCAAAATGTGGGTGTGAGAGGCTACACTGTGAAATATGAGTCTCTACTTTGTTCTTTACCCCTTCCCTAGTAATTTTCAATTACTGTTCTGTTGTGCAAAGAATTAAGCTGATAGTTTTATCTATCTCTAATTAAATTCCAAAATCCTACTCCCAAGCTTATTATTTAGCCTGGAGCCTGTCATTTCATATAAAAATTTAGGAATCATTGCTGCACTTTTATTTACTGATTTTTATCTGCTGTCTCACTGCCTTAGCACTCAGCCTTACAACATCTGCTGTGCCATGAGGAAAATCCTGCAACTCCCTCCTCCCTTCCTTTGTTTCTGCTGTGTGGAGGGACACAGCCCCTTTCATGGGATAAAGCTACAGGTGACCACTACATCCCTCGGGCTCTGTGTTTCCCTGCCTGGTATTTCCTGGACAAATACTGGTGCTCTGTAGCTTTATCTTGACTGGGCAGTTGTCACTAATAATTGCAGGCAAAATCAAATGTTCCAATCAGAACTTTCGCTGCATAAATTACCAGGGAAAAAAGTGGAGGACCTCTATAGCCCTATTGCTGTGCACTGTCACAGCACTCAGGGCCACAGCTTCCTTCAGGGCTCAGACTTGCTACAAACCAGTGAAATTACTCTGCTGTGATTTTATATTAATTACTGCAGGTCACTTCTCACTTACGATGTTTTAATCCTCTTCTGATTGCTGTTTCTGCTGAAACAACAGCTGCCTGTTGTCTCTCTAGTCTCCAAAACTAAAAACTTGAAAAAGGATTTTATGTAGTTGTGTCAGTAACCAGAGCCATAAAATAAAAGTAATTAAATGCTTGCTTTTTAAAAAACCAAAGAGTAGAAGTCATTGTCCACCACCATTGTGTCAGAATCACTGACATTTAGGACAGGGAGCATATTCTACCTGTACAAACCATCTCCTATTAAGCTGTCTACACTGACATGATAAACTTCCTAATTAGGCTATTCCATTCCATCTCTTTTTATAGCTCCCCAGTCTGTAGTATTTTTATGAATAGTTTATGCTGTGGTATACTTATTAATATGCTTCCACAACCTAAATGGCATAATTAGCTCGAAGGTTCAATTAAAAAGTAATCTAGTAGGAGGTAGGATTCCCAATTATTGAGTGTGGGAAAGACTCCTATTCTGTTCTCACTGTCTTTTATCTCAGACATAATTGAATCGGTCTTTCTCCCAAATAAAATGCAGCTTTTCATCCCTGTGGAAGAAGGAGAGAGGTCATGGAGACCTGTGGAGACCATATATAATGATGCCTATTTTTACATCCACGTTTCTTTAAAGATACAATTGAATTTGTAGTACATTCAAATTGCAAACACTGTATGCACTCTTGTAGACAAGATACAAAAATAAATTATTTTCATTGCTGTTTATTGTAATTGAAAAACCATTCTTTATTTCAGGTTCATTAGCCAGCCCTGTACAAGTGCATTGGAAGTAAAACAAAATTAATTTATGTTTTAATTCTTACAACTGTTTCACCTTGGCAACTTTTCAATAGGTACCACCACTCTTTTAAAGAATGTCAGAACATTCTGACAGATATAAATCTGTAATTTATTATTCATAACTTAGAACTCCAGATATAATTTCCAGGGACAGCAACTGTGAGTAGTGCCAGGGGTTTATTAGTAGTCTGCTTTTTTTCCAGGGAAGTATCACAATAGTTATTGTCAGATTGGGCTTTTGAAACTGGAATATTTTCCATTAATGCTGGTAAATTAGTGGCACTAAAGAATGAATTGTTTTGCCCACTCAGGTTTTTTTTCCAGGGAGACATAAAAACAAGTTTTATTTTTTAGCCTTCAGAATTTGACATATTAGGTGCCACCAACTAAGGGTACATGACTGCATTAATCTCATCCATGTGTCTTCATTATACCCAGACTGCTCCTTTGCAGTGAATTTGCAGGATTTCTGACAAAAATGCCCCTCTTAAGGAAGCTTATTTTGAAAAGGATAAACCCATGCATCTATCCACAGTGTTTTTCAAAAATATGAAATATTAGTCTATGTCCATATGATTGCTATTTCCATGAAAGAAAGTCTTGGGTCACCCAGCATTTCTCTCTATTAATTATTGGTTCGAGTGTGTGTATGGAGTAGTTCCTGGGCATCTTTCAAATTATATAAACTTTTTCCTTAAAAGATCTGAAAATGGGCATAATTTAAGATCACAAGATACTTCCCTTATTAAAATATTCCCAAGATCAGATCATTGTTTGGTGAAATAAACAAAACTTAATTTCTTTGTCTCCTTTCATAGGGAATTTATTGCAGACAGATTCAGACTGAGCATGGTTCAATGATGAGTGATGGACTTCAAGCTCTTTTGCTGTTTTCCACACAGCGTCAATACAGATTTTGTGGGATTTGAAATTAATTTAATAGGGTTTTATACCATTGGAGTGAGGAAATCAGCAAGAAGTTTCATGGACTTCTGACATTCCACTCCATCTCCTGACTTGGCTTTTGCAATCGGAGCCCTAAAATTTTGCATGCAGCGTTTGGAGTGCTGAAGGCCAGTGTACAACAGGTAGCTGTCTAGGAAAATGAGGACACTTTCCTTGGGTATCCCTGCAAACAGAGATATTTGAATATCCATTCATTAAAACTATAACTACTGGTTAAAGCTTAGCGAGACAGCCCAGGAACACTGCTGCGCTGGGCGACATTTCATAGCGACAGTGCTTCAAATATTTACTTACTTACTGTTTTCTTGCCATTAATAATGAAATACCAGAGGGTCTGTTTACATTTCCCTCCGGTTAAACAAAGCACGTTCATTTGTAGATTTAAACGGGCCACTTTTTCCGTTGTCAGCTACCAGGGACTCCAGATATTTTTATAAGTCAGGATGAAATTTATGTAGTTTTGGATTTGTTTCGGTGAAAGTTTCAGATTTCTTAAATTCGTTGCTTTGCTTCTCATATCTAAAAGTTGATGGGGAGCTGGGTTTGCTCACCGAGGGCTCTGTTCTTCGTGGCATTTGGGAGCGAGTTTCTGAACAGAGAAATTCTAGTTTTCGGTGTCAAAACAGAAGTGGGCTCATTTACGGTGTTGTAAAGGTTTGCAGCATCACAGAGAGGAGCAGCGAAACCCGGGCACCACTGAATCTTCCAGCAAGGCTGTAGCTCCCAGCTGGTGAGAGGAAACTGTGGTCGTTGTGAATGAAAATAATTGCAGAGTGCAAAGGCGCACATCCCTCTGCTCTGCACGGGGAATCGGAGGGAGCGCAGCGGGAACACAACCCCAACGCCATCCCAGCGGAGCGTGTGGCTCTGGCACCACCTGCGGGTGACCCGTCTGTCACACGGCGTGTCCCGGCGTCCGCTCCTCTCCAGTGCCCGCAGGGTGTGGAAGGCGCTGGGACAGCGCAGGGCCGGCCAGCAGCGCGTCCCTCCCGGCCGGGCCGGGCCCTTCCCGGCGCTCCGCCATCCCGGGGGACAGCGAGCGGCGCCGGACGGGAGTGGCCGTGGCCCCGCCCCGGCGCATGCGCGGTGGCGGCCCGGCAACATGGCGGAGTTGGAGGAGTGAGTGCGGGCGGGAGGCGCGGAGGGGTTGCGGGATCTGCCGCCATCCGCGGCCACCGCGGGGCCACCGGGCGGGTCGGGATGCGGGATGTGACCGGGTTGTCTCGCCCCGCAGGCCGAGGCGGCGGATCCCGCTGGTGCCGGAGAATTTGCTGAAGAAGAGGAAGGCGTACCTGGCCATCAAGGCCACCCAGGCCAAGCAGGCGCTGCTCAACAAACGCAAGGTACGGCAGGTCCCGGCAGAGCCTGGGCCTGAAGCTCCACCTCGTCCTCCGGAGGAGAGAATCGCAACTGCTTGAATTCGTACGGAAGTGATCCGAGTGATCGGCCCCCTCAGCGGGGGGGGATGCCCGAGCGCTGCGGGTGCGCAAGGATCATGTTCGGGGTTGCCTCCGAGGGGAGCTTGAGTCCCTAAACACCTTCTCCGTGTGTCTCTGAGCCTTGTAAAGAGGACAGAATTTTACAGGTTTTTATACTGAAACAGAAATACGTGGAAGACTGTGAGTTGTTCCTGTGTGGATCAGTGGTGAGCAGGTGTTAGGAGCCACATGTGGGAAACTGCAGCGCTGCTGAAATGTCTGTGCTGCCCTGGGAATTCACTGTCTGAAACCACATTTGCATTGTAATCCTGCATGGAAAGTGTGCTTTTCTGAGGGTGCATTTAGAGTTAGTTACTGTTAGAGCAGACACAGGTCACCACGAAGCCTTTTCCTGCATGTGGGTTGGCACATGTTCTCGTGCAGACACTCCGTGTGCACGCTGCCCTTTCCAGACCAGCAGAGCACAGCAAACCTTTTTAATTCCTAGTTTGAGACCTGCTATGCTGTATTCCAGCTAATACAGTAGGTGTCTGTCTTAAAGCTTTCCCAGTGAATTTTTTCTATAAGATTATGTGCAAAACTCCTGCCATTTGTGTTTAATACCATGCTTACATTTTTAAAAGCATCAGTGGCTTGCTGTATTTCCAAGGTGGAAGTGAAAGCATAAGTAATAATGTTAAATAACCACTCCTTAAGGTTCTCATTAGAAAAATTATCTCAGTGGTGAGCCTTAGATTAGGTCTACCTGCTTTGAAAATTCAAACCAATGTCGTGAGTGATTTACAAGGTGAAATAGAACAGAAGACACACGACATTAGATTCTTTAATTCAAAATGGCTTGCTAATTTAACTAGTAGAGTATCTTGAATATTATTGTGTAATGCTGTGCATATTCAAGTCCTATTCATATGAGAAAACACTATGACTTAGGTGGATGTACTCATTTCTAAATTAGGGAGAGGCATTTAAACATCTTTTTAATTTAAAAAAGGAAGTTTACATTTTCCAGTAATAATGAAAATGACTTTTTATCAGGTGAGCTGGATGTTCTCTGTTTAAATTAGCAATACCTAATAGTTACTTGAATGTTTGAATTTTTTTTTTTTTTGCATGAGTGCCTGTATAGAAAAGGACTTCAAATGCAGTTATCTTCTGTTGGAGGGTATTTATGAGTCACACTGGGGTATTGCTGTAGCATCTGTTTTGCCCAGATGTTGTTTCTGGTATTCCCAGCCAATGCTGAGCTGTGTGTGTAGCTGTGCCTAGAAGTATCATGTGTCTTGCTCTGTTTTCCCTAATTTATATTTTTGTTCACTGTTCATAAATAATAGTTGTGTGTATTGTGTGTACATTCATGTGTTGTCCCTCAATTCTGTCTCCCTTGGGCTTAGATAATCACATTTATTTCCTTCTTATTGCTTCCAAAGCTGAAAGAACATTGTTCACTACTTCTGCATTTCATTTGGCCTTTCAGATACAAACCTCTGAGACTGTTGGGATGGGTGATACTTTCTTTTCCTTTTGTCTGTAGCAGCAGAAGGGGAAACAGATCCAGTTCAGACGCCTGGAGACCTTTGTTCGGGATTCATGGCGCAAGCGCCGGGATGACACCCGGCTGAGGCGCATGGAGCAGCGGCCTGGGCAGGCAGCGGCCCCTCAGGAGAGCAAACTGGCCTTCGTCGTGCGGATTGTGGAGTAAGGAACTTCCCCTGCTCCTTCCTGAATTGTTGCTACCCTTTTGTGTCATTTCTATGCCAAGGCAGTGGGATCAACCCAGGCATACCTCCTTGCAGGTGATCTGAGGCCTTTTGTTGCTGTATTGGAGAAATGTGGTTACTAATAACATTATTTTTTTCTGTCTCAGTATTAAGGGAGTGACTAAGAGGGTGAAAAGAGTGATAGAGTTGCTGCGGCTGAGGAAGAATTACATGGGGGTGTTCGTTAAGCTGAGCCCGCTGTCACTGAAGATGCTGCGCATTGTGGAGCCTTACGTGGCATGGGGGTATGTACCCCTCCTGGGACTTGGGGGGTCACTGGATTCTCCAGCTGCTATCACAGATCCATTACTTCTCCAGTAATGGGCAAAACTTAACCAACTTTATATCTAAAACTTTTCTTACTGTTCTCAACTTGGTGACTTTCCCCCCTCTGCACAAGGATGTGGGGCAGGGCTTCCCTCTGCATCACATCTTTCTTACAGAATCTGATTTTTATTTCTGTACAGGCAACCTAACCTGAAATCTGTACGAGAGCTCATCCTGAAACGGGGCCAAGCCAAGATCAAGAAAAAGAGGGTGCCTCTGACAGACAACATGCTGATAGAGCAACATTTAGGTGAGGAAGTGGGTGAGACAGTTGAGGAAAGTTAGGTGTTGAGAGTTCACAGTCTGATCTGACAAGGTGGGGAGAGACAAAATCTTGCCAAACTGCAGGACTGGCAATTCTGGAGCAGCATGAGGAAAAATGATACAGTTGGGCATCTCTTCTTTTTTTTTCTTTCTCCTGCAGGGGGCTGTGGTATTATTTGCCTGGAAGACCTTATTCATGAAATCTACTCAACTGGGAAGTATTTCAAACAAGTCACCAGCTTTCTGTGGCCCTTCCATCTGTCGGTGGCTCGCCACGCGTCGCGGAACAGAGTGGGTTTCCTCAAGGAGATGGGCAAGCCTGGCTACAGAGGTGAAGCAATCAACCAGCTCATCCGTCAGCTCAACTAGTCAGGTGAGCAGTGCCTGCTGGGTTTATTTTGAGCCTTACCCTTCATTCCCTTTCCTAAGGATAAGCAGGCTGCCATCCGAGATGAAGGGGGCTCCCTTGTTTAGATTGTCATTCTACTAAAGTGACCTCAGAGTAGGGGAAACTAGTCAAGAGTGTGGGAATCAGCACATCCTGCTGGACACCTCCATGAAGGCTTGGTTCCTGGGAGATTAATATGACTTACTTTTACTTTTCTTTCCTATTCTGCAGGGTCTTTGTGAGAAACTTCAGGATCTATGACCTGTTCCTTTTCACATGTACCTTTCATGGACATTATTTACATGCAATGATCTACGACTTCTCTTGACTGCTGGTCCCTCTGTAAAAGAAACACAGAGATGCTGATGGAGATGGACTTTGAGCTGGACCTTCTTAAAAAAGATCATAAATTCCGTTTGGTACAAGAATGAGCTTCTTGGAGCAATTTGTATCTCTGTAAAATGAGGGGGTTTTATGCTCACTGCTGCAGACTTCACTCTTTGAAGTGCACCTGCTTCTAGGAGTGAAGGGGTAGTGCAGTCACAATGGTGCTGACAGGCAAAAGAAAACACCAGGTATTGTTCTGTTACTGCAGCCCTAGCAGTGAATAATGTAACTTTTTAAGTACCTAGATTGTATTTATTTTTAAAAAAATATGATTTTTGTGCACCTGGTTTACAGAGGACTGCCTTTTTTTATTTCTACTAGATTAGGACTGTTGGAGAGAATTATTTCCTGCAAATGGGAAAGCCCAGAAAGGTTGTAATACAGTTGTGGGGTACATGTAATCAATGTTTTTTAAATAAACTTCTGAAACTATATTATTATAACAGAAAGTCCTATAGCACTGTAAAAGAGTGGAAAAAACAGTTAAACACTGGCTGGAATGAATTTAGTGAAGGAAGTGAACAAACCATGGAGGAGTCCGAAAGTTCCAGAGTTCCAGTTTTAAATCCCTGATTTCTTCCACTACAAAAATGGGTAAGAACACATGAAGAGTGCAATGCTGTTTAACAAATGTGGAATCATTTGGGCACTGTGACTGTTTATATTGTTATTTGAAGACTTACATGGGGGCAAACTGTTAATCCATTAATGGATTTCATATGGACTCCACACCATTTTTTTGGAGACTCGGAGGAAACAGTTAAGTAACAACACAAGGGGGTTGCCTTTTGGGTGTTACTTGTGTGACAGTTACAAACTAGGATGTAGCATTCATAAAATCCTCTGAAACACGAAGTACTGCACACTCTGAATTAGAGAACACTATAAAACTCAAAGCTTTATTCTGTAAAACAAGAGTACAAACACAGAAAATGCTGGACAGACACACAGACTTAAGAACAACTCTGTCCCCAGAACTAGAGCCCAGTGGTCGTTACAATACGTAGGTTCATGTATTTAAAGTTTTCCTGAAGAATAGCTGCTTCCATTGTAGTAAGGTACAAGAATTGTTTGGTTGATTAGGGTTATTTCTGGTAATAAAACAGCCCAGGCTTTTAACATGAAAACTGGCACACTAGGAATGGGATTTGTTTTAGTTGCTACAGAGAACTTAAGCCTGCTAACAGAATGCAGCTTAAAATAATTTTAAAATACAAAATAAAAGGATGTGAATATACAATTCTAGCAGCTAATCCCAGATTTAGGCAGCATTTCTAGCAGAGGCAGTGGTTTAATTTAGCTCATACAGTAAAGTAACAATTGAACTATCACCATGAATACTTCTAAGCCTCTTTAAAAATGATGCCAGCTTAATCTAGTGTCACATTATCACAGGCATGTTGTTTTTTCTCTGTGCCATACTTCATCAAGAGGACAGTAACAATGAGTTCATGGCTTAGCTGCATGATGAACAGAAACTATACAAGGTGACAGGATATTTACACACACAAAACTTCCCCCTGCATATTAGGGAACAGAATCCTTTTTGTAAGCCACTGTGGTGTTGACTTTGTGGATTGTGGTAGTGAAGGAACGCAGCCGAACCTCTTCTGAATTGGCTATGAACTGTGGTCCTGACTCTTCCCACTTTTCTGGCACTGCCAGATCTTTATCCGTGTATATCAGCAAGTCAAAGGCACCTGGGAGCAAGGGAGAACAAGTTCACCATAAGGAGATGCAAGGTTTGAAATGCATCTTCTAGAACTTGAGACAAGGACCAAGGTTTTCAGAAGTTACACTGATACTAGTTATGTGGAAAAAAACATGGTTAAAACCAGTTATATTCATGTGAGGCCATTTTAGTTTTCTCAAGTGAGTGTCATAAATTTTTTTAAAACATGTTAAAATGCTGTGGAGCTGAGCTCTGGGTAACATTTCATATGAACAAATTATACATGAAAACCTGCATTCCTTAGGGCATACATACTAATTTGCTCATTTGCTAAGACACCCCAAGTTCTGTCCTAATCTCAGTCTAACAAAGTGCTGTGTCAAAAATGTGATGGTACACGATGTGTAATAATTAAAAAGCCTTAGAAAATCAAAAAATATGTATCTCCAGAACTTGGAAAGTTATTGAGGTTTTTCAAAAGCATATGATTTCTATAATGCAGTCCAGAATACTCACAGGCAGATTCCAAGAGTGGCAGGAAGGTTACTGTGGCAGTTATTTGTCTGATGACAGAGCGAATTTCATCCTGAATTGCCTTCTGAGATTTCTCTCGTGGTCCACTGGAAAAATAAGAAAACTCTGGTAAAGAGAAAAACTTTTCTACTGTGCTGAGTTTCCTCTAAGTACAGTTCTCTTTGTTAAGCTCTGTTAGACTGTTTGCTACAGTATTTTTAGAGTAGTAGTGACACTTTTAAGTCCTTAGAAAAGTTAAGTGATAGCTGGTCTCCCTTTATGGTTGTGTGTTCAGTCATACAATGACTGGTTTGCAGACAGAGGGCAGGGCATTAAGAAAGGTTTGAAGGAACAAGTCTGGCATTAATCCTGTGCCTGCACCGGTACTCGGGACAGGGAAGAGCAGGAGTGGAGGGACCATGGTACTCACTTGTCATCCTTTGCAGTTTTGTCACACTCGATGTCAAACTGCCACCGCTCCAGGACCTCGCTGCTCTCGATACTGGAGATGACCACGACCAGGCGCTGCACAATGCACTTGTACAGCCACTCTGCAAGAAGCCACGGCAGTCACTTAGAGCGCGAGGAACAGCGGCAGGGACACCGCAGGGAAGGCCCTGCCGCCGGCCCGCACCTTTCATCTGCTCCGTCACGTTGTTGAGGTAGTTGGCCAGCTCGGGGTCCGTGGTGACCAGCAGGGTGAGTCCGTACTTCTGCACGCGGGTGAAGGTTTCGGGCGGGTAGATGCCCCGCTGATACAGGATGCTGTTGATTCCATAGGCTGCACGACGGAGAAGGAGAGGGAAAGAGATGTTTACCACCCCCACCCCCATCACGGCCCAGCCGGCGGCCATGACGCCTCACAAGACGCGGCTTCCCACTCCCTCACCTTCCCTCCCACCACCCTTGTCTCCTTCCCTCTCTCCCAGCGCCGTCCCTGAGGCCCCCCGCAGCCCCCTCACAGAAGAATTCGGCGACGAGCTCTGCGCTGCCGCGCAGGGTGATGCCCTGGTGCTCGCGGCCGAGCTGCTGCTGCGCCGCCATGGCCGCCGCTTCCCCGCCGCCCGGTTCGAATCCGGCCCCGCCCCGCCCGGCCCCGCCCCTTCCCGCGCGCGCCGCCGCCCTGAGGGGGGCGCGCGCCGCCTCAGGCAGCCCCAGCAGCCTTCCCTGTGGGAATCGCGATTCCCTGTACCCCTCAAACATGGAAAACGGGCTGCAGCCTGTGCGGTCCTGCGGCTGCCTCGTGAGAAAGGAAGGTTTTTTCCTCACGTTAAACTCTCCGCCGGCTCCCGGTTACGCTGCGTCTGTGGGCGGGGCTGAGAGGAGCGCGGAGCGGGGGTGGAGCGAGTGAGGGGCGCCGCCTCGGGAATGCTGAGCGATGTTCGCTTTCAGCGTTTGCCCAGATGCATTCGACCTTATGAACTTAAAAATATCACTTTCCAGGTACGAATTGAACAAATATTTAGTTTGTGGGGTTTTTTTTTGGTGGCATTCACGATGTCAGTCATTGAAATAGCTATTTCAAATAAAGATATTCTGCAAGCACTGGGAAGAGGCAGGTGGGGAGAACCTGGGAAAGCAGAATAAAACAATGTTTACTTCAATCCTTAGTAACACCAGGGGAAAAAAAAGAAAAGGGTTAAGAGGCATTTGGGTTGTTGGGCTGCCTTGGTGAAGGGAATTTGCTTATTCGGTCAAACAACTTCAGTCCTGTTACTACTGGGAGACCAAGCAAGATGTTGCAACCAGCAGTGGCTGTCACCTGGAGGAAGCTCTGGCAGAGGATAACAGGTAAGAGAGACTGAGCAAAACAAGTAAATGTTGAAGTATGTTAATAATATGAAGAGGGGAAGTTACTGTCTGCTGGGATAGTAACAAGGTGGCCAGCTAATTAGCTGAACCAATTAATAGGCAAGAAGATGAAAATCAATGGATTTGCTGGGCAAATGAAGGTGCAAATGAAATATTCCCTGAATATGATTTTTCCAAAGCATTATCTAATATTATCATCTAAGGCATACCTGTGTTACATACCCATATTGCCCTTGAAAGAAACAAATTGTAGTCTTAAAATGAGGTTATATTCAAAAGAGAAATATTTACACTGAGGATAAAAACCATGTGATCATTACACACTGCAGTGGGCCAGCTGCTAAGAGAGTGAATGGATGGTGTGATTGCTTATTTTGTTGTAATAAAACACTTTTTCTCAAAAGCTAAGCCTTTCTCTTGGTTCCAGTTTTTGATCCAAGAGGAAGTATGGTTTGCCTCAGGGTTCAGGCTGCTGTGATTAAAACAAATGGTATAGTCCTGAAGTCATGTGCTGAAGTTCTGAAAGGGCCTGAATAATTTAATTTAACCAAGGGAAATTTATTCTGGGTCTTGTTCACTAGTGATTGTGTTATACATAAGTCTTCTGAATGAAATATTTTCTGAGTAAGAGTGGTGTATTTCCAAGGCTGGGATAATGGAAGCATTTTTCATCCAAAGACCAGCTTTTAGAAGTTGGATTGCTGTGAATATGAGCTGTTTTGCTTAAAACCTTATGTTTTATGGTACTCTTATTTATCTATCCCAAAATAGTCTCAGTGTTCTGGGGTTTTTTCTATACTTGGCTTCTTGTCCATTTTGCTTTTGGAGATCTACTCATTTTTGTGATAAATAAAAGATCTTGAAAGCATGAGACCAGGCAAGAATAGTAGAGCTTTCAATTAATATTTGACATATTTCTTCTCTAGCTGTCTTACTGTTAAAACCAGATAGAAGAAATGAATTCAAGTCATTCTTGGTTTACCAAGTTAATGTCACTGTGTTTCAGTTTGGATGCTTTGCACACACACCTGCTCTTGCTGTGACCAAGTGCATATGTTTATCAACTACAGACTTAATTGCTTCTTCATTACTTCTCACAAGATTCACCTGGCAGGCACTGAGAGCTGTTGGTGACTCTAAATCTTCCTGCACCTGGCACCATATTTCAGAGTTTTGGGTCACATCCCCCTCCCCAGTTCTGTGTTGTGGTTAGCTCTGGTTTTTGCCCTGCTGTGCTCCCCTATCCCCCCGCAGAAAAGCCCCAACACCTTTGCATTTTCTCTGTGCTGTAACTAAGCTGCACTTGCCACCTGACCATGGCCTGGCCAGGGGTGATGGGGACAGGCACAGATGTCCTTCTGTCATGTTCCTGACCACACTCCATAGACAGTGCCTGTAGTTTGTGGTCAGGGAATGTCCAGAGGAGGCAGGAGGGAGGTTCTGGGGCTCCTGCCAGGGAGGCTGCTGTGGGTTACTGGTTGATTTGTGACAGGCTGCTTCCTGACCAGCTCTGAGGGACTCTCCCAAACCAAGATGACAGGCTAAGTTATATTTTCTGGCACACCAGGAGTTGGCTATCCTTGCTTTAATTATCTCATGATAAAACCTTCATTTTCAGACGGAATGTGAAATCCCAGTTGGTTTTAATTTAGGTCTCTTACAACTCTTCAGTCATTGTTCTGTTTCTCAATTACAGCCTGATGTTACAACACAATTTTTTTTGATTCTCATTCTGTGAAAGGAAATGTTCCCTATTTAGCTTGGCTTTTCTGCAACATTTAATGATTGTTTCCCCATGGCAATTGTCAGCAAACCATGGGCAATCCAAATCACTGGTATGCCTCCATTCTTTTTTTAAGGCAAGCCAGGTCACATTCCCATAGTCATTCAGCACACTAGAAGACATAACCCACTTGTAGAGTTCATTCCCATTATTTATTTGTTTTTCAACTTTAGGGAGGATATGGACAGGTCTCTCCAGCATAACAAAGTAGTCTATGGAATGAAAATTACAACAGTCTTTGTACCATTAAAGTTTGCAGGATAAGTAAAGGTACCTCCTGTCAGCTGTCAAAATAACCATGACATTTCTTTTCGAGTTGGCGAATCCTGTTTATTAAAACATAAAACATGGACTATTGTTACAAATAGCAATGCTGTGTCCTTCACCAGAGGTAATGAGAGTAGTGCAACTGTGAAAGACTGTCTTGAGCTTTAAGTATTCATGAAAAGAAATAGGTATTAAAATGAGTCAGTATGGGCCAATAATCTGCACTATAACATCTAATATGACGAGTAGGCTTCCCAAAGGGACTTCCTGAATTTGCTTTTGAACACCACGTGGAACTTTTTCCAGTTAATTTTCTGAATGTGTTTTGAAATTAGAATAACTCGTGTGAGTACTCATTTCTTCTATAAAATGAATGAGATTTGGTGTTTCTTTACTTAAGCCAATGATAGAACTCCATTTAGCTTCAAAGTAGCTCCGCTCTGGTAGTGGCTGCCTTGTACAGTGAAATAACTTCTTTTAGATTTTGAGAGCTTTGAAAGCTCCTTCTGTAGAACATAACATTGTATCTCTTTCCTGTTTTGTTTTGGTTTGGGTTTTTTTTCCTCTTCCCTGTAAGACCTGACATTTTTCTGAAGGATACAGAGGGAAAAAAAAATTCAGATGGTTTTACCTCTTACCTACCAGGAGATGGCAGCAAGTACATGCATTATCTGCACCCTTTCAGTTTCGGCTTGCAGTGCAGAGAGTTGGTTTTACTGTTCCATATTTTAGCTAGTTTTAAAATCATTGTTCCTGAATGGAGGGAATATTTAATGCCCACTTTTCGTGTTTACCTTGGGTTGCTGTTGCACTAAAGACAATTTAACAGATGAATGGTTATCTTTAAACGTTTAAAGTGAGGATAGGAATCCTATTTCAGAATTGGGATTTAGGATTTAAATGAGCTTTTTGTGCCTTGAGAACTCCTTAGTGCTGGATGATGTCATGTTAAACTGGTAACAGGTATGTGAAATCCGCTGAATCCAGCTCTTTACAACTAAATCCCCAGCCTGAAGGTTGATAGTTTGAAAGGTGAATGGTAATCCTGTTCATTTTAGCTCCTGTCATATCTGAAGTTTTGTGTATTAATAAATCAAAGGAAAACTAGGGAATTCTCAGGTAGCTTAAATTTACTAAGCCAGTATTACTGGCAGTTTAGCTTTAAATTCAAACTGGGTATTGTTAAGTACCCTGGAGCATTGCTTTATCATTTATAGGTTTATCAGCAGAGACTTGTGATGGCTCACCAGAAACTGAGGGGCAAAAGGGTTCTGAAAATTGGTAGCACAGTAAATATGCCTTGGTGGTACCATAGTGAATTTTGATAGGATTCTGTTGTGTGATTGCAACATGTTAGATGGGAATTGTTGCTTTGTGATTGCTTTCTAATCATGTCACTTCTGATTTAGAGCCATGATGGGCTTGTTCAATTGATTGTATGGCAAGGAATACAGTGCAGCTTACATAATGCCTGAGAATTGTGATGACTGATGAGGGAAATATATTGTGAAAAGCATGTTAGTAGCATTAGAAATATTTGAGGCAAAAATATGAATAATTCCTTTATTTCTACTTGAAAATTAGGAGTCTTTATGCATTTTTTTGTCTAGTGAGATCTCCAGGCAAGTTAGGTGTCCTGTTGGCAGAATGATAATCATTACTGAGAACAGGCATGCAAAATATTCAAATTCTTTCTCCAAAGTACTGGACAGTTTAAGAAAACAGCAAAGGATGACTTTCTAAAGATATTTGTTCCTGTGTGGAAGGAGGAATTCATTAAAGAATGTAATTTATTTCAAGAAAAACATCCTTTTCCATATGTTTTGACAACTTCATGCATGCCTTTCTTGGGAAAAAAAAAGGGAACAAATTGTCACCAATGAGTTGGAACAGTGAGATGAGCTAAAATATTTCATGAGGCACCCAGCCCACATGGGCTGGGACCATACCTGCATCTCTCAGTGTATGCTGCTTCCTTGGGAACTCTCATCCCATAATGTGGAGACAAATGCCTGACTCCTAAACTTTCTGTGGTGCCTTAATCAGAACTTGTTTGCTCTGCTGGTTCACAGCAAAACAAACATGAGCAGTCCAGAAGTACCATGAACTGTTAAAAATGTTTTTATCTGAAAATCAGAGCAATACCTGTTTACTAGCATTGATGGTTTAACACCCATTAAAGAAGCTGCTTTTGCACAAGAGCAGCATTGAGCTACGTGTGAGAAGTACCAGGTAGAAACCAAAGCTTGTACAATTCTGCATTACTTGTGAAAACAAGTGAAGAAAGGATTTGATGCCTCAGGTTTTAACTTTCATATTGTTCAAATCCTGTACTGGCCAGTGTGTAACTGAAGTTTCTTGTAGCCTGTTAAATTCTGTTCTCTTGTGCTAGGTAGACATAACAAAGCCTCTCCAGGCCTGCTCTCCAAGGTCATCCAGACCATCCTAGGCCCAAACTGTAAACCAAAGCTTCTGAAAGGGGGGGCAAGCTTGGAGAAATTACATCCTTAACTGAAGCTTTAACTGGAGAATTTATGCTGATATGCAAATGAACCAAACTTATAAAAGTGTTAAGAACTCGTCACCTGTCATACATCTTGGGCTGCATCTTGGCAGCAACCTCTGGCTCCCCAGGGTGTACCTTTGAAGGCCTTTCAAATAATTACCTACCTTTATTCCCTTATTCTTGTCTAGTCTCTGTTTTTAGGTGGCTTCTCAAGGTATCAGATTTGCTGGTACAATTTGAACAAATTCACTTGATTTTCCAAGTCATTCATGAGCCCAGGACATCCTATTCACTGCTTGCTGTTTGTCAGCACTGGCAAAATTTTTAGGACAGAAACTAGGAAAGGGTGTAACAATATTTGAAAGTTCAATTTCAAAGCAGTTACCTGTGCCTCGTGCACAGTGGATAGTCTCCTCCAAACCTCATGATGTGACTTTGCTAGGAGTGCAAAAATGGAAACCAGATGGCTTGGTAATGTGAGGAGCACTTTGATGCTAATTGTTCCTTACAGTCTTCCTTCCTCAAAATCTGATTTGAGTGAAAACATGGCATTGATGCTCAAGGTAAGCTACTCCTTGGTTGTAATCTGACAGTCAGTGGATGGCAGACCAAGGGTAGATTATTACCTGAAGGGTCAGGTCACTCTGGCTACTGAGGAAAATTCCCTTGTGGTAGCTGGGATCAGCACTCTGCCTCTTTTCCATCCTTGCTTGCCTGGGACTTTGTGTGAACCTGGGCTGATCAGTTGAGATGTACATTTCCACAAAAGGATTTAACAGTCCTCCAAGCTCAGGTACATTGACTTTCCACAGCTTCTACCTTAGAGATGCCTTGTGCACTGACATCCTTTTACTTTCAAGAACAGAGAGGCTCTAGTTTGTTTTTTTGTTGAGGTGAGACAGTGATGACAGAGCCCACACTCATTTAATGCTGTGATATGAGAACAGTCATCTAACACTGAGGTTCAGTAATACTTGTATCCAGGGGAAATCCAAACCCTCATCTCTCATGCCCAGGGAAGTGTTGTTGTCACTGAGCTTTAAGCTAGTTTGGCCAGGCAACATTCCTTATCCCATCTGTTGAAACTGTGCCACAGAACAGAAGGGAATTGAAAATCCATTTGGAGACAGCAGGGAAGAGGAAGAGATTGAGCTTTAATGGTCAAACCTGGCAAAGAGAGTGCAGAACCACAGTTCAGCTGTCAAATTACTTTGTGTTTCATTTACTTTCTTTTCCATATATTTTCACTTTGCATAAGCTTTTCAGTACCAATAAAATTTAAACAGTAGCGTCTCTTGCTCTGAATTAAACTTTTGACAGAGAACTTTTTCTCTAATATTTCTTTTTATTGATAGTCACATTTGTTTACATAACATTTTCATTAACAACCTTAAAAACCCACAAAACAATATTACTGGGAAATGGTAACAAAGATGTGTTGCCCTGAATGGTTATAAGAAATTAGGGGTATTTTTTTCCTGTTATTATTACCTAAATAATCTCTTGGAATACTGCAGGATGACATAGCTTGTCTGCTTGTTGCCTGTGCTAGTCTGTTGGGTAAAATGCCCTGCATCCTCTTGTGTTCTCTTCCACATGCCCAGAGCAGCTCATTCCCTCACCTGCACGGCCACATTGCCGAACTCTCCCTGCCAAACGTTCCATCTCGCTGTGCTTGGCTGTCTCCAGTTCCTGCCACACAGGAGGTTTGCATTACTCTGGTGTTTAGATTTCCTCTCCATGGCAGCCTTAACCTTGCTCTGTGCTTGGGCACATTTTGGCCAACCAGGTTGCACACGAATTTAAAGTTGTAAAAATCTGTGCTGAACTGCAGGTTTTTACATGTTACCCTTGGCAATTTTGTATTATATTTACCAAACAAATTGCACTGTTATTCATCAAGAGGGAAAAAGAATCCACCTAAATTCCCTGCAGATGGCAGAGGACATGCACGTGATCACTTCCATCTCCAGTTTCAGCTGCAGTTTCATGTATGAAAAAATATTTTTTAAAATGCTGATAGTAGCAAAACTGAACCTAGACTGAAACAAAAACCTGTAGCAAAGGAGCAGTAGTGGACATGTTATGTAGATATTCTCCAACATTAAACAGGATGCTGTAAAGCTAAAGGACATGAGCTAAAGGTAAGTGTTGTAAACAAAAGTTTTGTATAACACCTTAAAACATGCAGTAACAAATTCAATTCTTCAGTTTCATGTACTCCAGTGTGGGGTTGCAGTAGTCATGGTACCAGAAATGACACAGGTTTGTAAAAGATGGTGGTGTTTGGGCAATATTCATCAGCCCCCCCTGCTTGAGAGAGTTGTTCAGGAATGTGTAGTGAGTAAAACTGAATTTTACAGCTGCTGAGCACAACTAGAGCTGGAAAATTAGTGACTTGAGATTAACATGTAGAAATCTCAAATGGGAAACTACTGGCTGTGCGGGATTTTGAGGCTCTCTGAAGATTTGGGCAAAAAATTAAGTTACCCAAAAAAAGGCCCCATCTCTTAGGATGATGAATTGTGAATAAGGATGATTTACCCAACTTTTAATATATTAAAGGCTCAAAAAAAAAATCAGTTGTACCTTCTTTGCTACATAGAGAGCAATTGGTATCTGAGCTGTTGTGACAAGGGAGTAACTTGTGTTGGTGTGCAGACCATCTGAGAAGGCAGTGGCACACTTTTCACCTTCACAACTCAATTCTTGATGTGACTTTAAAATCATTTTGGAAAACTTGACTTAGTTCTAATTTGCAGAGGGCTCCTGAACCATTTTTCAGTCACTGTTCAGTATTAGGTAATAGTGACCACAAGTTACTATGTCCAGATTTGGGTAAAAGCTAGTCTGAAACAAAATACTGACCTGTGTAGTGCTACCTTAGTTTTTCTTTATACAGAGTATTTCTGCTGTGTTAAATCACTCTTGGTGTTTCTAGAATAGGCAGTCTCAATCCCTGCTCAATCCAGTCATGACCCTTTTTCCTCTTTCTTTTCTCAGTCTTTGAGGGGAGGAGAAGGACATGGTCTGGGAGTGTGACATTAGAACTGTATATCTCCCTTATTTCCTCTTGAGATTTGTAGCATGAAATTATCTGTACCTTTAACAGCACTAAGGTGAAATTTTGTTGGGTCAGTCTTTTTTTCTTTTTATTTGGTGAAGGTGCAGTTATTCACTTATATGCCTAAGAATGAATTTTCTTATATTTGGCTTGCTGTATTATTAACTGGAACACTAAAAACCATACTTATGTTGGAATAGGACCTCCCTTTATAACACGACTCATTTTTGTGAAGCAAAATAATTGTTCCCAGAAAAACACATTCCTTCTCCATCAAGCCTTCATTCTATTTGACCCACTGGCTGTTCATTCTCTGAGAATCTCAAAATCATTTTTAGTGATTTATGGACTGCTGTTGCTAATATTTCCATGATCCTGTTAAAAGTGAGTGCTTTTTCCTCAGTGGCCAGTTTTTGTGTTTTAAATAAGCAAAATGTCAATTAAACTAAAAGCAGGTCTAAATCACGTGTATACTAGTATTGGCATCAGCTTGCTGGCAGATTTTATAAATTATCAGAATCTGTCCATATCTGAGGAAAATGAAAAGCAAAGTTCTGGATAATGTAAGGAAGTAGGAAACATGTACATTTACATGCAGTGTGGAAGTGAAATAGTCACAAGTAAGTCAAGTTTTAAATATTCCTCATTTGTATTTACTGTGCTACATGCTTTTCCATTTTCTGTCTCAAACAAGGTTTTATAGTTATAAATAAATAAATACATACACACACATGTGTGTGCTTGCTCTGGTGGTTTCTTTTTTCCGTGATGTCTTTTCCAGGTAAAAGAAGGGAAAGGTTATGCATGTATTCAACATGTGCTGATTTATAATGCTCCTTATTTCCAGCACTTTGAAGGAGATACAGAAACAAAGAATGCTTGAGGTTTGAAGACACCTCTGGAGGTTTTCTTGTCCAACCCCTCCTGCTCAAGCAGGATGATCTAGAGCATCTTGGATATCTTCGAGGATGGAGATTTTTCTCTAGGTTAAACTATCCCAGCTCTCTCAGCCTTTCTTCATAGGAGACTGAGTGTTGCCTTCTGTTCAGCCTGGTGTTTAGGTCCTTTTCTGGAAAGCTGCTTTCTGCCTAGTTGGCTTCCAGCATGTCCTGGTGCATGAGGGCTGTTTTATTCTTCCACAAGTGCAGGACTTTGCACATTGCCTTGTGGAAGTTGATGAGGTTCCTGTCAGCCCATTTCTCCAGGTGGTTCAGCTCCCTCTGGATGGCAGCATGGCTCTCTGGTGCCTCAGCTGCTCTTCCCTGTTTTCTGTTATCAAACTTGCTGAGAGTACACCCTGCCCCATCATCCAGACCATTAATAAAAATGTGGCAGGAAAGCTCTGGATAAAGAACTTTACTGAACAGGTTTTTTTCTCTGAGGAGGGAGTTTCAAAAACCTAAGAAAACAATTGGGTAGCTTTAATTTCAGGCCTTCACTTTTCTACAAGCATTGCAGTATTTTTCTTTGGGCATTGTGCACCATAGGCTTTTCCTTTGGGCATGAAGGCTCTGGGACTAAGCAATCTCCTTTGTCTTGGCAGTATTAAAGCATTCACAGCCCCAGCCATCTCCTACACACCACAGAAAGCCTCCAAATCCCTTCATTTTCTCATTAAATTTGGCAGAATGGGAAGCCTCAGGGATCTGTAGAAGAGTAAAGCCAGCCAGATGCATCTGCTTTAATTTTTTCCTTCAGAGAGAGAGGCTCAGTGACCTTTTCTCTGTCAGTGACAGCACAATGGTTCAGCTGCTTTCAGCACCTGGTGATGACAAGGCTGGCGTCAAAGTTTGGCATCTTGGTAAAGACATCTTTGGTTGCTTCTGTCTAAGAAAGCAAAACCCTGAACAGAACTCCTCACCTTTCTGGTGTCTCACCAGTAGCAAGAATCCTAACTGGTTTTATAATGATGTGTGAAACTGGGTGTCAGTGGGGTTTGGGGCTTGATCATCATCTAAGTCTCTCTTCTGTACACTTGGGTGAGTTATCATGGCCAACACAATATTGCATGTGGTTATGAAGCTGTGAAAGCCTTCAGCCCTAGTTTATCAACAAAACCCACATCAGAATGTCTTCAGGAATGGTGCTTCCCCTATGGAAATGTTCAGTAAGGCAAGCTCACTTAGTTAAACAATGAAACCAGGATACATTCATTAAAATGGGAACAGGCTTTGGCACAATACCTGTGGTGCCAGATGTCTGTCAGTAACTCACCAGAAGCAACAAGAATAGAGGATGTTTGTAACATGAGACTTCTCTTTGTAATAACTTATCCAGACTGGATGCTTTAATGAATGTATTTCACACTAAATTATTCAGGTGCTTTTATACATATGATTGCAACAGCCTCACTCTAGCTGCCCACAAAATGCAGTCTCTTTTCCTGGCATGCCAGTAGCTAGTTTACAAACAAAAGCAGGTACATGTCCCAGAACAGACTTGGGCTTTGTACAGGATCGTTCCAGCTGGGGTCCAGAGCTAACAGCCCTGCATGACCCTTTGATGCATGGGAACACGTTAGACTTGGTTCAAGGATCTCTTCACTGCTCTTTGCTGTGCAAAGATATGAAAATCTAGTTACAGGATTTGGTTGGTGGCTGTTACATAATTTCTGCCCCCCTCCCAGTTCAGCGAATCTCCTGTGTGTGCATATTTGCCTTCAAAGGGGAGCTGGGCTGTTCTCTGGCTGTTGGGTGTGCCTGGGGAGCGCACTGTAACGAGGGTCTTTTCACCACGTGCTATGCAGCAGCATGCTCCACAAAGGAGGTCTCCTTTCCCTGTGTGAATGATTTTTTTGGTGAATACTAGCAAGTTCTGTCGCTCTGTTGTGTCCATGTGTTCAGTATATCTTTCTTACACTGTTTAATTAATCCCCAGTGCCTTCACAGCTCTTACACAAGGGCTGAGTTTGCTGGAAGAAAATTGAATTCCAGCAAGTTGGGATTCTTTCACTGTTCACTCACTTTTAATGTTCATTTTGCTGTTTTGCTATGAAAAACTGAATTGTAATAATAACCATATCAAACAAATCTCAATGACGATCACTCACATTCTCATTAACTGGCTTCTTAAAAACTCAGTATAAAAATCAGATTGTCTCTAATTAACTTCCAAAGTACCCACTTTTACGCAAAAGCTATCCCAGGGGACACATGAACATTTTTTTGCAGATTTCTCTATGCAGAAATGTCATGGGTGATTAGTGTAAAGCCACAGCATTCATTGCTGTTACACTTCCCTTGAATGAATGTATGTTGCTGTACTTTCTGATTATTTAAAGTCAGTGTGAAAGAGGGGATACTGAAGTAGTAAGAACTACGTTCTTGGAAGTGTTGCCAGGTAATCTGGACAGAGAAAAGGAAAGAGAAATGAGACAGTTGGAAGTGGTTTCTAAAATATCCACAGGACAATTAAAATGGCTTAGAAATGTATTAACTGAGGTCTGCTAAGCTGCAAACCTCCTTCAACGTTTTCCTTTGTTTGTGACATTCATAATAACCCCCGTGTAAATTATCTGATGTCTACCAAGGATTGGGAGACACCACTCCTTTCCCACATGGACATTAGTAAGTTTTCCCCTGTTCATGAAAACTGTAGAAATTTAACATCTTTTTGACCTCTGCTGTTTTGATAAAAATATTTGAAGGGGGCTGACAGAGCTTTAAAGTTATTGCGAGGGATGGCTCAGTAATGGATATATACGTGATACATGAGTGTGTAAGTCCTGTTTGCTAAGAGAACAGCTTTTCTGAATCCTGATTTAGGCCTGCAGACTATTTATTTTATGAACGTAGCCCTAATCTCTGCTAAGAGCTGTTTCTGTAGCTGATTGATAAAATCAGGGAGGATGATAATCTGAAATAAAAGGATAAGAAAGTGCAGCTGTTTGACTTAAGGAATGTTGATGGTTTCTAAGGCTTGCTGTCCATGGGTGGAATATACTCTCTGAGAAATGCAGAATTGCCTAATCCAGGTATTCTCTGTTTATCTCTTTTGGGCTTTTTTCCGCTTCCCCGCAGTGGTTTCTTTCTTCAGAGGAAAAAAATTAAGAAAGCCAGGCTCTTTTCAAAGTACAGGGAAAACAGAAATGCCTTATTTTCTTCAGGATATCAAGAGGAGATATGAGTTGGAATTACAAGATTTTTTTCAACCAAGTTCTGTCATGTGCTTTTAATTGTGTGCCCACACACTCTTAGTTGGCTGGTCAGGGGACAAGGTCTCCTTTTAGCAATGTTTCCTTGCCTGTGCTTGCATTTTCCTGCTGTTTTGGCATAGCATTGACTCAGGACATCACTGAGGTTGGCATAAAAATGTGAGGAGCAGGGACCTTGCCAGTTCTTCATTTTTACTTTTTGTGATTTAATCAGTGATGCCGAACCAGTACACTCAGGAGGACCTGGGTTTTGTTCTCACCAAAAGATGAGAAACAATTATATTAAATAGATCAGAGCCTTGATGGCTGACCAGCTTGTCCACCTTAGAAGCTAACTCAGGAAGGAAATATAAACTAATGTGTGAAGTGGACATAAGTTGCCAAGGGGCAGCACCAGTCACATTGGTGTTTCTGATACAGTTCACAAGATACAGCGAACTGTTAAGAACATCTTTCCTTTCGAACCCAAAGTATCCAAGGAACTGTTTTTTTCCATTGATTACCACATCCCAGTCATGCAACTGATACCAGGCAAGTCTTCAATATGTTATTTGTGCTCTTCTATTTAGTGTGCATGACAAAGCAGAAATGTGGAGGTGATACTGCTCAGTACTTCTTTGCAAGCAGATTGTTTGAATCATTTTTTTCAGTTAAAGATGCATCACTTTTACTAAGTTCCATCTTAATACCTCTCTTGAATCTGCATATGTTCACTTTTGGAGAGTCGAATGTCTTGTTTCCCACAGAGAAAATTGTAAATAAACACATGGATTTGTTTATATCAGGAATAGACTCTATGATTCTAATGGTTTTGTATCTTTCCTAAGGAGAAAAAAAAAAGTCTGATTTTGTGTATTTTCTTATGCATGTTTTTCTTCTGATGTCACCATTTTGTCTTGTGGGAAGCTGTGCTTCAGGAGAAGGCCATGTTAAAAATACACTTAGAAGAAAACTGATCTTAAAGTAATCCTTTGAGTCAATTAAATAATACTGATCTCAGTAGAACATCTATTAGTGTACATATGATGTTACTGCTAATACAGCATGAATTTATTATGGCCTGGGGTAGCCCAATGAATTCCAGATGAATTCACAATAGCTGGATTCTTAAAATGCTACCAGGTCTACTTCGGGTTTTCTGTTTCCATGTGTAATTAATACCAGAACCCTGCACTGCTACCTGCTCCTATTTAAAAAAAAATTACAAAACAAAAGACATATTTGAAATCAATCTGACAGCTTGAAAAGCTGTGCCTGAGTCTTGGCATTAATAATCTAAAAGTACTAGTTTAGAATCCATCTGAATACACTGGTTTTACATAATTGAAAAATGTTATTGGTTTACCTCCTTCAGCCAAAATACTCCAAACTGCTTTAATGTAACTAGCTAGATTATTAGCTTGAAAAACAGTTCATATCATATTTAGAGATACTTAGGTGTAAATTTGGCTACAAAGCTATATTTCAGTGATAGCTATGGAAATGAAATGTGTCCTCAAAGATTTAGAAAGACATCCTAATCCCAGGGAGCAACCTAGCACGTTCTTCTCATAGGAGTGGGAAAATCTGTTTAAATGGGTACATTTTTTAAAAAAGATCATGGGTTGTATTGATAAGTTATCTTCTTAGAAATGTCACATGATTGCTAGAGGCATCACTTACTGAAGTTCAGCCTTTCTTGTGGCACATTACATTTCACATTGCTATATTTGGGGCCATGTAACATCGCACATGTTTAATTACATTACCCCAGCTTGGTGCTGGCTATTTCCAGAATCAGAAGATTTCTCTGAGCTCTTTTTTCCATCAGCCTTTACCACATGGTTCACACAGTGTTTCCATAGATTATTAGCCCAGATGTGTGTGTTGTGCACACTTCATCAGAAAGCAGTGCACCAAGGACATGGCACAAGTCATCTCCAGTAACTATTTGATGTATTGGTTCTGTGATGATGTAAATCAAATCATGGTCCCATCAAGGGCCGTTTCTTTAACGCAGAGGACAGGCACTGGGGAGTGAGGGGCAAAGCTGGGACATTTTTAGTTTACTTTCAGTGTGTGATAGGAGGAGGATTCTTGTAACTGTGACACTGAAATTAGCCATTTTTAACTTCCAACTCTCATGCCAGCTGAGCACTGCAGCACTGAAGTCAGATGTGTGTTTACACCAGCACAGTTTCCTCAAAGCTTGCCTGATCTTGACAGTGAGGAAAATTTATCGAGGTCTCCCTCCCAGCAATTCATAGCCCTTTACATGACAGCTTAGGAAAGAGAATGAGAGTGAATATAAAATGCATGTAAGGTGTCATCAGACTGAGAATGGTCTCTGCTACTGAATAAGAGCACATTTGCCACAAACATTTAACAATTAGTTTGCAACTCACAAATAGAGAAAGTACAGGGGATACTTTTTCCTTACACAAGCATGGTGTAAGAAGGCCACATCCAGGTTTGTGCAGTAGTGCTGGATGACACAGATTTGGTATTAGCACTCTTGTCCCTGGGACTTCCAAGTATGCATGAAGAGAGTTCCCAGCTTTTTCTTCACTCTTGGCAAGAAAAGCTGGACATGAGCAGTGTGTGTTCACAGCCCAGAAGGACAGCTTTGTCCTGGGCTGCATGACAAGAGGACTGGGCAGCAGGTCCAGGGAGGTAATCTTCCCCCTCTGCTCTGCCCTCATGAGACCCCACCTGGAATGCTGTGTCCAGCTCAGGAAAATGTGGGCCTGTTGGAGATGGTCCAGAAGAGGATCATGAAGATGATTTGAGGGATGAGAGAGCTGGGGTTGTGCAGCCTGGAAGAGAGCAGGCTCCAGGGACACCTCATTGTGGCCTTCCAGTACTTAAAGGAGGCTTATAAAAAAGAGGGGTACGGAATTGTTACACAGGCAGGCAGTGGCAGGGCAAGGGAAAACTGTTTTAAACTGAAGGACTGGAGATTTAGATTAGATGTTAGGAAGAAATTCTTTACTCAGAAGGTGGTAAGGCTCTGTAACAGGTTGCCAGAAAAAGTTGTGGATACCCCATCCCTGGAAGTGTTCGTGTCTGGGTTGGATGGGTCTCTGAGCAACCTGATCTAGTGGGTGGCATCTCTGCCTCCAGTGGGGGGGTTGGAACTGGATAATATTGAAGGTCCCTTCCATTTCAGGCCTTTCTGTGATTCTACATATGCAAATGCATTGTCAGGTTTGGAAGAAATGTTTGGGGCTAATTCATTGTGGTGTGGACAGAACAAATATTCCATCATCTTATTCTTCCCTGAGTCCGTGCACTTTCTAGATCCTCCTTTGGGCACTATGGTTTCCACTCTCACACCCTGAGGGGACAGTAAGGCAGAAAAAAACCATTCTGTACCATCTTTTCTAGATGAAGTCTGGTTTCTTTTGAAATAAAGTTGCCACCATGAGATTAAAGTCCAAGTTTCCTGGTTTTAACATGCTTAAAAATAATTTTTGAAACCTTGTAAAAAAGGGACAGTAAAGAAGTATTGAATGGAGATGGAAACACAGAAAAAAGCAAAGAATGTAAAAGGAGGTTTTATAAGAGGCAAAGAGAGAAGGGAATAAAGATGGAAAATATAATAAAATTTTAAAAACTGGATTCACACAACTCCCTCAAAAGAAAAAGACAGAATTGAAAGTAAGTGTCATACATTCAAGGTTCTACATAGGGTTGATGAAACTTAGATCTGGTATTGCTGGGTGTAAGTGCAGTAGGACTAGTGGATTTGTACCTGATTATAACAGGGAAAAAATGTAAAAATGTTGCACTTTTTTCACAGTGTTCAGTGATTTATGAGCTAGTCTGTTTTCAGAAAGGGAGTTTCACTGAGACTTCAGCTCCAAAGTGCCTATAGCATTTCAAGACTTAGGCTTAATTTTAGAGATGTTTGTCAATGAGGAGCTTTGGTTTCATGAAACATTTGAACAAGCTTTTGAGAACAATATCCATTGAATTTTCTAGGGACAATGAAATAACCAGGAAAGGATAATAATGGTGGACTTGAAGAAGAGGAACTTCTGCATGGAGAAATAAATATTTGTAGTTACAAGGCTACCCAACATATGTGTTCCTTCCCACTACTGCTGAAAATGTATCTCATTTTAATGTAGAAGCTCCTCAGAATTAACAACTGAATATTTCACTTGACAATATTCCACCTTGGGACTTTTTCAGTGAAAACCACACACGCATTAAATTTTCATGCGAACATCGGGCTGCAGAGAGGTTTAAACACTCACCAAAACTCCTCTAGCAAGCAACAGGACAGAAGAAAGCCAAGGCCTGTGTGTTGTGTGCCCTGTTTGCCACTGGAGGAGGTGCTGTAACTGTGTGGAGCACCTGGATGGGGGCAAGCCCCACCGCCGCCTCCCGCGGGGCCGCGCCGGAGGGCACAGCACAGGCCTCTGCCTCCTACAGAATCAGCCTCGTTGCTTTAATTTTATACCCGCTGTAAAATCAATTCCGAATAATAATATCTAACCGATTATTGACACTTTACCCCGTGGGGAATGGCCAGGTCTGACTGTTATAAGCAACCACTGATTTTGCCCAGGCCCTCAGGGCCTCCTGTTGTGACCGAGGCAAATGTTGCTAATAAACGCCTCCTTCAAAGTGACTTTTCCAGCTGAATCGGAGGGATTCCAGCCACCCATTTGATGGAACTTTAACCAGAAACGTGTTGGACAAATTAAATGTGGGTTAGCCTCTTGCTCTGGACTATATCAGGAGCCTATAAATGCAAAATGTTTGAGGCACAGAAGACCACGCTCTGTAATTAACTATTGTAGCTTTCCTTGCAAATCAAAAGCAGCCTAACCTGGGGAGTTCAGTGTGTCGAGACATGGACACTGAAGGGGTTTAGAGAAGGAAGAAGAGGAAAGAAAAATAGGAGGGAAAAGTAAACAACATTTTACATACACATATATTACTGTTAGCTGATAGCAAAAGCCTTGAAATTCTCACCTTGTAATGGAAAAGTCACAAACTTAAGTACTTTAATGCATGGACTCAGATTTGGGACTGTATGTCATTCATCCTATTGGGAAAAAAGATCTTTACACTTACCCACTTGGAAAATAGTCATGAACTGGAAAGGTTTTGCAAACTAGATATAATGGTTTTATCTACCTTTGGGCTGCTCCTGGAATATTTAAAATTTAGTTTAAAAACAGCTAGTCAGTGGGCTGTTTGACAAGCTGAAAACTGCACAGCTGATAGCAGCAACTATGACAGAGCAAAATAGCCAGTGGTTGACTCTGCTTTCAGGTCTCAGTATGGAAGGAAAGATTTTTTTAGTGCTGACATCCGATAGCTTTTTTTTTTTTTTGTATTCCTAGTCAGGACTTTGTTGTTTCAAAACAGGCGCTCCAAAGTAATTTAAAGAGAGAAAAAGAATTTGATAAACAAGTACTGAGCCTTATATTTTAATATGGACCAAAATATCTTAATCCAATTACAATGAAATATTTGTAAACATGTTTAGTGAAGGACTTATGTCTTAAATTGTCTCAACATTAATAGTAAATGTACTGTAATTCTTCATCCCTCTCCTAGCCAGCCATCTTCTGGCCAGCATATGATGTTGTTGGTCTTAGGTTAATCATAGTTATTAGTTATGACCACATTTTTTGGAAAACCTGTGGAAGTGCAGTTTTTAGTGGTGCTCATGCATATGTATTTAAGCCGTGATAAATTTGAAAGAAGTGAAATTTAAGCTGTTGTGCTGTGGTACTGTTTATGCAGGAAAAACTGTTTGTCAAAGATGATACCTCTTTGCTTAGTTGTCTAAATTTTTAAGTAAAAGTTGCTGACAATAATGAGAGAATGACAGAATAGCTTGGCTTTTGCATAATGATAATGATATTAATTTCATCTTGTCCTTTCCACTTACAGTGTATGGAGAGAGGGCAAGTGGAAGGCTCAGTGTGGAGATAAAGGTGAATTGCTTTCCCCCTTCTCAGTCTAAAACTGCTTCTTTGTACTTATGGTGCTTGTAAGACCAGGATATTGGTAAAAAACTTGCATATCTTGGCCAGAAAGTCATAGGCAGTAAATGTGTGTGTGTGTTTGGGACGTGTGCAAGTGAATCTGGTGGGTAAGTACAGGAGGATAAGCAAATGCTCTTGTTCCATTAGAAAAAAAGAAAATGTATATAATACTGCAGTTTTTTCATTTGAGAATATGTCTAGAAGTGATAAATGTAAAAACCAAGATGGTTTTGTCTAAATTCTGTGGAGAGGAAGGCAGGACTTCTGGTGAAAACACTCTGTTGTCAGGTCCCTTCCATTGAGGTTCTTAGACATTGTTTGTTAGCATTGATAACATCGGGAACAGAGCTGGGAGAAAAAGCAGCCAAGAAAAAGCAGATCCCTGAAAAGCCAAGAAAAAAGGTTCAGATTCCTGACTCTGAATCTTTCTCAGTCTTCCTGGAAAGAGACTGAGACCTTGACATGGATTGGGCATTGGATTGGTAGGGCTTGCAGGGCTGGGAGCAATGAAGTGCTTGCTGTGTTCTTCCATCTGCCTTGCTCTCATCATAGGCTCACAGCTAATTAATCAGTGGTAATTTCCAGATGGCCTTCCAGATCAGCCTAAGGGAATGCAAACTTCAGCAAGGAAGCATGACAGGCCTTTGTTATCAAAGTTTCTGTTAAAAGAAACACAATGTAGTGTTTTCTACTGTACTTAGAAGGCTGGAAAGCTGGGAGCCATAGCTTCAGACAGGATTTGCTCAAACATGAGTACAGGTCTTCCAACAGCGATACTTGGCATGGAACTGTTTTCTGGGATGTGCATCCTTTCAGAAACTAGCTGTTCTAAAGCACTTGTTACTTCAATTTTATAATAATGCCAGAAAACTTTCAATCCTAGAATTCATTCACAGAAATAAAATATTTCTGAATCTTTCTGAATGCTGTGTTGTATTTTTCCCTAACTGTTCTGTCTGATGCTACACATAGAAGGCATTATTGCAAACAGTGGAATTTTTTCCCTTGCCAATGGAATGGGTTTACATGCTGTAATCACTAAACTTATCTTTAAGTTGCCTTGTGTTAGAAGATATCTCATTTTCTATAGTCATGCAAAGAATCATAAGACACTCAATTCTGTGCCTCTCTTCGTGCAGATGGAAAAAAAAAGGATTCTTTACAAGAAACGGCTTAACCATTCTTGTCTAAATAATGGTGCTAAATCCAGCTTTTATTAAACTCAGCACCATGGAAAATTTAGGTGAGATGTAGCTGGGGATGTTTATTATGAGAATAAGAGTTTGTAAGAGTTTGTTTTTGAAAATTGAATGTGGGGGATGCAAACTCCCACAGATATGAAATTGAGCAGAATGTTTGCACAAGCTCTTGCAAAGGAAAACACTAACTCTGAATAGCTATGTTGCATAGTCTGAATATTTATGTGATTTTCCTGTGTTTGTTTTGTTTTGGTTTTTTTTTCTTTCATGCCATGACTGTTATGGGCCTTCATTTGCTGCATAACACAGTTATGAGAGAACAGGAAGCTGAAGGGGTTCTGGGAAGTAGTGAGTGCTAATAAGCATTTTAAGTTGAGTTTTATCTGGTTGGAACCCTGCAAAAGTCTTTTAGAAAGTCTTGATTTTCTGCTGTATTTTTGGAATATGTTTTCTAAAATAACTGTCCATTTTGGACCTAAATAACATGTTTCATTTGAGGGCTAAAAGTTGGTTCCTTATGGTCTTGCAGCTGTCTGAGGAACTATTACAGATTATGAACTGTTTATGCATTTTGTGACAACTGGCAAGACTGCTCCTCAAAACTAACAAAAATAACCAAATGCTGGTTTTTATTAATTGGTATGTTCACATATTTTACTGCTGGGCTGGCCTGTCTGTGTTATTACTTGTTGTCCACAACAGTTGTTAGTAAGAACATAAGAATGAATTCATGGAAATCTGATACTTCTTTTGCATGCTAAAGAATATTAAAAAAGTGCACTTTCTTGGCAGATGATACTTATCTGATGTGAGATTCTTTCTTAAACATGTACTATTAATGCAGGCTATACCTGAAATGATAAAGATCTAAATTTTGAAATGAATTAGCAAGAAATTAATCCTGTGATCAAAATATTTTGCATTCTTCTGTAATTCTTGATTGACACCTAGTAATTTTTACTTCCTTAAAACAACTTCTGCACCTATTTATGTTATAAGAAATGGAGTGTCAGAATGTGGATAAGTAAATGAAAACATATTTCTGTTAATTTGGGGATTATTCATGATGTTATCTGCAGGGGACCTCCCACGTCAGATCTGACTGTGGGCAAGTTGCTTATTTGTTCTGGGCAGCCATTTATGTGTGAAATTCCAATTTCCCTTGGGTCAAAACTGAGTCTCAGATTTACTAAGCGTCAGCTACAAAGCTGAGGCTGTTACATAACTTGTGGCTCTTCAAATCTCTTCTGCATCTTCAAAACTAATAAAGAGTTATTAAGTGATGTGTTAGCTGATGTCATTTTGTGACTATCAACACAGTGGGGTTTTTTTGGTGTTACATTGCTGGTGTAAACGTTATTCTGTCCAAAACCCTCAAGTGGTGTTTGAAAAAAAGTTGTCACCAAAGAAAGGGTGTATTTTTGATAAGTGTGCAGGAGTGTGCTACCACTGCTAGAAATGACAGAACTGCCCTTGGACCTGGTGTGGGTGAATGTGCAAGTAGAGTTATGTATTGATTGTTTACTCTATGAGTAGAAATCAAGAGAATTTGAATTTCTTTATCTCCCTACTCCGTGTTCAGTAACTTAGGTCAGCTGAGGTAGGAAGATTATGGCTATAGAAGAGTGGAACATACTACACAATGATATTTTAATCTTGCTTGTCCAGAAGAATCAAAACAAGAAAATAATGTGATGAACATATAATCACTCTGGATAGTTAGTATGCATAACAACAGAACATTAGTATTATTAATTTGTTTTTGAAACCAGGGTCCTAGTGTTCACATATAATTTCAGTTGCTGGGTTCTCTCACAGATGGGCCATAAAGGTGTTCAGCACTCAGTCCTTGTACTAAGAATAACAAGAAAGAGATAATTTTCCTATACTGTACCATTCTGTTCCACTGAGTTGCAATACTTAAATATGATGCTTATTTGAGCCAAGTATTTGTTGGTGGCATAACTCAGCTCTATCCAGCATTCCTGGTCTCTCTGGTCAGTGTCCCTGCTCATTCCCATCCAAGTGCACTTGCCTGCTTGAGACCATGTCTGGTGTGGCTGCCATGCCTCTGTCTTATCTCAGTTTATCTTCTGCTTTCCTATTGATTCCTTCAGCACATCACAAGCAGATCGTCTCCAGTTCCCTTCTCCTTTTTTGCAGAGTTTTGTTCCCCTGATTTGCTCCTCTTTTCCTTCTATGACTTAGCTTTGGATAATCTCTCAACAAGGGCATTCAGCATCTCCTTTAGTCCAGACTGAAATCTTTGCTGTTCTCCATGAGCTTCTGTTCTTGAATGAGCCACCAGCTGGGCTCAGCAGCTCAGCTCCTGTACTGTGCTGCAGTTGCCATATGAGCTGTTCTGCTGCTTCCACTGAACTGATTCCCCCACAGATTTCCAAAGAAACATCTTGTACTTTTTTCTATGATGTGTTTCATGCTTAGAAGGTGCTCCCCATGAGTTAGCAAAGGCACTTGAGAGGCTTCACCCTCAGATATTTCTGCATTGTCATGAGGTCTACAGAAATATTGAAGGTGAGTATGTAGATGATGTGCTGAAATAATTAATTTTACTGTTGACTAATTTATTTTCTTTTTTTTTTTTTTGGTATTATTATGTATTTGTCCATATTTGGAAACAGCAGCTGTGTTCTTCATTTTTGTTTGTGAACTGGAATCTCCTCAGTAATACAAATAATTATTAATAAGAAAAAAAGTTTTAAAATAATGTTACTGATTAAATGCGGTATAGGGTATCACATGGATTATAGAAATTAGAATGGTAGAATTATAGAAAATGGAGACATTCATTTTCATCCATGCAGAAATTTTCTACAGTCTGAACTCATTCTATATTCCACATGACTTCATGCTTTTATTTGTTAGCTCTCATTGGATACTCTCTGCTTTTCCTCCACCCTGTACTGATATTCTCTGGGGGTCACAGTGAATTGTTTTCAGGTTCTTTACTAATGGCTTTCACTTGCCTTTCATAATGTTTTAATACATTGGCTTGAATCTACCTCTGTTTTTCCTTAAACTTCTTGAAGAAATGGCTGCCCTAGTATTCTTGTTACATTTCTAAGCCAGTTGGATAATGAACTTTGCCAGATCTTCCTAGCTGATTTATTGAATTGAAATCTCCCCATCCTCCAGGGCTTGCACTCTGATTTTTATGTATAATAACCTTATTTACATTGTTCTTTCTTATTTCTGGCCAAGCAATCCCCTGATTCTCCCAAATGGAGTACTATGAGTGCTGGAGCAGAGTGTATGGTGTTTAGTTGGCTAGCCTTTTGGAGATCTAGGAGTTCCTAATCACAAGGGTTTCCTGAAGGATTAACAAACACCACATCTGTCCTTTGGACTCTTTTGACTCTGACCAAGACCTGCTCTACTAAGCACATTTGGGCTTCCTCCATCTGCACAAGACTATTCCTGTTAAAGTTTCTGTATTTTTCTCATCTACTTCATTTCAGCAAAAATGGAATGTGAAAGGAAGTGAAATTTGGACTCCATTTATATTAGCCTAACAGTGCAGTTGTTACAAGTGACATTACAAAGAACAGTAATCTTCAAGGAAGAACAGGAAGTTTTGATGCAGAAAGATGGGCTCTTCAAGTCAGGCACTGCAGTGCTGTTTAAAGAAGAGGCTGAAACTGAAAATAAATGCAGAAAGCATTTTATGTGTAAATCCAGTGTGGCGGACTACTGGGTTCCTACTATGTAACCGTTAGCACAAGGGTTATAGCTCAGCTTCTTTGGAGTCTTCAACTGTCTTTAAATCCCCTTTGTCCCATCCTTTTTTGTGTGTCCCAGAGAAACAAACTCCACTTTGAATATACTTGTTCCAATAAGAGAACAGAGGGACCTGAGTAGATGCCAGCAGGCAGTTCTTGCATGACTGAGAGGTCACCTCAAAGGAAGGGTAAATCCCTAAATACCTTGTTTTCCTAAGCATCTGCTACTCAGCTAGCTGTGGACCTTTGGTCTGACCAGAGATGATTTTCTCATGTGTTGAACAGCAGTAGATAGAGGAAAGCAGCAGGGATGAAGCAATTAATCAGGGTTCCTGTCCTAAATTTTTGGCATTCCTTTTTATGGATAATGAGAGCACTGTGAGACATAAATGATGGAGACATCATGCACGTGAACACTCATAGGACTAATTGTTAGCAACTGAAATCTTGTCAATATAATCCTGTAATGTAATGCCAGAAATGGTACAGAAGTTGGGACCTCACACGACAGCCACAGAATGCTCTTCATCCCTGCACACCTTGCTCAGCCTTCTGCATCCTTTGGTCTTCTAACCTGGCTTTGAAAAAGACAAGTCTTCTTTTCAGTCTGCTTATTTCTAGCTTTTCAGCAAATGACAAGTACTTCTAATTATTTCCTTTGTAAAGCAGAACCAAAATGCACAACTTTTATATGATTCCAAAGCTCTTTCCTCATAGAGACACTCTTAAAAGTCTCTCCCGTGAAATAAGAAGTCATCTTTCTTTCCTTATTAGGTTGTCAGCTAAAGCAATCTAGGAGAACCAGGCATATGGTGTCCTCAAAAGCTTACTAGAGGCAAGATGTGCTTAATTCTGTATATTATCCATGATCTCGGAATATTTGGTAGCAAAAATTCTCTAATGTGTCTAATGAGCAGAAGCACAGAAGGTTGAATTTTATATAGAATGTAGTGAAGAGGTCCTAAGCCTCAGCACTGAAAAAGACAGAAAACTCTGCTGGCAAATACAGAAAAAAAAAATTGAACTTTTAAACCACAAAAATATTCACCAATCTAATTCTAATTCTGTTTGCAGGGACCATTCCCCTTTTTAACTGGTTGCAAATTTATCGCTGTTTTATCACAAGGATTAGCATAATCATGCATTGAGCCCTAAACTTTATGAATAATAGCAGAAAGCTTATTTGCAACTGAAAGCAGGCATTTTCAGCTAAGACTGAGGCTTTTTGGACTTACTCAGCAAACAGCAAGGGAAATCTTGCATTTCAGCAGTTACAGCTCTGGATGCTTTTGGCTGTAGAATATGAAGAGTGCACAGTGATTAATCAGATTTATACATAATATATAATACAGCAATGTCTGTGTCAAAATAAAATATAACACAGCAATGTCTGCCTCAAGATCAGTTGTTAGGGTGAAGCCAAGGATTGTGTGATGCAGAGGGACCACAGATTCCAGTGTCACTCTTGGTGCAGAAATTGAGAAAATAGTTTATTGCTAGAGTATACATCAAAGTCCACGTGGCAGTAGGTCTGATCAAATAAAAGGACAGTATGATTGTATGTTTCAGGTTTTAGGGGTTTTATCTCATTAGATGAACTTCTCATAACCTTTCAGGAGCAGTATCAGTCCTGTTCAGCTTTCCAGACCTGCTCTGTTTCTCCCCTTGTAAAGAAGAGGAGGAAAAAATGTAGTCTTTGGTCTTCATATTGCAATTCTCATATTAACATCGTCAATAACTTTATGGCAAGAGTTTTAAGGAGCCACTTGAGATACCATATACTGTTTGCTCTTTAGACAAATACTCTGCCTTCACCAGTAAAAGGATACTCTGATGTTGTTTTATTGATCTTTCTTGCATTTGGTTTGGTGGTGAACCTATGTACTTCGTGTTTGAACATCTGGGGCAGCGTTTACGATGAGAAAGCCATAAATTTTACTTTTTATTAGCTGCCCCTGGTTGCAAACAGATTCTCATCTGAAGATCTAACCTGCCTAGGTCAGAGACATAAATATTTTGGCATGATTTGCTATCTCACATTACTCCCAGTTTTCAATCCCCCTCCTCACCCCTCAAAATATTTGAGCCATTCTAAACTTCCATCCACTGGGCCCCACAGTAATTTGCTTACAGGTCATGGACTTCCCCTTTCCAGTTCTTTCCTGTTAGTATTTGTCATGCTATCTGGAACAGACCTTCCTACATAAGGTGCTGCATTACCACAGCTCCTAAATTTGACACCAAAAAATGTGTTTTGGTTGCTTAATGAACAATGCAAATTTGGCATCCCAAATAGTTCACATCCAGTCAGGCCCAGCTTACTGGCAGCCTTGAAGATTATGGCATAGTATGTTATCCAAGCAGTTCTCCTACTGAGTTAGGAAATACTACAGACTTCTTATGGAAACACAAATCAATGTTTATCATGTTTCAGACCAACATGGACAAGAACTGTAAATTCTTAAGCCAATAACAAAGGAAGTCACTTGTGTAATGCCTTATACCAAGGACTGCTTCACTGGCAGCCCACTCTGCTTGCTTGATTTTGAGATTGAGTAACTTTTCTTCAGCCAACAATTCCCTTGTTTCTCATAGCCATTCTGATATGCCATCAATCTACTCTAATAGGAGCAAACCCAAATCCCTTTACTCCCTAAGAGCTGTTGGGCCAATATGTCATCCCATCTGGCCTTTTTCTTAGCACAGAATTCCCAAGGCAGTACCGTGCTAAAACTGATGGAAGGATGAAAGCATAATTCTTTTTAAGTACACATTATTACCAAAAATGTGCCCTCCCTCTTTCATTGTCTTGTTTTATATGTTGTGATAGCATTGCTTTCAAATTTGAAATGTCTGTATCATGGTTTGTTTTTTTTTTAATGTACTTTTTATCTGGTCTTAAGTAGTAGAGAATGTCCTAAAAATTTGTTGAAGGTCCATAATTTACTTCATACCTGGCTGAGACTGCCAGATGGTTCAAAGTGAAACTTAAAACTATAAATAGAGAATTCCAGTGTTTCCATTGGTGTTCCTAGTGAGGCCATGTAACAGGAAGTGTACCATCAAAAAAGATCACTGATGTTGAAAGTACATTAGTAGCCCCTTGTGCATTAATTCAGAGAAGAAGAATGTCTGAAATGCACTGTATCCCTGCAATCCAGCCTGAGAATCTTTCATTAGTGCAAAAGAAATGACAGTTTTCTCAGCTGTGATCCACTGAGGGTAATAGGGGAGGTGTAAGTTGCACACCACAGCAAGAAGGCCATTTTGTTGTCACAGACAGGTGGAACCCAGAGACCGAAACATCAGATCAAAATCTGGAGTCCAGGTTCTGATATGGAGTTAATGAAGTTGCACCTCTGAACAGCAGTATTACCCAGGGCCTACAGAGAAAATGCTGGTTCAGAGTTGAGAATTTCAGTTGAAGCTGAAACTTGAAATATTTCACTACCTTTGTTATAGTGTTCAATATTAAGAATATTGTAGCATGTGTCCTCAAGTGTGGCAGTCTAAGCACTGGATATTTCCTTCTTCTCACAACCAGTATCTGTGCAGTGCTTTCTGCAGAGAAGAACAGCTAGAGGTGTGGTAACAGTTGGTGCCTTAAAGGTGATACTTTTTGAGTACATAATCTTGAGGGGTTTGGTAGGTTTGGTGTTAGTAGATTTGAGGATATTTCAGCTCACTTTGTGTGGTTTTGAAAGACACTGTGAGTTCAGATTTCTTTATTATTATCTGAGGCAGAATTACAGATCACCACATTGTTTCTAGAGGCTGCTTTTAATTTTATTTTTTTATCAGCTTTTTTTGTGTAAATTAAGTGATGCATCTTTAGTGAGCTAGACCCACCTACAGCTTTGCACACTTAGAAATCCATCCCTATGGAATGTGGTTGTTCTTGTAGCCCCTTTGACCTGGCTGAGGTAGCACAAATGAGAAGAGGACACCTTGCTTTTCCTCTGGTCTGACAGGATCTGGGGATCTGTGGAGAACATACAAAAATTTCATCCTCTGTCTGTGCACAGTGATTCCCAACAATTCAGTGCTACTTTCTTGGCTGATTGGCTGAGCCTAATGTACATTTTATATGATATAGTCTATAAACCCCAAACACACTACCAATCAATGTGAATTTTCTTTCCTTTGCCCCATTTTCCCATCAATTTCAAGGGCCTAGGCAGCACATGTGAAACTTGTTCTCTCATAAGACTAACAACCAGATTTTGAGTCAGGCTACTTTGAGTTTCAATTTTATTTTTGTCCGAATAAAGTGAGAATTATGTTCACTGATCAAATGAAGTTACTATGATACAAAAAGATGGGAGATCAGGAATCAGCGTTCATTCAGCCAGTCATGATAGGTGTACCTAGGCACTATTTTAAAATAATTTATTTATTCTTTCCTGTAAAACACTGTAATAACAAACTTCTATGAAGTCACATTTGTGCATGATGATTTATGTCCAGTGATTTCCACAGGTAGATGTGTAGCTGTTTCTTTTCTGCTCTTTGGAGAGTTAAAGTGTATTAACTTTATGAACTTCATGGGAAAATTATTGCTTTTTAGAGGGATTATTCAATTACCCACTTAGGCAAAAATGCAATAAATCTTCTGTTACACTAAAGCCAAACATTAATCAGTGGGCCCTGCAAGTATGACAGGTCTGTTCTTCTGAATGTCCAACAGGCTTAAGACAGTATTCATTGTCTTCATTTCATTCCCCAGAGCTACAGGTGATCAATTCTTATTATTCTGCAGCAGTTTTTACTTACCAGCCTCTGTCTTCATCTTCGGAATTTGCTGTAACCCCTACTTGTCCTTGCACATTTTGACTGAAATTTAAATTTCCCTGTTAAGTGAGATCAGTACATTCATACAGACAGAGGCAGAATATTTTCCACCTAACTCCTATAATTATACAATGTTTAGGAGTAGTTTTCAATATTTAAAAAATATATTCAGTACGAATGTTCTCTGTTTGAATAATCGATTTTCACTAGTGGCAAAAATTTATGAAACTCAACTTTAGTACTTTTCATAAACCTTAAAAAACAGATTAAAATTTGCCATTTGTTCTTACAAAGAAATATTTTCAGCCTTAATATTAATCAGAAAATACATTCCCATACCATTTCTGGTTTCCTTGTTAATGCATAGATAATATTTTCTGTCTAGAAAGGGAAAATGAAATATTTAGGAAGGCAAGGATAAGAAAACTGTTTTCTAAAACTAAGCCTTTGTGTGAGGTTTTATTTTTGCATTAATATTTTAATGTACTTTGCACAGCTAAGTACATTCCTGGCAGTTACACTGGAACAGCTCGTTCCTCCTCAGTATCTGTGTGGCGAAGAATTGCTTGCAAAATCGGTGCAAGCAGCTTTTTGTTTATTTGTACTGGTTATCTTACAGACTGGAAAGATCCTATTACATTATATCATTGCACTCTGATGAATGTCAACAGTAATGAGAAGCTAAGAAAATATTTTTCGAGGATGTAAGTTAAAGCTGTCTCGGGTATGAACAAATAGAAATATTCACACTACAAGAATAGAAATATTCTCACTCCATGAAGAATTCGGGGTGTATTTCCTTGATTAGAGCTTTTCTTGCTGTCGCAGTCCAGGCGCTTTTATTCCCTGGTCAGTAGGTGGTGCCAGAGTCAAAGTAACCTCTCCTGGCTCTGGAAGCACTTGCTAGTTTGCCATTGGTGTTCAAATGTCATTTCGAAATACTGTAAAAATGCTGTTAGTGTACGTAGATATGCAAGAAAGGGGGTTTGTGTTACAAAGCTCTGTTGGGGAATTTCAGGATACTTGGTTTCATCTTTAAATGGCTGATAATGGCTAAGCTTAGAAAGCCAAGAGCTGGCATGTCACAGTCTAGGAATAAGCTCGTCCTGAAGCTGCTGTACTTGTATATTTTACACGGGACAGCAGTTGCTGCAGGCAACAGAGGGAAATAAAAATTTTTAAAAATCAAACTGTTGGAACAATCCCTCACACATTCCAGCTCACTCTGTGTTAGTGTGTGAAGATCCCAGCTGGAACGGAGCTTTGGATGCAGTAGTACAGAGCAAGTTTCAAATTGGTTCTGTTTGATAGCCTAATAGGTCAAAACCCCTCTTTTTCCTGAACTATGAAGGCAAGATCAAATAACTACCTAGGATTTTTTTCTACATGAGAAGATCATTACTACTTTTGTGGAGGACTGTAAATGTTTTTAGCACTTGTTTGCTTGCAGGCATTTTTCAGAGGGAGACAGTCAGTGTGCTGGCTTGGTCAGCTGTGTGCTGTGCTTGTGATCACTGATTGTTTATTTGTATAACCTTGGGTTGTGTGTAAGGCTCCAAACTTCTACTTTCCAGTATTCAGACTGGCTTAATGTGATGCTGGACAAGCAGACAAACACCTTCAAGCTTGCAGCATCTTCAGTGCTGCTTACACATCCTGGCAGCACAGCTGTGCTGCCAAATATTCCTTCAGTGTTGTAGCCTCATGGCTGGTGATGTTTGCCCAACAGGATCTCTCATCTGTTATCTCTGTGGTAAAGATAATTTACGAGACTCCAAAATGTTGCTGTATATGGCCTTCAGAATAGGACAGAGGGATTTATGGATTGCTGGCTACAGTCCAGTTTTTATCTGGGACAGATAGTTGTCCACTTGAAATGCAATTAAGTGACTGGCTTAGTTTCTCATACACTGGGATTGACACTGCAGCCTGGGAGCTGACTAACAAAATGTGTGACTCTGGTGGCATTCTGTCAGCAGGCAGCTGGGGCCACCATCTCCAGCATAACTTGGGTTGTCTGGGAGACCTTATCACCTGCCAACCTGAGTGGGGTACAGATTCAGCCACGATTGTATGTGCTGTGTATCTGACTCCCACTAGAAGGATTATTCAAAGAGCCAGTCAGGAGCTTCCTCCTTACTTCACAGCTGTTTGATCCAGGGCATTGAAGATGTGTGAGTTACTCCACATATTGTCCCTGGTTGCCCAAGTAAGGACTTGATAGACTTACATACAACTACAAGTTCTTTGGTGTCTTTCTAACCAGACTCTGTGACAGCTCCTTCATCCCTCTAGGCTTGTATGAAGCTGCCTAGGAAAAAAAATAATGCTGTTTGGCCACAGTTACATAGTATGACTTACTTGGTGACAGGTAGAACCATTCTAGTGCAAACAAATTGTGGGTTTTACTGATTACAGCAGCACATTTTTTAAACCTTCCTGCAGTTTAGTGCAGTTTGAGAAGAAGGGTATCCTTTAATAATATATTTTTTTTTTGTACAGCTTCCTGCCCTTAAATAACTCTGTGCTTTGCAATCAGAAATAGTAGCAAGGGGAGGAGAGTGATTAATCCAAGATTGTTTAGGAGCTAAGCAGTAGATCCTGCATGTGGACTCCCTCTCCCAAATCCCTGTGAGTTATCCACAGAGCAGTTAAGAGTCATTGCATTAGCCATAGCCAGATAGATTTAAAAGAATAGAATAAATAGAATAACAATATGCTAATGGATATGAACCCATCAGACCATTTCCATGTTTGAAGGGATTTGGATACAGCACTCTGTGTAATTTCTTCACATATCTGCATTCAGGCTGCTCTTTCATTCTCTGCAGACCATCCAGAGGGAAGGAAGTAAAATGCTTCCTGCATACAGGTAAAGCATTGCACAAAGTATTACAAAGATAATTTTAAAAATCAGACAAGTATTTATTTACTGGCAGGATCCAGAGTCAATGCCAGTCCAGTTCATCCAGAAAGGACCGCCCCCCCCTCCACACTGCAGTGATAGTGAAGTAGTATGACTGCTCAGCCACTGAGTTCAGTGATGGATTAGCACAATCACTTCCTGAGAGCCCAGAAAGCCTCTAACTACAGATGACCACCCAGCTCACTGGCTGCAGTCTTTCCAATCACAGGGAATATTTCTGACATCCTCAAACAAAATCTAAACTGTAGTGAAAGGTCAACAGCTAAGCTTGTGATATCTCAGAGGTCTAGCAGGCAGCAGAGCAACCCAGATGACTGAGCAACCCACATTTTGTCTTGTGCTGTGGCTTGTGGCTGGGTATTTTCTTCAAGGTTTTGTGGATAAAGTGGGTTGGGCTAGATAAAAGTGACTGGAGAGTTATAACCACCTAAAACACCCTTGGTCTCCAAGGCTTGGAACCTTGTGGCTGCAATACTCTCATGGAAAATATTTGTGGGCTGGTTAAATCTGTGGCCATTGTAAGTGAAGATAAAAGAAATATTTAATAATATGTTCCTGCTGTTGTCCAGCACATTGCTGCCTGCATGAAAGCTTGTGAAGTCCTCTCTGTAGCCAGTGGAGGTAACTCAGTGCAGTGGGGTGGGAAAGAGGGTGTCACTGCTTATAATTCAATTGTCACAGAGTGCCTGGGGTCATTCCAGCAGACAGTGTGTACAGCTTCGAGATCTGAAAGGGCTTTTGGTGATGTGAAACATGCAGTTGCTAAATGCTGGGTTTGATTTGTGTGTTGGAACCTCAGAATAAAGAGGATAACTTTAAAAGGGGTGTTAATTCCTTGGCCAGGGACAGTTGCCATCTCACCAGAGACCCATGTGTGTAGGATTAGCTTCTCTTTTAGGCCCTTGAAGCTGATCTGTAATATGAAAGAAAAATCTTGAAGCGAGCAGAATCTGTGCTGACCCTCCCACAGGAGGGGTAAGACTGGGCAGTGACCATGTGGGTGGCAGAGTGGAAGTTTCCATGAAGTATGGGTGGGAGCTTCTCTAATAATTTCCACTTACAGTGGTTCCAGTTGCAGAAGGTTGGCTCGCTGGCAAGGACAGTGCCCCATCCCTGATCCCTGTCTTGTTCCATCTTGTTTGTTTATGGACCCTCATTTTGGGTACCTAAAAATAACAGCCCTGCTTAATTCAGTGTGACTTCAAGTGTGCAAGATGCCAATGTTGGGATCAGTGTCATGGCCATGCCTATTCCCTTGGACATGGGATGGTGTTTATGGCAAGGTCAGAGATGATTGTGTATCCCAGGCTCATCAGGACATCTGCACAGCCCACTGGGATGGTGATCCATGTAGGAAATTATGGGAACAGGTTGGTAATGCTGACAAGGAAAAGGAGCTGTGGTTTCACATGTGCACATCCCTGCTTCGAAACCCAACATTCTTTAGCTGTCATTATAAAATCCTCCTGGTGCAGCGCTGCTTTGGAAGAGGCAATCTGCAGATGTTCAATGTGGGCTCAATTTTCCCCACATCACAATAAAGTTAGAGATGAAGTATTTCCATTTGGTTTTTTATCCATGGTGAAAATAAAAATAAAAAAAAAAAATCATGAAGGCATAAATAACCTCATATAAGATTTTTGGTTTTTTAAAAAGGTTATTTTATTTTCCTTCATCTGATCCAGGCTTTCATCTCCTTAAGTGTACATATGGACATGGTCAAACTTCCTCTGACTAACTTGGAAGATATTTGAATATTGCAAGTGTGAAATTGTGACCACACATGTTCTATTAACACTTTGCACAGGAGAACTGTGTGTATGTGAGAGGAAAATCAGATGCATATATGAGGTGAAAATGGAAGCAGTTGGAAAAGGTTGGAAAGAAATAAGGGAGACAAAAATACCAAAATAATATTTTTATGTATGTAGTGAAATACATAATATAAATTTAGCTATATAGACCATCTTCTAGTCCATAATTTCTCAATACATCAAAAAATTGCTCATAATCTACTTGAAAAATAACTGAATTGCTCTTTTAGTAGAAATACTGCAATGAATGCTTTTAATTTGCAGGCAGCAAAATGATGGTGAGGAACTGGAAAACATGAAAATCAGATCTTAAACTATCAGAACTGTGCAAAGGTCACAAGATTTTTCCTTTTTTGTTGCAATAGAAATGAAAACTTTCAATGTAAGCTAAGAAAAAGTTAACTGACTTCCCCTAAATTTAGAAGTATAGATGCTATTTCGATCTCCTTTTGTCCACCTATTTAAACATACACACACTTCATGCAGCAGTGATAGATGTAGGAAGAAATATTTCAAATATCAGATGAACTCTTCTTTATATTGTGGGACACTTTTGTACTTTTAAATTTTGAAGGTCATGTCTGTCTGGTGGTTTTTTAAAATTATTCAACTCAATGCCTCCGAGGCTCCTTCATACTCTTACAAATCCACATTTCCCACAGTTTTTGCAGCTTGGCTTTTGAATTTATTTTGCTGGTTCTGGTACCATACCCATTTTGACTTGCAAGTCCAAGGTATCCTTCTGCAGACCCTACTGCAATTAAAAAAAAAAAAATTAAAAAATCTTTTTAGCATACCTACCACGTTTTCCTGAAAAGAAAGCTTTTTCTTTTTTTTTTCTTTTTTTTTTTTTTTTCCCTCTCATATTAAGCTTTCCAAATAAGGAATTTTAGGGAAAAGGGAGAACATGCAGAGGAAAGGGCTTCCAGGCAAAAGATGAGGGTATGAGTAAAAATATCTTTCATATTTTCTTTCTCTCTGAAATGTAGCATGAAGTGAGGGCAGTGACTGTGATAATAGAAGCAAGTGATAAATGAAAGAAAGGACACTTCAACATAATCTAGATAACAGGAAAATTTTAAATGGACAATTTAACATGAGAGTCTGCATGGAATTATTTTTCATTAAACAATCAAAGCTTGTGATAATGCAAATGAAATCCATTTTTAGCTGCAGGAAATTTTGAGAATTTCAGAGGAATAGAAAATATGAGAATAATAATACCATGATGGTAATTCACAGTAATTATAGAAAAGCATAATTGCACAACACAAGCACTAATCAAAGCTCAGAAGAGTACTTTGGCATTCATTAGGGTTTCAGAGCTATTAGCATTTACCTTTGTCATTGGGCACCACACAACAAGCATTATTAATTTCATGTCAATCCAGAGCATAATTTCCCTGATCAAATATCAGTTCATTATAACAAACCACCAAGACTGACTTATCTGACGTGGATTTCTGCCAAGTATTTTAAAAAGGGAGCTTTACTGGGGACTGCTTTGGAGGTAGAAATGTTCCCCTTGAGCTTAGGTGATCTCTGAAGGTTTGTGAGCTTTCATCTATATATACAAATTCCATCAATTTATTTCCATTTATCTGCTGGTCTAAAAAAGCTTCAGAACATTGCCCATGCTTTCCTTCTTCCTATCTTACAGGAAATTTTCTGAGCTTCATCCATCTGTGTGTGTGGTAATAATCAAATTATTATTGAACTATGCAGGTATCTTGTGCTGCTGTGGCACATGAGCAACTCATCACTTGTGCTTCCTGGAACTTCTAACCTGATGTACAGCTGGTCCTGCATTATTCTGTGTGGAGAATTTGTGTCATTTGCTTCTTGGGTGTTTATTTTTGCCCCTGCTGACCTGCTATGCTTTTCTTCTGCATCTACCTTGAATGCTTAAAATGAGGAAAAGAACATTTTACAGCTAATACCAAATAGGGATGGAGGTGAAGGGATTGTTTGAGCAAATCAAAGTTAAAGGAAGAAGAAGAATATGGAATATTCTGTTAGGTTCAGTAAAAGAAAAGCTGTGTTTTGTGCAATAAAAGAAACAAATAAGACCAGGTCCCTAAACATGAAATGAGACCCTCTGGGCCTTCTTCATTCTGCTTAGCACCCTTTTTAGGCATTACTAAAAAAAAAAAATCTGTTTTTTTTGCTATTATTTCCAGACTTAAAAAGGTTCTATACCATATGTATAACTCTTGAAGGGAAGGGTTGTCTGTAGGAGGAGACAGTGGCTGGTAAATAAAAGAATACTTCAATTTATTGTTTCATTAAGCAAGATACAACTTATCAATGTGCAGGTGGGTCATGTCCCAGTGTTGGAAATAGTAAGTTTTGACTTAGCTTTTCCTTTCCTCAGCTCAGTCACTGTCACAGTGCTTTTCTCTGGCTTGTGGCAGGACTGTTTCTCTGTTAGCAACTTATTTTTTAGCACACTGTTCTGACACCTTGACAGATCATGCGCTAAATCAGACTTTACAATTACTGGCAGGCAGTTATTAGATGTATTGCACTTAATTAACTTTGCACCTAATTACAAGCAGCGCTGGCCGATTACAAAGGGCATAAATATATTAGTGCCCTAGCTGTCACATCATGAAAATGGCTGTTTGAACAAGTCAAGCAAAAGCAATTACCACACTGTGTGCATGCTGAAGTGTTAGCAGAGTGCAGGAGGAGGGATGAGCTGGGGTACTGTTTGTAGGAATTTCATTTTGCATGGCGCATTTCAGGTGACCCCGATGAGCAGAAAATAGGAGGAAAGAGTTCCCTTAGTTTGTGTAAACGTGGGTGAAGGAAGAGCAAAAGTTGCATAGTGAGAGATGTCTTAAGTTTTGTTGGATACCTACCCTGTGTATCTTTAAAGTATGAGGATTCCAGTGGTAAGGAAGAAAAGCTGTCTAACATGAGATAAATGCTACAAATTATAAGCAAAACTTGTGATTCAGAATGACACAGTGCAACTATTACTTATACAGTAGTTGCCAAAATGAGAAGGAAAGCAGAACGTGGTCTCCTCTGTAGAGGAATATGTTATAAAGAGCAAATGTTAGCACTCAGCTGGCATTCTGTGGAAATCTGTCTTGAGTTAGCACAGGAAAAAAACATCTCTGCTGGAAAAGTAAGCAAGGCATTTGGAGCAATATTTAAAATTTTGTCAGTGGCTTTGTAAACAAGAATCTATATGAGAGATGTTTCCTCCTGTATCAAGTTTCTGTTCCAACCACCACGTGCTCTCTTTTGCAGAGGAAAATAGACCGTTGTACAGGTGGCTTAACTTAGTGGTGTTATGCATACAGCCATGGAGGAATGTTGCCTTCATTTCACAGGAATCCTGGCCAAGGAGAAGAGCTGAGAACTGTTCAATATGATAATTTTTTTTCATTCCTTTTTCTGTTTCGCAGCAGAATAGTGTCTGAATTAGTAGTGTTTTGCAACAAAACAGAACGTTTTCCCTTTCAACAAAACTCAATTAGTCACCAGTGTGTAGACAAACCAACATAAGCCCAGTCATAGGATTTTGATAGTCAACAGACTGTACTATCTGCTTTGTACAAGGTATTTAATGCTTTTTACTGAGGTCACAAAAGCCAGTTTGATATACAGTGACTAAAAAAGGTCACTGGAACTTGACTTTGTTTGAGGCAAGTGGAAAGAAACAGAGGGAGACACAACGTGGTGCTAAATTAGTGGCTGTAGGGCTCGAACACTGTTGTTATTTACAATCTCTGAATGAAGAGTGCTGTGAGGATGTATGTAAACCTTTCCCAGCCCTGAACAGCCATTCATTGTTATTCACTTCTCAATAGGCTGCCTGTGTTGTTTCTGATAAGTCATGGAAAAGCAGTGGTAGGTGGCCTTGAACAGAAGTTCTGGATGCCTTTGCAATTGTGCTTGCATTAAAAAGTGAGTGCACTGCTTTGTGTGCCACAGCATGAAATAGAAAATGGGAAGATAATGTGTTTTTGAATACAGCATTACATCAAAACATTGCTCAGTTCATTAAGATCTTGGGTGGTCAGCAATTTTTACTCTGTATAAAATTAGAGACATTGCTGTAGGGAAATAAACCTGTGCAGGAAAGTGTCCTGATGGAAAGGTCTGTGGGAGGCAAGCACTGACATTCAAGTAGCTTGTGCCAGAGCCACTCCTTATTAAAAGTGAGGAACTCAGCCCAGAAGAGAAGATAAATCAGTCAGGGGCTCATGTAGAGCTCTGTGTTTTCAGTTTTCAAGGGCAAAATGTAAGTTTTTTCACTGTAGAGTACAAGGGATTAATGTGAATTAATGTGAAATAATTGACTCTTCCAACACACCAAGTGAGTTATATCCAACACAAAGAATGTTAGAACCTTGCTTTCTAATTGAATGCACTAGAACTACCAAATAATGAGCTAATAATGTCTAAAAAATAAAAGTAAATCTAAAACTCCATGCATTTGAGGAAAATTAGATAAAACACCAGTGAGAACTCCAGCAGAATACATCTATTTTATATGCTTGAATTTTTTCTCTGGTATGGATGGTCATAGAATCATTTAGGTTGGAAAAGAACCTTAACATCATTGAGTCCACCTGTAAACCTAACACTGCCACTTGCACAATATTTCACTAGCCCCCATGGAGTTCTTGGCTTTTCCACATTTATCACGTTTGTACTAAGACAGACAACTGAGCTGATTGTCTGTTCCTTTTATTCTGTAGATGAGATGTTTCTTGGTCATGACTTCTGAAGACTTCCAGTGGTACTGAGCTCCCAAGGTCCAAGGATGCCCTCTTACCTTGTCTTTTATCCTTTCTTGGAAGCATCTAAAGGAAAACTGGGAACTGCAGTGATACATGAAGAATTGACAGGTATGTAAAAGCCCTCTATTAGACTTTGTCTGAGTCTGCTTTGTTCCTGAGGCTGCACACTTTATAGTTTGACTTTTACACTGTGTGGTAATGACTCTTTCCATCTGAGTGCATCATACTGTAGGAAGCTAATTGACTTTGACTCCTCTGCTTCTGTTCTCAGTGGGTAATGCCATTTGTAATTCTCTTATTGATTGTTTAGAGCAATTAGCAGAAAACAAATTTTTCCAGAGAACAGATAATTTGGTTTTGTTGCTCTCCACCATTAAAGCTACAATTTGTTATCTAAGAATCAATTTGTTATCTGGGAAAAAAAATTAATAGGAAACACATTACATCTGTTTATTAGCTGAAGAGAGACAGGTTACCTCATCATTAATGTCATCGGTAATTAGCACTCTTGAGCTGCCACCATCTGCACCAGGGGCTGGCAATCTGTCAGCAGCTTCAAATGCCAGGGCTGATTGTGCTTGTCCGTGCCAAACAATGGGCAGGCCTTATGTGATCCCCACATTTGTAAACAGTACTTGGCTAATGTAATTTAACTGGACAGGTTTGTTATATCTGTGACTGCCACCCTGGGAAGGACAGAGACTTTAAACCTCCAGGGCAATTCCCAGTCATTGGGTCACCAGCAGCAGGCTCAGAGTGCCACTCTCAATTAATCAGGTTTCTGATGTCACAACTGTTTTTTGTTTCCATTTGGGACAAGGTTTGGAAAGGCAGTGTGGTCAAAGTGGCAGGACCTGTGCTCACATTACATCAGCATCACAGCCCTCCATGATAGCCAGCAGATAAACTCTGACATTGGAGAGGCTTCTTTGTTGTTGTTGAGTAGGTAATGTCTTGTTCTGCTTCAGACTGAAAAGAATGAATTCTACTTTACACGAGGTGAAATCTCTTCAAATATTAAAAAAAAACAAAAACAACTCAAAATCAGCCAGGGAAAAAGGAAATAATACTGTGATATTTGGGCACTAGTCTTAATGTTTTACTGACTTTTGATTCTGTTATTTGGTTTGATTTTGTAGTTTTATTTTAAGGAGAAAAGTTCTGAAAATTCTCACTGCTTGATAAAATTGCCTATGAGGGTCAGAGAATTTTGAGATCCCACATGCAGGGATTTGAAAGCTTATGTAAGAATGGCTGTACTTACGTTTGTGTGGTAGTCCTTATAAAGTAAATGATGATACTTTTAAGTGGTTAGAGAGTTATTTGTTTAGTAGTTTTTAATTGGTGCTCTTCTGTTCCGTGCATTCAGTCACGTGGGTAATACATACACAAGTACAAGTGAAAGTTAAATGCTGTCTTTGGCACATGCTTTGGAAGCCTACATTGAGGTGTATTCATTCAGGTATCATGGAAATTATAATTAGGAAATATCTACTAATAGTGTTTATGGCTAAGACCTGGACATCTTGAGGGCCAGTGAAGCACAAAGCTATTAGAAATGTGAGTTCCCACTGGCATTGCAGAAAAATCCATTTCGTATTTGTAAGGTGGAGAACAATTTCCAAGGCACTGTCAGATGTTTGCTTTTGATGCTCAAAGCCTAAGTACATTCAGGGAGCAGTGTCTTTTTCTGGTGTGAGAATATGGATTTGCCATTGAAAGCTCTGGATCTCAGTCAAAGGTGAGAGGAATCAGGAATTTCAGAGTCACTGTAATGCATTTGTAAAGATCTGGTGTTAGGAAGAGGTGCAGTTGGATTAGCTGGTCTCTTAAAAAAGGACAGAAATAGGTCATTGGAGGCAATAGCAGCACAGGGAAGAGTAGGAAGGATACAAAGAAAGCTGTGGTGTCTCAATATTAAGTCCCTCTTGCAGAGAACGTTCTGGATGTATACATACATATGTCTAGATACATCATTTGGAAGCTGAATACAAGGAAGGAGATGAGTCATCAGATACTCTTATTTTCTTTTTAATTACATTATTTTTCTAAAATGTTTATTTACAAAAAGTTGGTTTGCACTCGTGTGCTGATCCAAAGCATCTTGAATCTAAATATTCCTTTTTGTTTCAATAGTTTTTAGGCCCAGGCATCTTTTCCAGTGCTTTTTGCCTAAATTTATTGCATGCAAATCTTTACATAACTTACTGCCTTCTGATGCCATAAGAAATCATCTGTCCTAGGGAGCACAACGCTAAAGAGAGAATAAACATGCCATGAAAACATCAGGTGTTTGATATCCAGTAGGAATAGCAATGTGGTTTATAAGAATCTTTTGTTCTTCCATTTACTTTTGGGTCATTTCAGTAGGTTTTTTGAGTGGTGTGCCAATTTGCATTTTATAGAACATGATTTTAAAGATACACACATTTTTATCCTGAGGTATTGGTGGATCAACACAGTCATTTTAGCTTTGGGATTAGAGGAGGAAAAAGAGGGTTTAGTTGCAGTATAGATATGTTCTAGAGTACAATTGTAACCTCTTAGTCACTTTTCATACCTAACGTGGAAAAACATCACAGATACTAAAGTTAAATGTGATGCCAATACTGTAAATCCAGTGTAAGGATTTATTGTATCACTGAGCTCTTTAAAATCTTAACATTCCTTGGCTTCACTTAGAAGCATTAACTAATTCCAGGTGAGTCACCTCAGACAACAAAGCCCACTGTTGGTAGACATCTGTCACACAGGGCATGAGGTAACAATTCTCAGGGGGCACGTGTGGGTGTGAGAATATTTTGTTACAGTGTGGTGACCAGCATGCCTTCATTTCTCATTAGTTTATACTGCACTCTATTATATGAAAATTAATTTCTGTTAACTTCTACAGTCAGGTAATGTACACATATCACTTAATGAACATAATGTGCCTTAAAATATTAAATTACAGCCTTTCTGCCTCCCAGGCAGACTGTCAGACCTGGTGGTATAAATTAATATGTAATGCTGCACAGCTAACAAATTCCCTTTTAGCTAAGGGAACTGAAAGCAGCTCCCAGAGGCAGGGCTGGAGTCTTCTACTGGAGGCTACTGAAATCAATAGAAAGACTTATAATGACTTCATTAATTGCTAAAATAAGGCTGGGGATGGAAGACAAACCTCTGTGGAGAAAACAAATTAGGGAGACAGATTATACTTCTCCATTAAAAGTAGAAGTTCTTGGAGATAAATATGTGTTTATGATAGGTTGCCTTAATAGCTGTTCTTATATATTAGTAAGTGGCACTTCATATATATTTAACTATATATTTGTATATATTTAGCTTTTTTTCAGGCATAAACCACATCCATTGTTTCTACTTGAGCTAAAGAGGAAAGCTTAATGTTGTCATTGTCATCACAGGAGATGGGAGCTTGGTCTGAAGTACAGGGGGCTAAAGCCATCTCAGGTCCCCCAGGTGTCCCACCTGGCCTGTGGGATTGTGCTTCCTGGCAGGAGTGAAGGTGATGAGAAGAGAGCAGTCCCTTTACACTAAATAACTAAGAAACTAAACAACCCATTATATCATTTTCATTTAGAAAAATAGGATGTAATCATAGAAGATTATTATAAATTGTTTCTTGATTGTACTATACGGACAATGGATAACAATTGCAGGCAAAGTTCAATTAAGAAAGGTCAGCCTCAGTGTGCCTTATTTTATTTCTGTCTGTGATTATTACTGGTCAGATGTAATTACATACTTGTCAAATTGCAGCTGTGGAAAGTGGGTTAAACGTCACTGTAAATTGCAGGTTTTAAAAAAAGTAGTTATTACATATTTCTTGGCTATTTTTAGGTTAAGGGGCTGTTTTTGTCTGATGATACAAACCAAAGCTTAAAATAATCAGAGGTGACTCAAAACATGCTCAAAATACCCATTTAATTTTAATAAGACCTGGACCTGACTGTAGGAGCAGAAATGTTTTAGCACATATACAAAACCTTGCAGCTGCAGCCTTATATAGATGCAAATTAAAATTCAATAACAAAAATACTGCTCCTTTTGACAAATGAGCAAAGTGATGTCAACATCACTGAACAGTCCTAGAAACTATGGAAGCTCCATTATAGGCAGGTAAAATCTGGGAACTAACTGTTAATACCTATATTAACAGAGGCTAAAAAGGTTCAGAATTGCTTCTTGCCTGAGTAAGTGACTGTCAAAGCAGGAATCTGGGCCTTGTTTTAATCATCTTTGTGACAATCTAATGTGATTGTTGGATGATGGGTATTTTACCAGCTGCACTTATTTCTGACTGCACACTGGTAATGTAATGACTGCTACTGCATGTGACTTGCAAGCACAGTAGGTGTTTGTATGGACAGCCTCATCATCCCCCCAGATGTTAAAAGGAATAGCTGGATGCAGCAGGGTTACTTGCCAGGTTGAAGGTATCAGGGCATTTGGGAATTGTTTTAGCTGACAGACTCTGACTAATTCTGGACCATCCTGCATGACCTATGAATGCAGAGGTCTTGGCAAAACAATGAGGCAATATTTATAATACTGAACACCAACTCCAAACTTCTTAGCCTGTCTGGTTTTTTTCTCCCAGATTCCTCCCCACCCTTCACAGCTTTTCTTTGTTCTGTGCTGTTGTTGGATGTATCTTCAGATTTATTGCATCAACAGTCAACTTCTGAGATTCTTTTGAGGCGTGCTGGCAATGACATTTTCAATCTGTAAAGCTGTCCAGGACACTTCAGCATGACCCTCTTCTGGCAGTGCTGGGTATCAGAGCAAAAGCAGCTCAGGTTTCATGTTACCTGCTGGTATTTATGGGGATCTGAAAAAGACACTGTTTTTGCCCAGAATGTTGTACTGTGTCCCAAATGCAGGAAAGGGGGTTGTGAATCTGAGTCCTTCATCCATCACAGCTGCTGGAGGTAGAACATAGCTGGGACAAAGCCAGCCCCATGCAGCAGAGCTGAACTGTGAGCTAAGGAAAAAAGAGGTTTATAAGAATGGCCAGTGATAGAAATCCACTAAAGTGAACAGAAATGTAATTGCAGCAGGATTGCATCCACAGGAAAACTTTCTGTTCACCTCCTTTGACCACAGGCTGTGAGGCTTCACTCTCTTTCTCCCCTTCCTATCATGAAGCATCTCATGTTGAAGAGTTACACTCCCCACCAAAGTAAAAGAAATATCTAGAAAAAATTTACTGGATTTTCTTTCAACCTCCTTTCTGCTGGGAAAGCTTGGCTGACAGGGATGTAGAGACACCACTAGTACTGATCTGCGAGTTGAAAAAATTATCAGGGTTTTTTGTTGTTTTTTTTGTTTGGTTGGTTTTTTATGGTTGGATCATAACAAACAATTTGATTTTGGGTACAGACCACTCTTTAGTAAATGTAGCCCCACCTATAATGTGCTTTTTTTGTGTGAGCCAGAGCTGTGCCCTCGAGCCAGTATAAATTTGCCTCAGGTCCTAGTGGACCTGAATTAGCCATCAGACTCTCACTTTTTTGACATCTTGGTAAGGTAGAGGACTGCTGTTTATTTTTGCCAACTTTATTAGCTCAAATAATTAAAGTTTAGAACTTCACAATCACTCCTCAGTGATAAAAGGACACTTTGTTTTGGCTAATGTTCTCTGAGATGGGTGATTTTTGAACATCCACTTGGGGAGTACAGTTTCGCAAGTGCAGTTCTTGGAAAATTTCACCGAATTCTTGATGCAAATAGGCGTGCTTACTTTTGGATGTTAGACTTATAACTCAGCATTATTCTAAATTCTTTGAGTTGTTTTTTTTTTTTAATGGGGTTGATCTGATATAGGAAAAGGGGAAATTTTTTTGGGTCTAGATTGCATAAGCAAACAGGAACGGAAATTGCCTACAGAGCCTTCATGCTTCAAGTGCAATATGTGATTCTTTTGATATTCAGCCATGAACACATTCTGTGTAATATTCAACTCCTTTTGTTTCATGGTATCAAATGAAGACTGAGACATTAAAAGCAGGGCTTAAGAGAAATGAAAAATGTCAGTAAAAGCAGCTGATGAAAACCTTATTAAACAGCTATGCATGTCAGGCCGTGTTCCTTCTGTAATGTATATGTTTGTAATAACAGGTCAGAATTCTGCAGGGACCTATAAGTAATGAACAAAATTGGTCAAGCAAAAAAAAGAAGTTATTGGAAACTTGAGTGCTGTTGAGTCCCATAATGTGCAAACTGTACATCTGCATAAAATAAAGCTGTGCCCTGCTGGTAGCTTTTATTTTGTTCCACTTGAACACATCAATTTGTTTGTGGGGTTCAGTTTACTCCGGCAAATGTTTTATGGTGAGAACTATGTCCCCAATTTCCATAAGTAGCCAACATTCATTGTCAATGTCAATAACAAGGCACAATGTAAAAGTGAGCATGACAGGCACAGTCTCCAAGGAGAAAGTTGCCCCCTTACCTAGAGTGAAAGTTTCTGGTGTTAATATATTTTTCCCAGTGGAGGAACAAAATGACGAGGGGAGAGAATGATCAAAGCATTGCAAATGTGATGTGAAGGAAACTATAGTGTGGAATAAAGTCAAAGGACACCACTTGAAGAGTTAGGCTGCATAAAAGAAGGAAAAAAAACCCAAACATTGACAAACTCTAGTGAAGGGGGTCTACTAATTTGCCTAGAAAGAGAAAAACTGAAGAAGTGTAAAGAGAGTCTAAAATTGGTAAAGAAACAGAACCTTGGAGCAAAAGTTGCACAAAAGGTGTCATGTACCATAGTACTAAAAATCCCTTGCTTGAAAACTCTTAAAATAATGTGAATAATGAATAAAAGCAGAAACCTGTGCTCAGCAAGGTTTTGAGATAGGACAAGCATGTTTTACCAGAGCCTTGGGCTCTGTCTTGGTTCTGCTCTGTCAGAAAATGGTGGTTGATCTGAGGGAGCTGCCTTGATAAACCTGATAATAGGAAACTGGGGGAAGTCATGAAGCTAGAGAAGTTAGAGTGGAAAGTGGAGTATTTCCTTACCTCTAGGAATATGAAATAGGAGAAGGGTGGACAGACTGAGCCATGTGGGGGAGGGAATTACTAGAGTGCAAAGATCTTGCTCTGTTGGAGCAAATGCTCTCTCCTCTGGATGGATTGCTTGGCATGGGGAATGCAGTGCCTGTCAGATGCCTGTGCATGTGGTCTTGAACTGCACTCCTGGACTTCAGCCATGGGCTTTTGGTAAATACCTTTTGAAAAGATGGTGTTATAGGATCTGCCTTCATGGAACTCCCTTTGCAATAAATAGACTTTATGGGATGTACTCTGGGGGCAGATGATGATTTATGTGCTCAATAATCTTTTTTCTGCCCTGTGGAGAAATCTTTAGACTGGCCAGCAGGCCCAGAATCAGGGAGGGTGCTAGGCTGCTGCTGGAGTGATGATTTTATACTTAAGTACTTGAGTTTCTTTTTGGTCCTGCCATCATCAATATCAACTTTTTTGTTTGATTCTTAACCCATGCAAGATAGGGACTCGCCTCACCTGCTGTTGGCCATTATTTAACATCTTCCTGTGGGTACTGGAGACAGCCTGGACAACTCCATTCCAGTTATATCAGAGTGTCAAAATCCTCTTTGCTCCTTACACTATGAGCTGGAGCTCAAGTCTTTGTACAGCCCAAATTGTTTGGGAAAGACAGTTCCACTGTCAATTCCCAGGAGAAAACAGAACTGACAGTATGAGAGCTTTTCCTCAGGTTTGTTTAAGCATTAAGTGAAAAACTACAACCTGTTTGGCTTCAAGGTAAGGAGAAGCAGCATTTACACAACTATGCCCAAGTCCATGACACAAAATGCAGGTATACTATTTATTTTGTGGTCTGCAGAAAGAAAAATAATCAAACGGAATTGTCTGTTCTTTACTGTAACAGGCAAAATCTCAGTGTAATGCCATTTAAAACTGAAGTGTCCTCTGGTTTTAAATACTAGCTTGACAGACAGCAAATAAATCTGAAATTTGGTAAGTACTAAAGGAGTGATTTTTTTTTTCTACTTGTCTTATAGTTAAGCATCTGTAGCACCTAACAAACTCCTTTCATTCTTGCACAAAAGCCTATAATATATCACAGAATTAGCATCACTGGTGGCTTGTCAGTGAGACAAGAAGTTCAGCCTAAAGAATGACAGAGGTCTTTTTTGTATACCCTTAACAACTCTACAGCAGAAAGATGCAAATAGTTGAATTCAAATGGCTCTTAACATTCTTCTTGAGTACTGATATAGTAAGGCAATAATGCCATAAAAATTCACAATAAAAAGGTACATTACATTCTCTGGGTACTAAAGTTTTAATTTGTTAGCCACACAGGCACTGGGATGGGAGACTGGAGAGCAGTGTAAATGGATACCAGTCCAGGCACAGCCCAGGGAAAGGTACACAGTAAAATAATGATTATTCAGTTTTTGGAGGGGCAAACAGCGTATGCTTAACCTGCCCCATATTCTTCCAAGCCATGATGCACTGAACCAGGGGAAGTTACAGTACTGTAATGTTTTCCAGCAGGCCAGTGAGGGCGATGCAGGTCAGCTGGAAGTGAAGCAGAGGGTAGGAACAGGATGCACTGGTACAGGAGAACTGTAACATCAGGGCAGCAGAGCAGAGACAGAAGTGTGGGATGAAACAAGATTGTTCAGGGAGCAGAGGATGAAGAACCGTAATTCCACAGCGTCATATCTGAGATCTGCCAAGGCAGGCTGGGAAAATTAGTGACATCCAGGTGAATTGTGCAGCAGCACAAATGCTTGGATGCTCTTTTCCCCTTGTCTGCTGTGTGCTGCTTTGACTTAAAATATTTTTGGAAGTTCAGTCTTCAGTGTTCAGTTCCAAAAATCTTAATGACTGGCAATAGATATCCAAAAGTGGCCTCGAAAGAGTAAATGTGCTTTGAGAGATTTCTTTGTTCTTTCAAAGTAAATGAAACAATTAGTCCAAATGAAGCACTTCATCACTGAAACCCAGAGGAATTTCTTGGCTGCTGAAAAATCATGAATAATAATAATAATAGTGCAGAAAAGAAGGAGTAGTCATGAGAGTAGATCATCTATGGATGATGAATAAAAGCCAATTTCAAGGACTCTTGAGCTGGGTTAACTTCTGCTGAAATTCTCAGTTTCTGTTTCAAAGTGTTCAGTAAGCCAAGAGTGTTACAGTAGATTATATGAGCTCCTGCAAAGCACTTCATGTACTCATTCCTGTCATAAAAAACTGATTATTCTCCTATTTCATGTAAAATGTGGTCAGTGGAGATCTTTATTAGTTGCAAGCATGTTCACTTGCAAATGTAGCTTGAATTGTATAAGGACAAGCTAATCTTTCTGCTTTTCTGCTTCCTGTTAAAGCCTGTTTATTTTATTTTGCAATCATCTTGCCCATCTGCACCACATTCTTGTGTTGGCTTGGCTTCCTGTCCTGGCTGACTGCACTTGCTCAGGGCACAGGTTGTGTCCTTGTGGCTGTTGATCATGCTCACTTTATCTGCAGCCTTTCACCAAACAGGGCTTTGTTCCTTCATTCCTGGGCAGCTTCAGAAGTGAACAGTATTTTAAGAAAGTCAAATCTTTATCTTGTAAGAGAACATGCTGAAATGCAGTGAAAGGGCTTTTCATCCAGAACATTTCAGACAGAATGAAACAGAAACAATCATGTGGTCCTTTAACTCATCCTGATGCCTATTTTAGAAATGTGTGTTTTAAGGAAGTTGTTAAATCAGGTATAGTTTGATGAGATGCACTTATCACAAAAGAAATAAAAAATTATCTACCTACAAACAAGCAGATCTCCCATTTGCTACCATGTTTCTAAAGGACACAAAACATAATTCTTCACTCCTAAACTGTGTCCTTCATCCTTAAGGCTTCAATGGATGCACAAGAATAGGAAAAGGGGGAAAGAGAGTACACTACACCTGTCCTTCTGTCCATCTGTTTGAGCTGGTTTTGGTTTGCACAGATCAGGAGCTGTCTCAGCACAGTGTCTGTGCTTGTCCCCTGTTTGTATTTTAGGGACAGTTGTGTGGCTGGGTCACACAATGGAGCAATTTGTGGACTCAGTTCCTTTGCTGCAGTGTGTGCCCGAATGGAAGTAGTCAGACTATGCCAGCAAGCCCCGGTGTTTCAAGGGTACAAGATGTCATTGTCCTCTGCAACTGCTAAAGGCTGTGCCATTAACTGTTCTGGAATTATATCCTGCTGCATGAAGTGTCCCCAGGATCTGCTCCCCAGTCCCCTGGCAGATGCTGCAGGGACACCCACTGCTTTTGTAACTGCAGTGACCTCAGCAGTTTGCATGAGGGAAGAGTTTGGTCTGTTTAACTACTATAGCATAGTGTTCTTTGCAGATGCATAATCCTCATAGCCTTCTTTCATGGAGTAAAGGAGATTAATTTTAGAAACAGTGGATTTTACAGATGCCAGGATATTTAACCTAATGATTATTTTGTTTTGAGTAAGGGGGCTCTCTGGCTGACTTTCACTTGTGGGGAATTAGATCACACACATATTAACAACTACACCCCAGCTAAAGTGTGCACCACTAGGGATTGTCTTCAAGCTCAATAAGCTTGCTATTATTTCCTATCTTAAAATCTGTGCTAAGTAATAAAAAATTTAAAAGAGAAGAAAAAAAAGTTGAGGTCACACTGCTGTTGCGGTCTCATTGAGAATTCAGATGGAAAACACAACTGATCTCTACAAAAATAACACCTTAAAAGGATACATGAATAATCTTGGACATGAAAGAATATTTAAAAAGCCCCACAGTCTCTGCAGTTTAAGATCATCTTAAGGTTGTGACCACCTTTCCGGTGATGGGCAAACAGAAGGATGTCTTTTTTGGAAACTGGTCCTTTTCTGGGAACTCTGTAAAATTCCATGCATGCAGCTAAGCCTCATTCTTGTCATGGCCAGTTAAGGTGTGCTTTTATCTGCTTTTGAAGAGTGAATGAAGATCTTGCATCTTAATTCCCACAAAGAACTGCCAGGTAATGTGGTCAGGGCAGAACAGGACTGTGGATTCCTGCCTTTGGCTTTTACTGGCCAGTTAATCCTAAGAGGTGTGCAGCTGGAAACTTGTATGTCCTCACTGAGGGACCTACCCAAGAGCTCCATGAACTCTCAAGTCCTTCTTGTTTTTAAGACAACTTACCCCATGAGGACTTGGGAAATCCTTGATGTTGCAAGTAACCAAGTGATCCCATGTTTAATTATAATAGTTTGGTATTTTGGAGCAAAATGTTATTAATTAACAATAGAATTTATCTTTGAAGTAGGATCCCTATCAATGAAATTGATTCTCAAGTGAAGATAGTTCTGCAATTCTTAAAAAATCTTTTTTTGTACTTATTATATGTATTTTTTCCATGGGTTTTCATGTTTCTCCTCTATAACCTTCTAGCTAATTGTGAAAATTGACTTCCCCAGGGTTAAATGGGAGGGAAACAATTGCTGGATTGCTAAAAAAGTGGGAAAGAAAGGGACATCTGTAAGTTAAAGATTTCTTGAAGTGCTAAACCAAAAAGGTGAAAGACTTGGGAATGGGGAAAGAAATTCGAAATAAAATGAATTGTAAGTGGGAGAAACAGTGTGGAAATAATATTAAGTTGATTTCCAGCTGTTCCACCATTTTCTCTCAGCAAACCACAATACCAAATTGTCAGCACAGTTCTGTCTCTTTCACATTTCAGGGCTATGGAAGAGAGATTCCAATTTCTATTTACTTCTTAAGACTTAGAGATGTGTCTTTCCCCAGTAAATAGAGATTCAATGATGCAGTTTATTGTTTTTTTCAGCTTTCCCAGCAGCAAGATTGGCCTCTTTACATTGGAAGACCTCTGGCTGTGGTGTTTGCATTTCAGAGCCTTTCCTCCTGTTTTTGACAAGCTGGGTGAAATATATCAGTAAGTAACATGACTTTGCTAAAAGTAAGATTGTGTGTAGTCAGGAGTTATTGAATAAGTGAATTTTCAGTTCAATTTTAACAAATCTATGGCTAATAGTACCCAAGAATTAACAGACTATTAACTCAACACTCATTAGCATTTATATGCTAGCAGATGAAAATGTTTCTCATGTGAAGTAAGTGCTGTTCTGTTCAGAAATAGATGTTTAATATCTTTGCAGTAGAAGAAAGAGTAGCTTCATGTTGAGCCAGGGCACTGATTGGGAGAACTGTGCTGTGTTAACAGAGTCTTACTCAAAAGTTCCTGTTCCCACTGAGAACACATTTTTGTGTACATGACCATCTCACCACCTTCTCAGTATCAGCAATGGAAATAGGGTCAAATTATTACATCCTCTGTTCAAAATACCTTTCAGAGAGTATTTTGGTTCCGATCCTGCAGAGACTGAACAACTTGGTTAATTCTGACCATTGCATGGGAGATGTAGTGGTTTAGTGTCAAACCATGACAGGAGCAGAGAAGTCAATTTGAGGCCTGCCTATTTGGCATAAAAGAAAAACTTTAACATGTAAACATGTAAATGTTTAATTTCCATGTGGGCTGATCCAATAAGGTCAGATTGGCATCTTCTCGTTCATTAAAGAGGGGCCCAGCTCAGTTACCTGAGTGCTCAGTCAGAGTAATTGTCCTGAAATGAGGATCAGAGGATTTTGTTTTGCATTACATTCTCTGAGTTACACACACTGTAGCAGGTGTAAGAGATTGGGTTTGAGTCCTACCATGGCTTTGGAGCATTTTTTGCTCCATCTCTGCTGCTCAGGCAGCACTAAATCTTTTGGCCAACATTCCTCAGAAGACGAGAGGAGAAAGGAACGGTGCAGTCCAAGAAGATGAAGTACTTCAATGTCTTGTTCTTCTTCTGTCTTTATTTACCTGGTTATAATAATGACGAAATTGTCAGACTCTTCAGATAATAATCTGTTTAAAGCTCTTGGAAAGCGCCTATTTTTATCACTACTAATTGCTTCCAGTGGGACTAAGATTTAGTAAAGGTAACTCTTCACATCATCAGGGAATAATTAGGGCTAAGTGCAAAGGAAAGAGAAGTAGAATGAAAATTGTTCTTATTATTCTTAATCTGTATTATCTAAGGAGGATATAATTTTTCTCCATTTTTTGTTAGCTACCATGTTTACAAATGTAGGTGGACTATCCTGTGTCCAAGCTCTGAGTAAAAAGAAGTAGGAAAACACTGCTGTATAGAACCAGAAAAATAGCATCGTTTTTGTGAGAGATCTCAGCAATTTTACTTTTACTGGAGTCATGAAATCTTTTTGTAATTGTGACAAGCTTGTAGTGTTCCCCTACCCCATCTCTGTAGGAATTCCATGCATTAGTATGCAGAGGCATAGCTTAAGTTGGCCAACAGTAAGAGACCATCCTTGGCTTATTTTTCCTTGGGGACTTCTACACTACACAAGCTTTCTGTTCCACCTTTGCATTTCCTTCTGAGGACAAGGGGCTGAAGTCTGCAGGATAACCAGCAATACCCAACATGGCTCTGGAGAAAACTGCACTGCTTTTGAACACCAGGAGCAGTAAACATCTGGGGATCATTTGAAACTGTAGCTGCTCACTCATTATGGAAGGCATGAAAGAAGCAGTTAATGTTTCTTTTCTGGGTTGGGAATTGATCTTTATCACCACTTTCCCTAACCTGTATTAATAACAATCACCAGGGACAGGAGAAGCACACATACTTTAAAAGGCAGCAGTAGTTGCCCTAGGTCACGGAAGTAAAGGAGGAATTTGGATCTGAGTTTTTCTTGTTTTCTATCCAGAAGCATGAACCTTTTTTGCTGGAAGTCATTTTTGTGTGAAGTTTGCAGCTTCTCAGGATACATAAAAATAAATCAAGTTAACAAGAAGAAGAAAGAAAAAATCCCTTCTGTAAGGCCTCAAAAATTATTTCTACACTATACCTAAAAGAACTGTAATTATTTTTTCTTTTTGTTTTTTTTCCCAGGCCTTTCAATTTTTAATTTAAGGTAGAAGTATATGAGAAGGTTGTTCTTGCTTCCTGTAACATTTGGTCTAATATTTTCTATAGCCTTTGTTGAAATACTGCCTTTACCATGGACCAAGTTGTTTCAGGAGCTGTTCCATCTGCCACTCAGAATATTCCACTCCCATCAGTAGAATGAAGCCTTTTTAGGTCTTTCAATGCAGAGCCACAAGACTGAAGGGAAAAAAACCCATGGGAATCTTTTTAGGAGTGTAAATGAACATTGAGGTTCATACTGTGAAATGATTACCAAGAGAAGTGTGAGGTGCTGCTTTTGCTGATGTAGTGGAGTAATGCAAGTACCAGTTTAAAATTTTACAAGCTCCTTTAGCTGGAACATGACCTCAAACATTGCCATCTCAACAATCTAGCAGATCCTGCACATCTCTATGTGCCTTGGGGATGTTGGGATCAGGAGAATTTTACTTTTCTTAACTTTGGGGAGGTAGTAATGCACAGATATAAAAGGCAATGCAAGATATTCATGATGGGGGAGATTTTCTAAACTTTTCTTGACTATTTTTATATGAACTTTTTTTTGCACCAGTATGGCAAGGCAGATTTCCAAAGCAGCATACTTGAGATAGATAGATAGATAGATAGATAGATAGATAGATAGATAGATAGAT